>LS990922.1:20218524-20598524 GCA_900464855.2 Musa schizocarpa | reverse complement strand
GAGAATTGTATTCACTATTCCTTTCTACATTAGTAAAATAAACTAATTCATATTAGAAATAACACAGAATAATGTGGGGAGATTGGCTATAATAAACTACCATGCAAAAAGGAATTGGTATAGGAAATACTTTATGAATTGCATCTCAGAAAAATAAAATTGTTCTGATCAAAATAACGTCATATACTTTGTTCTTTGTGACGGGATAAGAGCCTTAAAAATAATAAAACATAATATAAGATATCAATTAGTCTAGTTAGCAAATACTTTGACGATTAATCAAAAAGCTTTAGGTTCCAACCATGTCTTCATCACTTACCTTTGTAAATAATAAAATAAAGTAAGGAACTATTGTGATGAATCAATTCTAGCAACAAGTTTCACTCGATCTATCCGTTCAAGTGCCTTGTTGTGATCTTGTCACTAATATTAAATTATTTTATCTTATCAAGAATCATTTTATATTAGCAATCGAGCTCTCTCATTCATGAAACAATTCACGAAACAATTCCTTGACTTCCTAGTGCAAAAAAAAAGTATTATAATATTGCCTTGATACAAAATGACTTAATCTAACCTCTGTGGCAGTATATATACTGTTAGGATTGATAAATATTTTTATGAGTCATTATATTTAAATTATTTAAAAAATTAGGTAAGGAGAAGGAATTCAAGTATAGATAAATAAATCCTTGGTGAAATGGATTTATTGATGTAAATATGATATATGTCTTAATAATTTGATGAGAAAAACATAGAAGAAAACACTATGTGCTCCTTGAGTTTTAGGTCCTCAAAGGACTGAGAAGAGTTCTTCGTATTTTATGTGAAAAACATATGAAAGAGATTTTGAATTTAGATTTGAGTTAACACAAGAGAGAGAGTGATTTCTTATATTTATTTTTATATAATAAAAAATTTAATTTTCTCGATGGAGGTAGGCAATAATTTAATAGAAAATTAAATGATACTTTAAAGATAAACGAGGAGAACAGAAACACTAGGTTTTGCCATAACATCATCACTTGGTCCCATAGGCAAAATTATATTCACCAACTTAAGATAAATAGTACTATCATTGAGCATCCTAAGACAATCATGCTCGAGTTTAGGAAGTTTTGTCATAACCAACTTAATTAAACGATTAGATCCTTGCTAAAATTCTTTCTAAAAGGATCATATCTCTTTTTGATAAGATTATATCCTTTGAGCAATTGACGTCTATTAAGAGTCACATTATCCATAATATCATAAAATCATATTGGTTATTTAAGAGTTAGCCCATTCTATAAATCTAAGGGGAAAATCCCTCTTGTGCTCATCTAACTTGTTCTTGAGAAGACATTGATGCTCTTTTGGCCTTTAATATTTCTCCTAAGTTTATTTCTTGGATTTTGGAATGTGATTCCTCCCTCGATCGCTTGTTATATTAATGGAGATCAGTTTTCTTATTGTAAAGGTCAAAGGGATATTAGGCAAAGAGATCCCCTTGTAGATTTCTTAGTGGCTCAACTTCTTTCTCACTTTCTAAATTTTTGTAATCTCAACCCTTTACATTTCAAAACAAATTCAAACTAACCCACTTGACGTTTACTAATGATATACTTTTATTCTTTAGGTCCAATAAGAAATCCTATCAAATCATTCCTAAGGTTTTCCAACATTAAGACCTTAATTAATTAGAAAATAAATATTTTAAAAATATAAAATTTACTTTTTCATGATTATCCACAAAATAGAAAAAAAATTGAGCTTTATGTGTTTTTTAATATTAGAGAGGAAAAACTTCCTTCCAAGTATTTGGGAATCATGATATCCCTCGAAGAATGCCCAAAGATGTATTTGATTATTTTAATAATTAAATTCTTAATAAATTGAGTGAAGGGAATGGGACTCAACTTTTATAAATAGGCATAATCACTCTTAATAATATTCCTTTACATTTTTTAAATGTCTTATGGATACCTAAATTCATCATCAATAATATTAAAAGTACTATTAGAAATTTTCAGATTAGATTTTTTATGAGATACATTTGATTTTATAAAAAAATATTAGTAGACCTAAATCAGAGAGGGATTAGGTATTCATTACCCCAATATTACCAAAATTGTTTTACAATTGAAGTGAATCAGTCTTTTCTTAAATCAAGTTTCTTGCCTTTAGACTAATGTTATTTTTGCTAAATATGAGTCTCATTATTCTTAGTAATTTTGGGTTCCTCCTAATTTTGGGTTCCTCTTAATTTCCTAATATTGCTAAATATGAGTCTTTTCTTAAATCAAGTTTCTTAGTATTTTCTTAAATCAAGTTCCTCCTAATTTTGGGTGCAATTAGTATTGAAAAATGTTTATCATGCCTGCTCTTTCTTCTAGTTTTTCTCTTGTAATTAGGAATGATGACTTTATTAATGATCTAAATGATAATCACAATCTACCTATTAAACATAAACTTATTTTTGTTAACTATCTTATTATTCCTTAGGACTATAAATTATTTATCAATCTTGAGAACAATAAATTATCATCTTTTATATCTAATGGTAGTTGGAACATTAAATTACTAACTAAATTATTTGATTTATATAGTGTGAAATATGTACTTGTGACACACGAGTGTCTAATTTATTACAATTTGATCATATGAACCTTAATTATGATATGGTATTTTTTTTTTCAGCCAACAATGATGTCTCATCATCTTCAACTCAACTCACTCAAATATGACAATTTATCAGTATATTCCATGCACAAAGTTAAAACTATTTCAATGTACTTTTCTTTATGACGAAGGAATACATTAAAGAAGTTGGTTAGCAACTGTAAACACTTAATTTCGAAATTCCCAAGGATTGTTTCATGCACTAGTACTTATTTTAGTGTTTAGGGTTTAAAAAGAGCTTTAGAAACTGATCATATTTTTGGTAAAAGCTCTCTTGGAGTACTCCCATAAACTTTGTATTTCTTGGATACATCCTTAACTAGTTCTGTATCTTTGTTTAATTTTCATTGGACGTGAACTTTCTGTATCCCATTGTGATTTTAAACTTGGTGGTAAACTACTTTTCGTTTTTATCAAAATTGTTTCATTAGTTTGCTCATTTTCTATTCGACAAATTATACTATCGATTTTCTTTCGAATTCTATTCTACTACACCCTCCCATTCTGTATCACACCGGTATCAACTTGACATGAGCATCTCTTCCTCCTCTAATATATATTGAATATTTGTCTAAAAGACCCTTTGGAGTATTCTTGATTTACACCAACAATTTGATGTTGTTAGAAATTACTATATCATAGACTTAATGCATCTGATTTACTAAAGCATGAGATTTTTTTGCTGATCTTTCCTTCTTATTACTAATAACTTATTATCAATAACACTCATTTGAGAATCCTTATTTTCAATCACTTATGGATGATCTTGATGGCTAGAAATGAAACAATATTTAGAAGTACTAGATACTCTTATTCTAGTATAGCACTCTCATATCATATCTATATAACAATCTTTTTCTAAACCAATTTGAAGGGATAAATAGGGAGAGATGATTTCTTCAAATAAAATGGACAAGGCTAGACAATGATTGCATAAAGTTGAATGTTGATTTTCTTTTGATGCTGGAATAGAATTAGGTGGGGTAGGCTTTGTACTTCGATCTAGTGATATTAACTCTTTATTGAGACTAATGTTGAGTGACATGTAAATATTTTGATAGAGGAGAAGAAACCTCCCTCTTGGTTTTTGCTTAATTCCATTATGGACTTTTTTACTGTTTTCTTTTGTTTTTTCTTTTTCTTAAATGGAGGAAGGGTCATATTTTTAGAGAAGCCAATAGGCGTGCCTATTGACTGGCTGACCATGCCAAAGATATCCAAAGTTGATCATTTATGAACTGCATATTGGCATCATGAATTTAGTATTTTATGCTCTGAGTAGGGAGTGATCTGTAATAGACTTGTGATGTAATTAATTTATCCATCTCTATATGGGAACAAAAACTTGGCCATCAGTTGTTCTTTTCCTTCTTTCTAGTATTATAATATTATCAATAAACACATAGAGATGACATCAGGAGCTCAAAGTTATAATGTTATAATATTATCCGGGGATTACCTTTTGACAGCTAAAGGGATAACAAAGAACAAGTAATGACGATAGGAAGTGACAGAAGAAGAAAGACCAAAAAGGGCAAGAATTGACGAAGTATACAATATAAAAAGAACATAAAAGCTCAAGCCTCCTGTACCGAAGGTCTTGTTTGAAATAATGGGAGCTTAATCCTTGGATATAAGAATGCTTTTAGCACATGAAAGGTGAAATCCTTTCTTCCATCAAATCCACATTTCAGGTAGATACTGAAACCACACAGTACAATTCATTGGACCAATCACTGACCTCAAGTTAATTAAGCCAGATCCAGTCATCACGGGGATTGTCGATCACCAAATGAATACAAACACTAAAATAGTATCAAGGTTGTCAGCGTCAACAACATCACCGAGTATATACCTTCGGACGCAAAGTTACATGTCAATTTTTCGAGAGCTTCTGTACAAAAATGAGGTCGATAAATCCAAAGCTCTCTTCCTTCCTTTATTAAGACAAAAGTTAAGCTTATAAATACAAAGCTCTCTTCCTTCTTTTATTAAGGCAACTTGCAAGTACAAATTGAATCATGCCAACGCTACCTCCACTCTATTATATTATCACCATAAGTTCAGTTGAACTTTTGGAGATGCATCACAGGACATATATATATATATATGTATATATATATATAAATATATATATATATATATATATATGTATATATATATATATTATACTCGAAAGATTCTCAACTTCACTACTTTATATAGCTGTCATTTCAGTCTTCGAAGAATCTTTAATATTAATTCACAAATTTCGATGAGCCTACTAATTAAATAACAAGATACCAAGAGAACCACCAGATGCCGTCCGTTAAGATGCTTGTCATATGCGTAAGCTTAGGCCATCTCATTCGGACTATTAGGTCAAGTTTGGAAAAGAGTTGTAGCGTAAGACAAAAATGCTGACTAACGAAGGGCTCAACATGTGTACTAATGATAACTGCAGACACAAGCCATATTGGTATGCTTGTAGGGAAGCATATACTTCAGCATAAACCATAATGATCAGAAGCAGATATAATATACTTCAGCATATTGGCAAGTGTTAGATTAATGTTGTCAGGGTTGGCTAGATCTGAATATAGAACTCATCAAATTGTCTTAGCATGTAGTGGTCCCTCATTACTAGTCTATGCCAATCAATGCTGCACCTGTAGTTGTAAGGTTGTAGACTATTATAAATTCTACAACCCTGGAGATTATGAAACGTAATAACTTAATTTGAAGAAATGCTTTTTTGAAATTAGTATATACCCACCTTTTTTGTTTTCTAGAAATCTTGGCAATATCTTGAGACTTTACAATGATATTTTCCAAAATTGAAACTGAAAACAAAATTTGTTTGTGGAAGGTCTTTAGTTCATGTATATGCATGACCATGGCATTATACAAACTCTATAAACCTTTGAGAAGGAAAGCGAAGGCTTATTCTTGGTCTTTTCAAGCCTTTTTCAAAAGGATCTTGACATCCCTCGAGGGAGAAAGCTTTTGATTTCTAGTATTCAATGAACCAAGATCATCCACTTACGAGTGAATACACCCAATAAGTGTCTCATCGAAAGCTTTTTGTTCTATTTTGCTCATCACTCGCTTTTTAACCCTTGATCTCATTACAATGTTTGGATGGTAGTAAGTTTGTCATCCATAACTTTTATCAAGAATGAATATTCACTAATTCTAGGAAGATAAAGTCATGGAATAGATTTTAGAAAAAAAAACAAAAGGGACCAAGGTTAAGTCAGTCCTTGTACTTACTACATGGATACTTGAACGAAATTTCCAACTCGGGCCTCTCTAATTCCTTTTGTTGCATTCTGGCTTCACAGCGACTCAAATTTGGCAAGTGGATATTGTGACAATATCACATGCAAATTTTCGCACAATAAATTATAAATGTCAAATTCATTGAAAACACAATCAATGACGATCACGTAATATGTTTATAATTTTCCGAACTTCAAAGTTATTTGAAGGGTTTATCTTCAATGTATCAGGCGATGAATGAATCCATATAATCCGTGCAAAAGCTGCATGTTGTCATTATTCCTACCTTAAACTTTGATCAAAAGAACCATGTCATGTGCTTCTGGCAGCTGTTGTGCACATGGTGATCAATTTGGTCGTCAGCAGGTCTGCGATGGCCCTTGAACACCGGTGTGTGGAGGCTAAGGCCAAGAGAAAGAACAATAGGTGAGCTTTAGATATCAGCAACTTGCAGTAAAACAACAAATTCTTTGGGTGCAGAACCAGGTTGGGAATGTGATGTACTCGCACACACTAGTGTTTCTGAAAGACCAGCATCAGCCAGGGTAACTTCCAATATCAGCCCAACCATTCGTTTATACCAGCCATATAAATTTTGTCGTTGACTACCTTTCAAATAATCATTCCCTTTTTGGTTGCTTTCAACGTGGAACAAGACAAGACACAGCTGATCGTTTATCAAGTTCAAGGCAGAAAATGGCAGCACAAGCGAACAACATATTTACACCGGAAAAAGTACGAGTTGTTTCCTGGCTGCATGTTGTACGAGTTTCACTAATGAGTATTTTAGATCTCGTTGCATGCATGCATGCATGGCACGGTGCACTGATCATGCCATCTTACCAAGCCACAGTTATCTGAAGCAAAACCTAAGCCCTTCGACTAAAATTCTACCAGATCTGGCTTCCTGTTATAAGAAGACTACTAAGTTCCTCACGATAACAGAGAGATTTTCTCTGATAAAAGAGAGAAAATCTCTCTGTTGTATCCTGTCGATGTCTCTCCATTACTCTTACCAATAACACAACCTGTAGTTTCTAGCCATCCAATGACAACACGCTTAAAAAATGGTATCTTTAAACCACGTCAGGTTCTCGACCTCTATACTATCACCAATTCTTCTCTTGAGACCAGTGAACCCACCACAATTACTCAAGCACAAAAATCTTCATATTGGCGTCAAGCTATGTGTGAAGAATATGATGCTCTTCTACATAACTCTACATGGACTCTTGTACCTTCTCATCCTGCACAAAATATCATCGGGTGTAAATGGGTATTCCGAATTAAGCGAAACCCCGACGGGTCCATTGCTCGATATAAAGCACGATTAGTAGCCAAAGGGTTTGACCAACGACCTGGAGTTGATTTTACAAAGACTTTTAGTCCTATAATTAAACCCACAATAATTCGGCTTATTCTAAGTTTGGCCATCTCCAGAGGTTAGAACTTACGACAACTGGACGTTAATAATGCCTTTTTACAGGGAACTCTAACTGAAGATGTATTTATGTAGCAACCCCCTGACTTTGTTCATCACCAGTATCCGAGACATGTTTGCAAATTACAAAAAGCCATTTATGGTCTCCGTCAAGCTCCCAGAGCTTGGATTGTTTCTGATATCAATTGGCTTCATCAACTCTAAGTCTGACACCTCTTTATTCCTCCGACAACATCATGGCAATACAATATATCTTCTAGTTTATGTAGATGGTATTATTATTACAGGCAATGATCCCTTGGAGGTTCAGACATTTTTAAATCAATTGGCTGATCGATTCTCCCTCAAAGACTTAGGACCATTGAGCTACTTTTTGGGAATGGAAGCAACATTTACATCCTCCGGTCTCTTCCTCTATCAAAGAAAGTATATTCAAGATTTATTATCAAAGACAAATATGCAGGATGTGAAAGTAGTTGCTACTCGTCTCTCTACTAGTGAATCACTCAAATTATGTGATGGCAGCCCTACCACGGACTCAACTCAATATCGGCAAGTACTTGGCTCCTTACAATACTTGGCTCTCACCCGTCCAGATATCTCATTTGCAGTCAATAAATTGTCTCAATACATGCACCAACCTTCTGCTATACATTGGTCTGCGGTTAAACGAATTTTGCGATATCTTAAAGGGACCCTTAATCATGGTCTCTTTCTCCGCAAAACCACTCAATTTCATCTCCATGCCTTTGCTGATGCTAATTGGGCGGGAAACTTTGATGATAGAACCTCCACATCAGGGTATGTCATCTTTCTTGGGTCTAATCTAATCAGCTAGAGTTCTAAGAAGCAAAAGACAGTGGCCCAGTCTACAACTGAAGCTGAATATCGTGCTATTGCTATCACTGCTGCTGAACTCAACTGGATCACAAATCTCCTCAAGGAACTCAAAGTTAGCTTTACTCATACTCCCACAATATATTGTGACAATGTTGGAGCTACCTACTTATGTGTCAATCCAGTATTCCACTCGCGCATGAAACACATCGCCATCGACTTTCACTTCGTGCGAGATCAAGTTGTCAGACATCAACTTCGTGTCTCTCATGTCCATACGGCTGATCAACTTGCAGACTCACTCACGAAGCCTCTAGCCCGCAAACTATTTTTATTTCATCGATCTAAGTTTGGTATCCTTGACAGGAGCTCGATCTTGCGGGCGCATGATAATAGAGAGATTTTCTCTGATAAAAGAGAGATATTCTCAACTGCATAGCAGATGAGATTTCCTCAACTGCATAGGAAATCTCTCTGCTCAGAAATATCCTCTTTCACTATGTATAAATAGACTTCACATGATACTACCTTTTTGCTTTATCCTTATAATTTCATTCTTCATTCTCTCATTCTATCACCTCTACCATCTTATCAGTTTATTCTAGCTGATTAGAAAGAAGATTAAACCCACATAAACCTCCAGTTTGACCTAACAAATTGTTTGCAGGCATGATCATCATCAAGAAACGAGAACATGCAACAAAGAACGAACACTGCAAGGTTTAGGCATCTTAGGCGACGAACACTGCAAGGTTTAGGCATCTTAGGCGAAGATACACAGTCACGCAGTCTCACCTAAAACTACATTTCGCTGTTCTTCTTGAATGGAAATTAGTTGTGCTTGGAGACGGCGGACGACCATTTGGCACCTACCACTCGATCGGTGGACATTAATCAAATGAGAGCCTTTGCTTTGCCCCTTACGTCAAGCGCCGTATCTTCCAATCTGCGTGATTTGCCTGCCGTCCATTGCTGCTTCTATACTGCAAAAGAATTCCACAATAAGACGACACTTGGAGCTCTTTTCTGCATCCGTCATTGTTTAACATCAGTCACGTCAGAGCCATCAGTTTGCTAAGCTAAAGAAGCAACAACAACAATTATTTGCTTGTGTGCTCTCAAAGCTAGCCATTCGAGTGCTTGTCCAAGGGTAGTGATAGCTCTACAATTACTTTGTTTTTTTGGACATGTCGGGAGGTGATGTTCCATGACATCATCAATTTGGTCAAAAACGATGGGCGATACTTGCAAAGATGACCAGCGCCAACCGCAAAGGGGAATAATAAAGTTTAACTATGACAACATCGTGAAAAGGAGCTCGTTTTCATCCCATTTTTTTCATTCTTAATTCTGTTGTAATTTTTTTGTACTAATTTTGGTGTGCTATTATTAAGATACTCTTATCACACTCTAAAAATAACATTCATACATTAAAATTATTGAGATACGAAACTATTTTAAACAAAAAAAATTCAATCATCCGAAATCAAATAAGATCCATAATATAAGATCGAAGATACAAAAATAACTCAATTCTCATTCGCACCCTATAAAATTTATATAATTTTTGAATCATTCAATATGTCACTAGATAAATCCATAAATCCCATAGTCAACTCAAAGATGCTTTACAATTACTTATGGACTCACTAGATCAATTAAACACCATATCCATAATCCAGTCATTTACCACAATATCTATTTTCATTTATAAAAACAAACACCAAATCTTATTTTCTGACACCATCAGAACCAAAATATTTCTTTATTACATAAGGAACAAAACAACGTTCATATAACTTGAGGCCAATTTTTAGAGACAAAAACTCTACTAGTGTTTCACTTCTTACCCCTCTCTCATGGCTGTTTGTGGCTCATCGCTAACAGCAAGACGCCTCCCCCTTCATGTTGGTAAGGATCGTGCATTCCCTCTGCTTTCAAAAGCTACCAGGATTCTAATCAGCAAGGCTGAGTTATCTCAAATCAAAGCATCTAGGGGACTATCTAACAAGGGAGGAGGTGCTATTCTGATCAAGAATGTCCCCTTGGTCCCTACGGCGATGTTGTGTGAGGAAGCAAACCCCAAAGTTCCAACTACTACCTATCCGGCGTCGATTTCTTCTGCTTATTCATATAAGACTATGATGTCTTCTCGTGAGTCACTTGTGTCCTCTTTAAACACTAAAGGTTCTACGAAAGTTATAGTGGGGTCACGAGTTCTTCCCGTGGACACAGACTTTTCCAAATCATAACGCCTCCTCTCGTGACCTCTCAACCTGCGGATGGGCTTCAACCTATTAGCGCCTAGCATGGTGTTGCCAAGGTCTGAGCGAGTAGTCCCCATCAGCATAATTTGATCCGTGGTAGCCCCTCGCTGTCGACCGGTGATTCGAGAGCTCCGGGGAAATAAGCGAAATCTCACCTGATAAAATCAAATTATCGCTAAAAAATAAATATAAAATCAAAAGAAACAATCTCTATTGCTTGTAAAATTAAAGTATTAACTAGAAGACTAAAAATAATAAAATAAAAATATGATAGAAGACATATATGTGTAAGAACATAGATTATCTTTAGGACATACTTGTGTGCTCACGATAGTTTGTGGAATATTGTTGATTTTGGTCTCTTCATTTTTTCTTTATTGTTAAAATTTTCTCTTGAAATTTGGATAATAGACAACAGCCTATGTGGGCTTCTTATAATAGTTGGGCAAAGCTTGATGAGAGTTTTGGCTATTGGATTTGCAATGGTTCTCTATTGTAGAATCCTGTAACAAGTTGACATAAAATTCTCTTTATGTACTGATCTCAGCTACTATTGGATAAGGACTACTAAGACTTTCTTCCTCTTCTTCTTCTTTTGTTGCTGCTCTCGGCTAGGATGTTGTTCTAGATTGATTGGAAGGCTAGATAGAAGGAAGAGGGCACTACTGTTGTCCTCATTTTTCTCTCCTCTCCTCTTCTCCTACTCTTATTAGGAGTTCGCACTATCTTCTCCTTATGGCTACTCCTATTTGGGTGAGGATTGTCCTAATCTTTACTTGGTCGGGTTTGAGTCTTCAAGAGCCCTTCAATAGAGGTTGGCCAATTTGGTTAAGTGTTATTAAGATCATCCTTAATCACGAGCTTGCCTAATTAGGCGATTCATGTCCTGTTGTGTTAAACCCCCTCCCCCCCAAATAACACATTCAAAATTTGTGAACCTATTTTAAATCAAGAAAAAATTGATTCGTTCACAATCCAAAATCATGAGCTAAGATAATATTATTTGACGATACTAAGGGTATTAAAATTTGATTCACATCTATAACACTTGTGAAGTTTATAATCATTAAACACATCACTCGATAACTCCATAAACCCTAAGGCCAACTCAAAATCATTAACAACCTAATATTTTAATGAGTGACAAGCTAATCTGATAATTTTATATAGCAATAGAGTAAGTTACAAAACTCAGTAAGTGACTAACATATCCATGGTGAAGAGATGGTAGCTCATATGACCTTAATATTAAGGTGTAAGGGGATACAAGAATTATAAATATCATTTCATTAGATACAAGAATCATAAATATTATTTTATTAGATACAAGAATTATAAATATTATTTCATTAGAAGAATATATAATAAGAAAGCAAAGAATAATATATAAGCTATTCAATATCAAGATACAAGTCATTAGTTCAAGAGTAGAGTCATAATTGACATTTCTTTTGATTCATTCATAACAATAGAGTAAAGAGCATTAGGATATATCAATAAGGTAAAGAACATGTAGAAGTATATTAATGAAGCAAATAATATTTAGGAGCATATGAAGTAAAGAACATTTAGGAATATATCAATGAAGTAAAGAATATTTAGGAGTATATCAATGAAGTAAATGATATTTAGGAGTACAACAACGAAGTAAAGAGCACTTAGGAGTATATTATTAAAGTAAAAAATATTTAGGAGTATATCAATGAGAATAAATAAGAAACATAAGCTCAAGCATCATATTTGACATTTTATTCACTTCATTTATATCCAAAGAATGCATAGGAAGGCATATACATATACTTTGGAGAACATATCAAAAGGGTGAAGTGAGATCATAATATAACATGATCAATCCATTTCTTGATAACTATTAATATAAGTATTCTATGTTTGGAAACTCTATTCAAAATATATGGATGAAGTCATTATGGCCGACAAGAACATCATAAGCTCTACACATAACGTTATTTCACATTTATAGTAAATGTTCATAACTCCCTTTTTTTATTTTTGTAAAAATTTACATTATCTCATAAAAAATTAGCATATATAGAAAGTATATGTGAAACAACAAAAACATACATATGCACATATGAAACAATATAAGATAGACTTTTGCATAACTTATTCAAATATGATAAGAACCAATGATAAGAGATATAAGACTTTAAAACAACCATACAGAGGCTTAATGAAACAAAAAATTTTAATTGAAATCAAGTTCACAAAGGTAGAAGCAGGAATAGGTAAATTTAAAAGTAAATCTATTTTTGTAGAATCTACGAGGCATATTAGATAAGATATTTAGATAACAAATTTTACTCCAATTTACTTAAGCAAGATATTATTTGTAAGATATATGAGTCTATATTCAGGTGGAAAAAGTTTTACGTAAATTAGAGTTGTCTATAGAGAATTACAAGGAATTTAGTATAGAGAGGCTATAACACATTGTTTCTATTTTGTGGAATCTAAATAACCAAAATAAATAAATATTTGGGTAAGCATTTGT
This sequence comes from Musa schizocarpa, assembly GCA_900464855.2. Lineage (NCBI taxonomy): Eukaryota > Viridiplantae > Streptophyta > Magnoliopsida > Zingiberales > Musaceae > Musa > Musa schizocarpa. The sequence goes on along the minus strand of LS990922.1, from coordinate 20,585,545 downwards.
ATTTTATGTTAGGACCGAAGTCGGCACTAATAAGAGGAGGAGGAGGAGGAGGGGGGGAGGGGGTGTGAATTAGTGCTTTCGTAAAAATTACATCGATTCAAAAATCTCGTTCGATAAATCCTATATCGGAAAGATGAGCTTAACTTGAAAGAGTTCATAAGTGTAGTAAATAAGTAAATCAGTTTTCAACATAAATGAAAAGCATAAAGTAAATACAAACTAGATTTATAATGTGAAGATCAACTGACCTTATAACTTTTTCTCCTTTTTATAGGCTTAGGAAATAATCTTTATACCTTTCTCTTTTACATTTAGACCTCATTTCTCTATTTAGAAGAACTTCTAAATATTAGGAAGAGGTGACTCTATACTAAGAGAGATTTATAACTTTTTTCATAAGGAATCTTTCTCCCTTTTTACTCAATTTCTTACTCTTCCAAGCATAAATAACTGGGTATTTATAGACCTTAAATGACTTAAAAAATAAAGCTATAAAAGATCTCATCCTGGGTTTCCTAAGTCCTGATGGTACAACCTCTTGTACTAGACAGTACCACCACCTTTAGCATTGACATTAGGTAGTACCACCACTCAGACCGATAGTACCACCACCTGACATAGTCTAAGAGACTATGTTTGGGTGGTACCACCACTCGACATAGTCTGGGAGTCTATGCTTGGGTGGTACCACCGCCCAGACTGGCGATACCACACACTGACATAGTCAGGGAGACTATGTATGGGTAGTACCACCACCTAACAGCTTGGAAAATTATACTCTTGATATTTCTAGCTCATAGGTAGTTCCACCTAACCTCGGGTGACCGAATGAGCCTTCTACTTAGCCCAAAATAGTCCCAACTCAAGCCTAATGGGCCCGTAATTGAGTTGGTATGGTTACACCCGAAACTAACTCAATTATGACCTAACAACAACTAAGTAGGACAACCAATTACAAGATTAGAATTCTATATTATTTGGTATATCATTGGTTCATCCGACGCTTCATCCGATCCTTCAATGTATCATCCTCTCCTTTGACGTATTACCTAATCGATATGTTGACCTCCTACAACTTTTGATCTCCTTGGTGCAATATCCGATCTGTTGGCCTAATGCCGAAACTCACACTAAAAGTCCTTCTATCGGCACGTCGACCGATCCTCCTACTAACGTCCAATCTTTTGACATGTTCACTCTAGCCCAAGTATTAAATCTTAGATTTTGATGATGAAATTAATTGATAAGTTTGTGATCTAATCTACAATTTGAGTGAAGTAGGATTAGTTTCGATTAAGGATAGACAAATTGATTGAAGTAGGAGGAATCAAATGTTGGACTATATTTGAACATGTTAGGAGATTGGATGTCGGGTTGGAGGATCGGTTAACGTACCGGCGGAAGGACTTTGTGTCATGAGTTCAAGCATCGGGCCGAAGGATTAGACATTGCGCTAAGGAGATTGGAAGTTATGGGAGTCGGTGGCCTCGAGTGAAGAGGAATCGAGAGTGGATGTAGGTCACAATGACCGAACCACTATAAAATTATCATGCCTCCCTTTCTATGCTTGGTTACTTAATTTGCAACTACCTTACCTACTCATTACTACTCTTGCAAATGTTTTAAGTTTAAACATCTTTCCAATACGATTTCATCGAATGAAGTTTTCAAATCGATGTGATTTTATGAAAGCACTAATTCACCCTCTCTTAGTGCCAATTTCGGTCCATTGGATTAACACCCAAGAAATATAGTTTTTTTAGGCTTTCAAGAGGGTCTTTCTTTCACTCGTCCTCCTATGTTTAATGGGACAAACTACACATATTAGAAAACTAGAATGAGAGTTTTCTTGCTTTCTTTAAACTTTGATTTATGGAATATTGTCGAATATGATTTTCAACAACCCTTTAAACCTATGAATGAATAGAATGATTTGGAGAAGAAGATTTTTTCTTTAAATGCTAGAGCTATGATCGCACTATTTTGTACTTTGGATAAAAATGAGTTTAATCATATTTCGACTTGTGATATTGCACATGACATTTGGCACACTCTTGAAGTCATACAAGAAGGTACAAGTAGGGTTAAATATTCTAAAGTGAATCTTTTGATGTATTGTTTCGAATTGTTTTGAATGGAATCAAGCGAAACCATTGGAGATATGTACACTCGTTTTACGGATGTCGTCAATTATTTAAAAACACTTAGTAAAAGTTTTTCTAATTTTGAACTTGTTAACAAGATATTAAGATCCCTTCCAAAATATTGGGATCCTAAAGTAATGTCAATACAAGAAGCAAATGACCTAATAACTTTATGCTTGAAGAACTTATCGGGTCTTTGATGACATATGAAATAACATGTATTACATATGACGAACTTAAAGAATAACCTTTTAAAGAACAAGAAGGACTTGACACTTCAAATAAAAGAATATCACTCGAGTGAAAGCTCAAGTGATGATGACATAGAACTCCTTATAAGTAAATTTAAAAGATTCATATAACAAGAACTGAGAGAAAAAAAGAAAGAAAACTCTATTGTAATATTGTGAGAACTCCTCTCAGGCTCTAAGTGTTAGGTGAAGTTTAAGAGAGGGGTAAGTGGTTATAAAAGTTATCTCCTAAACTTATGAAAAGGAGAAAAAAGGGTGTAAAAGGGTAGTTGATCTTTGTCCATTAGAAAAAGATTGGTAGTGGAAGCTGGTTGCCTCGAGTGAAGAGGAATCATGAGTGGATATAGGTCACAACGATCGAACCATTATACAATTGGTGTGCCCCCTTTTCTTTGCTAGTTTACTTATTTTGCAAATGTTTTACCATCTTATTACTACTCTTGCAAATGTTTGAAGTTTAACATCTTTCCGATATGATTTTATCGAATGAAGTTTTCAAATCGACGTGATTTACAAAAGCACTAATTCACCCTCTCCTCTTTATGTCAATTTTGGTCTTAACAGTTGGAATCAGAGCTATGTTTCTCTGCGTTGGATAACACTTAAGAGACATGGCTATTTTCGGCTTTTAAGAGAATCTTTCTATCACTCGTCCTCCTATGTTCAATGAGACAAACTACATATATTGGAAAACTAGAATGAGAATTTTCTTGTTTTCTTTAAACTTTGATTTATGAAATATTATCATATATGGTTTTCAACAACCCTCTAAACCTATGAATGAATGGAATGATTTGGAGAATAAGAATTTTTCTTTAAATGCTAGAGCTATGAACACTTTATTTTGTGCATAGGATAAAAACGAGTTTAATCGTATTTCGACTTGTGAAATTACATATGACATTTGGCACACTCTTGAAGTCACAAACAAAGGCACAAGTAGGGTTAAAGATTCTAAAGTTAATCTTTTGATGTATAGTTTTGAATTGTTTCGAATGGAACCAAGCGAAACCATTAGAGACATGTACACCCATTACGAATATCGTCAATGGTTTAAAAGCACTTAGTAAAAGTTTTTCTAATTTTGAACTTATTAACAGGATATTAAAATCCCTTCCAAAAAGTTGGGATCCTAAAGTAATGACAATACTAGAAGTAAAGGACCTAAATAACTTTTCGCTTGAAGAATTTATCGGGTCTTTGATGACCTACGAAAGAATAGGAAGGACTTAACACTTAGAACAAAAGAATACCATTCAAGCGAAAGCTCAAGTTATAATGACATAGAACTCCTTATAAGTAAATTTAAAATGTTAATAAAATAAGAACTGAGAGCAAAAAAGAAAGAAAACTCAGTTGTAATATTGTGAGAACTCCTCTCAAGCTTTAAGTGTTGGGTGAAGTTTAAGAGAGGGGTGAGTAGTTGTAAAGGTTATCTCCTAAACCTAGGAAAAGAAGAAAAAGTGGTGTAAAAGAGTAGTTGATCTTCACTCATTGGAAAGAAGATCGGTAGTGGAAGTCGGTGTCCTCGAGTGAAGAGGAATTTGGAGTGGATGTAGGTCACGATGACCGAATCACTATAAAATTGGCGTGCCTCCCTTTCTCTGCTTGTTTACTTATTTTGCAACTACTTTACTTGCTCATTACTACTCTTGCAAATGTTTTAAGTTTAAATATCTTTTCGATATGATTTCATCGAACAAAGTTTTCAAACTGATGTGATTTTATGAAAGTACTAATTCAACCCCCCCCCCCTCTTAGTGTCGGTTTCGGTTCTAACACCAACGTCCAATTCTTCCTACTTTAATCGATTTACCTTTTCTGATCAAAGTTAGTATTGAAAAATCTTGGGGGTGACATTACATACGCAGTGGAAGAACAGAAAACAAAATCAATAATTTCCAATGATATGTTCGTCGTCGTGCGAAGATTGGTGCGCAAAAATCCACGAAACTTGAAATTGTGTATAGAATAGATTATGTTGTTGAATCTCGTATTTGATGATGAAATCAATTGATAAGTGTTTATGATTTAATCTATGCTTTGAGTGTCGTAGGATACATTAATCAGGGAGAGACAATTAAAGCAGGAACAATCGTGTTGGGTTGGAGGAAAACATGTCAGAAGATTGGACGTTGGGCTGGAGGATCGGTCGACGTATTGATAGAAGGCTTCAGGCCATGGATTCGAGCATCAGGCTAGGAAGAGTGGATATTGCACCAAGGATATCAGAGTTGTAGAGGTCAATTGGCCGATTGGGCAATAGGCCGCAAGAGAGGACGATGCGCCAAAGAATCAGACGAAGCGTCGATGGACCAATGACATGCCAAACAACATGATTCAAGCTTAGTAATAATTGTCTAGATCGAAGTATGTTTTTACATATGCAGGAATAACTACGATAGCAAGACATAAAGCAAAATGAAGTCCCAAAGGTAAGAACGCGATTTCGTTAGGAGTTCGAGAGTTCATTGGAAGTCCGAACGTTCATCAGAAGTTCTGCCAGAACCAACCGAGAAGTCTAGGAGCTTGCAAAAGAAGCTCATCGGAACTCACCAAGAAGATCGTCGTGAATTCTAGGAGCTTGCCGAGAGTCCACTGGAACATTGCCGAGAGATCATAGGAAGATCGTCGGAAGCTCGTTGGAAGAAACTAGACTTACGGACTTAGCTTAGGAAATGTCTTAGAATTCGTAGTTAGTACATAATTGAGATTTAAATTGGGCCAACCCAATTAGGGGCCAGTTGGGCCCAATAAAAAGGTCCAAACAATGCCCCAAGAGGTGACACCATCGTGGCACAATCTCCGAGACCGTGTCAAGCGGTGGTACCGCCAGTTTGGGCAGTGGAACCACCCCTGGTAGGGTGCCAGGTAGTGATACCCCCAGTCTAGGCAGTAGTATTGCCTAGTGACAGGGAGCCAGGCCGTGGTACCACCAGACTGGGTGGTGGTATTGCTCAGTGCAGTGTTAGTGTCAGACTAACACTAGCGGTGGTACCGCCCGAACCTAGAAAACCCGGGATGAGTTGTTTTTAGGCTCCAAGTTTGAATCAACTTGAGGCCTATAAATACCCCTCTCATCCCTGATTAAGATACACAAGCACTGAGAGTTTAAAAGTGAAGAAACGCTATTGCAATCACTTGAGAAATCCCCTCCTCTAATCTAAGTTTCGAATTCTGTTTAGGAGGAGTGAGTGCTTGTAAAGGTTGTCTCCTAAACCTATTAAAAGGAGAAGAAATGTGTAAAAGGTGGTTGGTCTTCGCCTATTGAAGGAAGACCGATAGTGGATGCCGGTGGCCTCGATGGAAGAGAAATCGGCAGAGTCGATGTAGGTCACGACAACCAAACCACTATAAAATTGGCATGTTCTTTGGTTTGCATTTCTATTGTTGCCATTTACTTTACTGCAAACCATTTTACTTGCTTACTGCCTTCAATACTTTGACGAATACACTTTCAAAGTTAAGCATTTTCGAGCTCGGTTTTTACCGTACGAAGAGATTTTTGAACCGACTTATTCCTAACATGTGTTACATAAGGAGATCGTATATCCCTGAATCCCTGCAGATCTCTAAGAGAGGGTGAAGGAGGTCAAGCGCCCTCCTCTCTAGCAGTGATCCACACAGTAGGGCTACGACGATGCTCCTCAAAACTATAAGCCTACTTTGAGATGGAGAGGGGGAGGAGAATAGAAGAGGCAAGCAAAGACTCTAGCCAATGAACTACTGAATCCCTCCTATTTATAGAGGTCCCCTATCAACTTAAACCTAATGGATCCTCTCATATTGGGTATTGGATCTTCATTTAACTACTCGAGCCTCTTAGATTAGTGAATCTCTATCCAATAATCTCTCATTGGCTCTTATTGGATCTCGTCCATGGGATCCAATAATTCAGGGGCTTATTGGATATCCAATAAGATAGAGGCTCCAACGGATATCTCATATTCGAACCTCTATTTATCAAAATGTTAAGATCAAGAGCGGCACTAAGAGGAGGGGGGGGTGAATTAGTGTAGTGGAAAACTTTTCCATTTCAAAAGTCTTCGTTTCGATTAAACCCGATTTGATGAAAATAGTTTCGTAAAGATTTTAACTTGAAAGCTTTTGGGAGCATAGAGAAAGCAGTAAGAAGGTAAAGTAGCTTGGAAGAAAGGTAAATTGCTTAAGACGAAATGCAAACCAGAATTTAGAGTGGTTCGGTCGTTGTGACCTACATTCACTTTCGGATTTCTCCTTCGACGAGGTCACTAGCATCCACTAATGGCCCTCCTTCAATAGATGAAGACCAACCACCTTTTACAGTGCTTTCTCCCTTTCACGGGCTTAGGAGATTACTCTTACACATCTCACACCTCTCTTGAATGATCTTAATGTTAGGATCAAGAGCGGCACTAAGAGGGGGGGTGAATTAGTGCAGCGGAAAACTTTTGTGATTTAAAAAGTCTACGTTTCGATTAAAACTGATTTCAATGAAAATCATTTCATAAGGAGTTTAACTTGAAAGCATAGTGAGTGTAGAGAAGGCAGTAAGAAGGTAATGAAGCTTGTAGTAATGAAACATGCACAAATTGAAAAGCAAACCAGAATTTAGAGTGGTTCGGTCTTTGTAACCTACATCCACTTTCAGATTCCTCCTCCGTCGAGGTCATCGACGTCCACTAAAGGCCTTCCTTCAATAGAGGAAGACCAACCATCTCTTATAGTGCTTTCTCCTTTTCACAGATTTAGGAGAGAACCCTTACAAGTCTCACACCTCTCTTGAATGATCTCAAAATTTAGAAAGGGAGGAGGAGAACTCTAGCACTTGTTTACAATACTTTTATACCCCAACAACTCAAGATTATTTCAATGCTTTCATGTCCTTTCATGCAGAAAAGGGTAGGGTTTTTATAGGCCCCAATGGCTTCAAAAATGGAGCCAAAAAGTGTCTAATCTCGGATTTCTGGGGTTCTGGCGGTACCACCGCCTGACAAAGCTCGGAGACTAAGCTTTGGTGGTACCATCGCTTGATAGGGGAGGTACCACCACTAGCAGCAATAATTGCCAGTGGTACCACCGCCCAGACCACTTGGGAGACTGGGTCTTCTGGGCGGTGCCACCGTCGGCCATGTTTTCAGGGGCTGATTGCGCTATTCAATTTGGCCCAAATTAGCCTTGTTAAGGGCCTAGTTGGCCCCTAATTAAGTTAGTCGGATTACTTCTCAATCTTAACTTAATTTATGCTCTAACTACGATAATTAAGACATGATCACAGCACTTCTTATTCCGGTGTGTTAATTGCTCTTCCGGCGATCTTCCGACGTACTTCTAGCGAGCTCCTGGACTTTACGATGATCTTCTTGGCAAGTTTCGATGAGCTTCTTTAGCAAGCTCCTGGACTTCTTGGTTGGTTCCGGTAGAACTTCCGACGAACGTCTGAACTTCTGACAAACATCCGGACTTCCGATGAACTCTCGAACTCCCAACGTGACCTCGATCTTGACTCTGACACAACACCTACTTTATGTCTTACTACACATTTTTCTCAACATATAGATTAGATCAAACAAATTACAATTGACTTCATCATCCAAATCCGAGATTCAATAATCTCCCCCTTTTTGATAATGACAATCAATTAATAGCAGGGTTAACCTTAACTCCCCCTATCTAGATGCCATACTTGAGAAAAGATACTCTTGAATTCAAAACCTTTGAATTCAAGTATCAAACCGATAAGTTAGATTCATTTAAACTTATCAACATGCACATCATGATTACTATCATGATCTAACATTCTCAAAATGATGTCAAGGTATGACATCCATTTTCAAGTATGATATTTCAAATATGAAAGATGACAAAGATAGCAATTCATCATTCTATGTCAAGATATTAATTGTAAAATAACAAGTTAAGCTCTAGATATCTTATCATAATGAAGAAAATTTATCAAGCAAACATTTCAAGTATATATGATAAAATACATTGCATACATTTGTCATCAATTTACAACATTTTGATATTATTTCTCCTCCTTTGTCATCAACAAAAACGAGAATGATTCAACAATGAAAGTGTGGTAAAAATTCATGCCATATTTCAATTTGTATACCAATCATATTTCAAGCATTCATAACATTGTATCATTCAAAAGTTCTCACATTAAAAGTTATAAATATTAAAGAGGTAGCTCCCATCAACTTCTCCCCTTTTTTCATCAAAACTTGGCATGAAGAAGGAAAGGAGGAAATCCATTAAGAACCAACTTTGTGAAATGATTTGAATCAAGTCAAAAATGATAAAATAGTTTCATTAAATCATGCTTCAATTTTCATAAGGATCAAGATATTCATGTGAAATCAATTCCTCAGTCTTGTAAGTATTCATCTCATACTAAAAATTTATCTTTCAAGTATCAAGATATCCATTTATAAAATTCATCTTTCATGAGAAGACTAAGAAGTATCATATGAAAAAGAAATTCATAAGTCGAATCCATTTCTCATTAAAATAAATTCACAAGAGATAAACCCGTGAGAGATGTATTTGTCAATAAAATCCATAAAGTGATTTAAGTGTATCAAAAATCATTAAGTGATAGAGCAAGGGTATGAAGTAAACTTGATACCAAGGAAGATAAAAATGAAATAAGTTCATGAAAGTTCCATTTATCAAATACAAAAAGATAGTCCGAAAAAGATATACATCAAATTCATGCATTTGGACAAATTAACATTCCTAACTTTGTAAATGATCATCAAATAATGCGTCAGGTTATAAATATCAAAAGTTGAATGTATCAAGGAATTTATTTAGTTAAAGGATTTATCAAGTCTAATTCTTAGAGTGATACATTCATCAAAGTAAGCACAAAATTTTACCATCAGAGTAGGCAACATAAGATTACAACATAAAAGAGATCACAACGAAATCAAAGTAAGTAGCATTTCAAGATTACAAACAGCAAGGTAATCAACATAAGATTACAACATAAAAGTAAGCATAATACAGTAGAGAGATTTCATCTACTACTCATTCAGGTGGTGGTATTTTAAAATTTCTAAACAAACTATTAAACTGTTAGTGAATCTGCTGCAACTTAGTTAATATTTGATCTTGGCATTGTTCAAGTCGATCTTGCTGTTATTCAAAATGATCCATTCGAGTCCCTATGTCGTTGATAGATGAGAGAAGTGCTTGCTCTACTGGAGGTGATTCCTCAAAGGGACCAGTTGGAGGAGATTGATTGCCCCTAAAAATTGGTGTTTCAGGTTCAGGTTCAGGTTGGAGGGGATCGGTCCTTCTACGCAGTCTAGTCCATATACCATTTCTGAATATACATCTCATCCATCGAAGTACATTTCAATTTATGATACTAAATCTATCTAGTTTTATAACTTCTTATTTGGGTGGAATGGCAATATCATAGGCATGGGAGTAGTCTTGTGATTAAGCCACCATATGGAAGCTGTTGAATCTCGTATTTTGATGATGAAACCACTTGATATGTGTTTATGTTTTAATCTGCGTTTTGAGTGACACAGGATGCTTCGATCAGGATGAGACAATTAAAGTAGAAAAAATCATGTTGTGCTGGAGGAACATGTCAGAAGATTGGACGTCGAGCCGGTGGATCGGTTGACGTATCGACAGAAGGCTTCGGGTCGTGGACTCAGGCATCGGGCCAAGAAGAGTGGGTATTGCGCCAAGGATATCGGAGATGTGGAGTCAATTGGCCAATTGGGCAATAGGCCGCAAGAGAGGACGATGCGCCGAAGGATCGGATGAAGCGTCGAGGGACCAATGACATGCCGGACAACTTGGTTAATTGCTTAGGAATAATTGTCTCGATCGAAGTTTTGTTTTACATGTGCAGGATTAACTACGATGGATGTAAGACATGCAATAAGAGTTGCACCCGAGTCAAGACTATGATCACGTTGGGAGTTCGAGAGTTCGACGGAAGTCCGGACGGTCGTCGGAGGTTCTACGGGAACAAATCCGAGAAGTCTAGGAGCTTGCCAAAAGAAGCTCATCGGAACTCGCCAAGTGGATCGTCGCAAGTCCAGGAGTTTGCCGGAAGTCCGCAGGAGCATCACCGAGGGTTCATCGGATGATCGACGAAAGTTCGCCGGAAGAAGCGATTGACGCACCGGAGCAAGTTGCAGTAAATGTCTCCGAGCAAGGCTAGGTGGTGCAACCGCCCCTGACAGGCGGTGAAATTGCATGAGCTCGGTCTCTGAGCTCTGCCAAGTGGTGCAATCGCTCCAGTCAAGCGGTGGCACCGCTTGGGCTTAGTCTCCAAGCGAGACTGGGCGGTGCAACCGCCCTTGTCAAGTGGTGGCACCGCCTAGAGGCTTAATCTCCGAGCTCTGCCAAGCAGTGCAACCACCCCTATCAAGCAGTGGCACCACCCATAGGCTCAGTCTCCGAGCTTTGCCAAGCGGTGCAACCGCCAGACCCCGGAATTCCGGGAGATGACAGTTTTGAGCTCGGAATTCAAACTGGTTTGGGGCCTATAAATACCCCACCCTTTTAGCAATGAAAGGGTAACCCAAACCACCGAAAGCTTGATCTTTCTTTGTGATTTTAGAGCTCAAAAGTGTTGTAAAGTTTAGAAGTTCTCCTCCCTCTTTTCTTCCAAGTTTTGATCTTTCAAGAGAGGAGAGAAATTCTGTAAGGGTTGTCTCCTAAGCCCGTCAAATGGAGTGAAACTATAAAAGGGTGGTTGGCCTTCACCTATTGAAGGAAGGCCTCTAGTGGACGTCGGTGACCTCGTCGGAGGAGGAAGCCAAAAGTGGATGTAGGTCATGTTTGACCGAACCACTCTAAATCTCGGTTTGCATTTACTTTGAGCATCTTATCTTTACTGCAAACCTCCTCAGTAGCTTACTGCCTTCTGCTCATTTATAAATGTGTTTCTTAGTTAAGTATTTTCCGAATCGACGTTAAGACGGAAATCAGTTTTATCGTACGAACATCATATTTCAGTTTGCGCTTACATTTTGATTTCTATCTTAACTACAAACTGTCTTCCTTACTTTATTTCAAATACGTTTCCATAAGCTTTCAAAGTTATTATCTACACGAAACGACTGTTATATCGGAATCGGATTTCAACGTACGAATACAGTTTTAATCGTCGAAAGTTTTCCGCTGCACTAATTCCCCCCCCCTCTTAGTGCTCTTGATCCTAATAGAAGCATCATGTCCCTTTTTTATAGTTCAATCATGTTTTGTTGGATTAGGTAACCAAAATAATTGTTATGTCCCTTCATAATCCAATACATAGTACCTAGTTCTATTTAACTTATTTCAACATGATGATATTGCTTAGGGAGAATTATACTTATTAAGATGTGATGAAATATTTTGGTGTTTAAATGTAGTAAATGTTCGTAGCTTTTTGGAAGAATTGTTAAGTTAGTATTGCCAAAAATTGTTCCTAAGGCATCAACGTAAGTAGTCTCAACTGTTTCATTATCCTATTGTCCTCTAAAATAACACCCTTTTTCTTTTACCAGAATTCCTATGATGTTGCAAATGGTTCTATCCGTAATGGGTATATGATGTCCTAATAGATAGGTATATACCCTTTTATCTTCATCTACATGTAAATTATTGTAAAATAGCCTAACAAGTCTAGGGTAGATAGGTTCACTCATTTGAAGGATTGAGAGAATGTCTAGATTAGCAAACCATTGAATAGGTTCCAAATCAATTAATTTATCAAAATTAACATATTTAACCGTATGAACATGTCTAGACTCTATTGATGGAAATTTTAGGGCATGTTGATTAGAATCGAAAAGTAGGGAGTCATAATTTTTATCTAATATCCTCTTCCCTTTGTCCCTAAAGGATCTTCTAAAAGCCATGAGAATAAACACATAAATGATACCAAGAACTACATATAAGAGGAAAGATCTATTAATAAATTGAGAGAAGAGGTTTGAGAATTACCCTTGCAGTAATCTTCTTGAAAGGTTGAGATTGATCCTTAAATTTGAAGAAAAGGAGGGTTTCCTTGAGTTTCTAGAGGAGGATCAAGGAGAATGAGGGGTGGAGAGGTGTTTGGAGGAATGTAGGAGGGCTTGGGGTCAGTTTTACCACCGGCCCTAAGTGCCTTTTTATAGGGTAGAGGTTGCGGGCGTTGGCACCGCTAATTGGGTGGTGCTACTGCCTGCCACCCGTGATAGCTGGCGATGCTACCGCCAGCTGGGCGGTGCCACCGCCTATAGGCAGTGAGCATTACTCACATTGATGTGTGGTGCTATCACAGGTGGTTTCAATTTTGTAAGATTTTTATTGTTGCGAAGCTCACAATCTTATTTATTTTAGTATGTAAAATTCACATCATAAGAGGAGAAGATTCATATTGAAGATTATACGTGTTGAATCTCGTATTTTAATGATGAAACTAATTGATGATTGTTTATGATTTAATTTATGTTTTGAGTGACGCAGGATGCTTCGATCAGGATGAGATAATTAAAGCAGGAAGAATCATATTGGGCCAGAGGAACATATTAGAAGATTGAACGTTGGGCCGGAGGATCGATCGACGTATCGACAAAAGGCTTTGGGCCATGGATTCGGGCATTGGCCCAAGAAGAGCGGATATTGCATCAAGGATATCGGAGTTACAGAGTCAACTGGCCAATTGGGCAATAGGCCGTAAGAGAGGACGATGCATCGAAGAATCAGACGAAGCGTCGAGGGACCAATGACATGCCAGACAACATGATTAATGCTTAGTATTAATTATCTAGATCGAAGTGTGTTTTACATGTGCAGGATTAACTACGATAGCAAGACATGAAGCAAAATGAAGTCCCGGAGTCAAGGACGCGATTTCGTTGGGAGTTCGAGAGTTCATCAGAAGTCCGGACGTTCATCGGAAGTTCTGTCGGAACCAGCCGAGAAGTCCTTGCCAAAGAATCTCATCATAACTCGCCAAGAAGATCATCATGAAGTTCAAGAGCTTGCCAAGAGTCCACTGGAACATTACCGAGAGTTCGTCGGAAGTTCGCTAGAAGCTCGTCGAAAGAAACCAAGACATAGGGACTTGTTTAGCTTAGCAAATGTCTTAGATTTCATAGTTACCACGTAATTAGGTTTGGATTTTAGTCAACCCAATTAGGGGTCAGCTAGGCCCATGTAAGGACTATGTTGGGCCCAATAAAAGGCCCAAACAGTGCCCCAAGAAGCCTCACCATCATGGCACAGTCTTCGAGACGGTGTCAGGCAGTGGTACCGCTAGTTTGGGTGGTTGTACCGCCCCTGGCAGGGTTCCAAGCGGTGGTACTGCCCGTGCCCGGGGAACCCGGGATGGGAAAGTTTTAGTCTCGAAGTTTGAATCAACTTGAAGCCTATAAATACCCCTCTCATCCCTAGTTAAAGAAGATAAACATAGAGTATTTAAAAGTGAGAAAATGCTATTGCAATCACTAAAGAAATCCCCTCCTATAGTCTAAGTTTAGAATTCTGTTTAGGAGGAGTGTGTGCTTATAAGGGTTGTCTCCTAAACCTGGTAAAAGGAGAAGAGGGGTATAAGAAGGAGGTTGATCTTCGCCTATTAAAGGAAGATCGATAGTGGATGCCGGTGGCCTTGACGGAAGAGGAATCGACGAAGTGGATGTAGGTCACGACGACCGAACCACTCTAAAATCTAGTTTGCATTTACTTCTTGCTATTTATCTTTATTGCAAATTGAATTCCTCCTTCACTATGTTTCTGTACAATTTCAAGTTAACATCTTTACGAAACCGATTTTATCACAACGAAGTTTTTAAACCGACATTATTTTACTTCTGCACTAATTTACCCCCCCGTCTTAGTGCCGACCCCGTTCCTAACAGTACGTTCATGATTCATCATATAAAATGCATACCATACTCAAATATTTTATAGAAATTAAAAATGCATACTATAATTTCATGATTCACCATATAAAATTTTTACGCAAGCATCGTAACAACTCATATGGAAAAATGCATATGACTCATTGCACACACTATAAGATCATGATTTAAGTGAGTGATCTAAAGAATCAAGAAAAGTCTGAAAACAAAATTTAACAAATTAATGATCTTGTTGGATAGAATTCGATCCGGAAAAAATTTGTAGGAATGTATCCGAGAAATTTAGAAATCTGGAAGAAGTGAGAAAGGGAACTTATGCATAAGAATTCTCAAGTTTGAGAGATCAAGATCAAGTGTTTATCATATAAGATTTCAAATAATTATTGCATCATGATCTTATAAGTATCATTTTGTAACTGACAGTTTTAATTCTTATGATCTCCTTTTTATTATTTTGGCTAGAAAGCTTTATATGTTATTTTGGATCTCTGGTCATAAGCCTTGAGCATCTAAAATCAAAGTATCATCTCTTGCACCTAGCTTGTGATGGTGCATTTTTCTACAAAATGAGATGATATTTAGGTACCCATTTGACCTTGGGTACCAAAAAAATTGATCTACATAGCTTATCATATTGTATTGAGTCATTTGAGGTTCTTTTAGGAACCTAAATCAATTTATGTGAACTATATCTCTTGAATGAACATTTGTACGTAACATGTACAAGTTTACAATAAAAGTTGCATTTGGTGTGAGGTGATACATGTAAGGTAGGGCCTTTAATAAAGGTGGTTAGATTTTGGTGAGAGCTACTCACAAATCCAATTCCACATTTTTTATGAACGTGACCCGCTAAGGATCATATTCAAGGACTTGCTACCAACCTCAAATTTCTTCAAGGTTTCTTTGAGTAGCAAGTTTTTCTTTTGAAGTATTTCTAGTTCATGACATTTTGTGCAGGAAGCTAAGCTATTTTCATGCTCAATCTTTACTTTATCAAAGTCGCTAATAAGAGAAGCATGTTCCTTTTTTAAAGAGTAATACTTTTTACTCAAGATTCTACATTCATCAAACAATTCATGAAAAGCACTTGAAAGCTCATCAAAAGTTACATTTACGTCTAATGAACTTATTACCTCATCTCCAATAGCCATTAGCGCATAGTGAGCAACTTGCTCGGTGTTGGTTGACTCCTCTTCTTCGGTAGCACTTGAGTCATCCCATGTAGCTTTGAGAGCCTTCTTCTTTGGTTGCCTCCTCTTTGCTTGGGGACATTCACTCTTGAAGTGTCTCGGTTTTTTGCATTCATAACATATCACTTGTTCTTTCTTAATTTCAAATTTATTTTTAGTATCATTTTTAAATTTATTTCTTTTTATGAATCTTTTGAACTTCTTTGTTAAGAGTGTCACGTCATCATCAAAGTCTTCATCACTTGAGTTTTCTTTCAAGTGGTCTTCTTGTGTTCTCTGTGTCATATCCTTCCTGTTCTTTGGAAGGGTGTCCTCAAACTCTTCATGAGCTTTATATGTCATTTCATAGGTTATTAGTGACCCAATTAGTTCTTCAAGAGGAAAAATATTTAGATCTTTGGCCTCTTGAATTGCCATTATTTTAGGGTCCTAACTTTTTGGTAGGGATCTTAAAATCTTATTAACAAGTTCAAAATCCGAGAAACTTTTACCAAGTCCTTTTAGACCATTGATAACATTTGTAAATCGGGTATACATGTCTCCAATGGTCTCACTCAGTTTCATTCGAAACAACTCAAAAAAATGTACCAAAACATTAATTTTTGACTCATTCACTCTACTAGTGTATTCATGAGTCACTTCGAGTGTGTGCCAAATGTCAAAAGCCGTTTCACAAATCGATACTCGATTAAACTCATTTTTATCTAATTCATAAAACAAGGCATTCATAGCCTTGGCATTTAAAGTGATAGTCTTCTTCTCCAACTCATTCCAATCGTCCATTGGAAGAGAAGATTTTTAAAACATATTTTCTATAATATTCCATAATTCGAAATCCTTTGAAATTAAGAAGATCCTCATTCTAGTCTTCCAATATGTGTAATCCATCCCATTGAACATGGGTGGACATGTAATTGAATAGCCCTCTAGGTTGCCAGCAAATGTCATCTCTCTTAGGTTTAAAACCAAATGAGAGTGAATCTTGCTCTGATACCAATTGTTAGGATCAAGAGTGGCACTAAGAGAGGGGGTGAACTAGTGCAACGGAAAACTTTCACGATTTCAAAAATCTACGTTTTGATTAAAATCGATTCCGACGAAAATCGTTTCATAAGGAATTTAACTTGAAAGCGTGTGTGAGTGTAGAGAAGGTAGTAAGAATGTAATGTAGCTTGCAATAATGAAACTTGCACAAATTGAAAAGCAAACTATAATTTAGAGTGGTTCAGTCTTTACAAACTACATCCACTTTCGGATTCCTCCTCCGTCGAGGTCACCGACGTCCACTAAAGGCCTTCCTTCAATAGGCAAAGACCAACCACCTCTTACAGTACTTTCTCCTTTTCACAAGTTTAAGAGAGAACCCTTACAAGTCTCACACCTCTCTTGAATGATTTCAAAACATAGAAAAGGAGGAGAAGAACTCTAGCACTTGTTTATAATACTTTTACACCATAACAACTCAAGACTATCTTAATGCTTTCGTGTCCTTTCATGTAGAAAATGGTGGGGTTTTTATAAGCCCCAATGGCTTCAAAAATGGAGCCAAAAAGTGTCTAATCTTGAATTTTAGGGGTCATGGCGGTACCACCGCCATTACTGTGTGGTACCATCGCCTGACACTGGGCAGTACCACTGTCTAGTCTGGGCGGTACCACCACTTGACAGAGCTCGGAGACCGAGCTCTGGTGGTACCACCGCCTGATAGGGGCGATACCACCACTGTCAATAATAACTACCAGTGGTACCATCGCCCAGTTTGGACAGTACCACCACCTAGTCTAGGTGGTACCACCGCCCAGACCACTTAGGAGACTAGGTCTTCTGGGCGGTGCCACCACCGGCCATATTTTCAGGGGCTAATTGGGCTGTTCAATTTGGCCCAAATTAGCACTGTTAAGGGCCCAGTTGGCCCCTAATTAAGTTAGTGGGATTACCTCCCAATCCTAACTTAATTTATGCTCTAACTATGATAATTAAGATATGATCGCAACACTTCTTGTTCCAGTGCATCAATTGCTCTTCCGACGAGCTTTCGGCATACTTTCGGCGAGCTCCTGGACTTTATGACGATCTTCTTGGCATGTTCCAATGAGCTTGTTTAGCAAGCTTCTGGACTTCTCGGTTGGTTCCGACAGAACTTCCGACGAATGTCTAGACTTCCAATGAATGCTCGAACTCCCAATATGATCTCGATATTGACTCCGACACAATACCTGCTTTATGTCTTAGTAGTTAATCCTGCATACTTTTCTCAACATATAGATTATATCAAACAAATTACAATTGACTTCATCATCAAAATCTGAGATTTAACATTCAACACTTAGAAAGGGAGGAGGAGGACTCTAGCACTTTTTACAACACTTTAACACTCAAGAATTCAGGATTATGCTAATGCTTTCATACCCTTTTATGCAGAAAAGGATGGGGTATTTATAGGTCCCAATGGCTTCAAAATTGGAGCCAAGAAGTGTCTCATCCCGATTTTTCAGGGTACTGACGGTACCATCGCCATTACTGGGTGGTACCATTGCCTATAGTCTGACACTTGGTGGTACCACCGCCCAATCTGGGTGGTACCATCGCCTAACAGAGCTCGGAGACCGAGCTCTGGCGGTACCACCACTAACAGCATTAACTGCTAGTGGTCCCACCGCCCAGACCACTTGGGAGACTGGGTCTCCCAAGCGGTACCACCATTGGCCATGATTTCAGGTACTGAATGGACTGTTCAATTAGGCCCAAATTAGCCCTGTTAAGGGCCCAATTAGCCCCTAACTAAGTTAGTGGGATTACCTCCTAATCTTAACTCAATTGATGATCTAACTACAATAACTAAGACATAATTAAAGCAATCTTGTTCCGATACATCGATTGCTCTTCCGGCGAGCTTCCGGTAAACTTCCGACGAACTCCCGGCAATGTTCCAGCGGACTCCCGATTGTTAGGATCGGAGCAGCACTAAGAGGGGGGGTGAATTAGTGCAGCAGATTAAAACTAATTAGTTTGAAATCGATTTCGTAAATGTGTAGAGATTTCGATTCGATGAAGGATGACTTAGCTAAAATAGCTCGAGTAAAGGAACTCAAGAGTAGGGAGAAGAAAACTGAATAGTTTGCTGCTAAGAAGATAAGTGGTTCTGAAAATTAAACATTCACACATTAAAGGAACACTACAATGTAAGTGGTTCGGTCAAATGACCTACATCCACTTGCGAAGCCTTCTTCGATGTGGCTCCCAACTTCCACTAGCAATTCACTTTGAAGGGAAAGGACTAATTACCCCTCTTACCACCTTTTTACAAGTGGTTCACACTCTTACCGATTTTTCAAAGAGAAAGAGGGAGGTGAACACTTAAGCTATTGAAAATAAGACTTTGTTAAAGCTTTTTCTCAATCTCTAACTTCTCAAAAAAGGTGTTGGCAGTGCACTGGCAGTGCCACCGCCGGACCTCTTGGGTTCTAGGCGGTGCCATCGCCTAGTCCGGTAGTGCCACCGCCTGGACTATTCCAGCTCACTGGTTGGGCTCCTAACTTGGCCCAAACCAGTCTAAACTCGGGCTCAATTGGCTCCTAACCGGGTTATAGGATTAACCCTTAATCCTAACCCAAATTACATTTAAACTATGAAATTAAGACATAGTCCTAAGCAAATTTTTAAGCGGCACTGTCGAGTTTACTTCCGGCAATCTTTCCAGCGAACTTTCGGCAGACTTCCAATACACCCTCGGATTTTTTCCAACGGACTCCCAGTAGGCTCTCGGTCTTGTCGCGAGTTTAACGAGTCTTTAGCAAGTATCCGAACCTTCTTGATAATCTCCGCGAACCTCCGACGATCTTTCCGGTGGACTTCCGAAAACTTCGGCAAGCCCCCGATTCTTTCTCAGTTGGTTCCTATAGCACTTCTGATGATTCTTCAGACTTTCGGCGGACTCTCGAACAGCCATCGAACTTGACTCCGGTAAACTTGCTTTATGTCTTCAAGCTATTGTAGTTAATCTTGTACACTTAACTCAATAATATAGATTAGATCAATTAACCCATCAATTGACTTTATCATCAAAATATGAGATTCAACAATCTCTCCCTTTTTTATGATAACAATCAATTGATGACGGAGTTAATCATAACTCCCCCTATCTATATGCCATATTGTGAGAAGACAAAAACACTTGAATTCAATCTCTTTGAATTCAAGCCTAAACCGATAAGTTCTATCCATCGAACTTATCGTTATTTTTAATAAGCATGAGCAAATACGAAACTTCGTAGTTCTCATAATTTCAAGGCATGAAAATTAATTTCAAGCCGAATGATAAAAGGCAATTATCATTTCGATAAGAAATAATAATAATTTGAAACTTCAACATGGATCTCATGATATAAATGCAAGGCATAATTTCTTATGATCATGAGATAATTGCTTATCACATATATATAAAAAATGATAAACATGATACGACAACCAATCTAAAAACTTTTATATTTGATATGCTCAAAAATTTTTACGATGCTTTTAAGGAATATAACACATATAAGATATTTTTCATTGCATTATACAACATATAAGCTATTGCACTACGATACATATGCTAATTTCATATTTACACGAGTCATCAATCTTTTGCACATTCTTCTCCCCCTTTGTCATCAACAAAAAGGAGATGAGTTTTCAAGCATAAAACTTGTGATCATTGAAGCCAGTTATAAAATCATCTCATAAGAAAAAAAATCTTGAAAAGGAGATGTTAAAACTGACAAAGCTTCAACTTAGCATTATGATCGATCATTCAAGGAAGACATCAAATTATCCAAAATAACATGAAGGTGCCATCAAAATATTGACAAAATTTTGGAAAGAAACATCCAACATCATATACTAGGATAATGTCAAACGCATGTCAAGGTAGCATAGAGGTTTACAATAATAAGAAAGAAGTCAAATCCACAAAAACCGAAAAGAGGATGAAAAATTTTCGTAAAATATATACAATCAAACTCATTCACAAGGACAATTCAACATGCCTAATTCCCTTCTAATAAAGTCAAATTGATCTTCATTTAAGGCTTTTGTGAAAATGTTCGCTAATTGATGCTTTGTATCAATAAATTCTAGAATGACATTATTATTATTGACATGATTTCGTATAAAGTGATGCCTAATGTCAATATGCTTAGTTCTAGAGTGTTGAATTGGATTTTTGGTTAGACAACTAGCACTTGTATTATCACATTTTATGGGAATGTTCTTTAAGTAAATTCCATAGTCTTCCAACGTATTTTTCATCCAAACAACTTGTGCACAGCATGCACTTGCAGCTATGTATTCGGCTTCCACTGTAGATAGTGCAACCGAATTTTATTTCTTGGAAGTCCAAGAAACAAGGGCATGTCTTAAAAATTGACATGTTCTGGATGTGCTTTTTCTATCTATCCTACATCCGCCAAAATTGGTATCTGCATAAGTTGTTAAATCAAAATTATCAGATTTTGTATACTATAATCCTAAATTAGGAGTTCCTTTAAGATATCTAAGGATTCTTTTAACACTTTTAAGATGAGACAATTTAGGATTAGCTTGAAATGTAGCACAAAGTCCCACACTAAATATGATATCCGGTCTAGTTGTAGTGAGGTAAAGTAAACTACAAATCATTCCCCTATATGTTTTTTGATCAAAGCTTTCACCACTTTCATTGATGTCTAACTTAGTGGAAGTACTCGTAAGAGTGTTTATAGCTTTTGAACTATCCATGTTAAATCGTTTTAACAATTCTAATGTATATTTAGATTGATTAAGAAATATACCATTACTAAGTTGTTTAATTTGTAATCCTAAGAAGAAGGTTAATTCTCCCATTAGGCTCATTTCAAATTCATGACTCATATATTTGGCAAATGATTCACATAGTGATTCATCCGAAGAACAAAAAATAATATTGTTAACATAAATTTAAACAATAAGAAAATTATTTTTAAAATATTTGATAAATAATGTAGTATCAATCTTGATTTTTGTAAAATTATTTAAAATAAGAAAGGAACTAAGCCTTTCATACCAAGCTCCAGGAGCTTGTTTTAAGCCATAGGGAGCCTTAGTCAATTTAAATACATAATTAGGAAGAAGAGATTTTCAAATCCGGGAGGTTGTTCAACATACACTTCTTCGGAAATAAAACCATTTAAGAAAGTACTTTTGACATCCATTTGAAATAGTTTAAAATCATTACTACTAGCATAGGCAAAGAGTATCCTAATGGCTTCTAATCTTCCCATAGGAGCAAAGGTCTCTTCGTAGTCGATACTTTCTTCTTAGTTGAAACCTTTGGCTACTAGTCTAGCTTTATTTCTAATCACGATACCGCATTTATCTTACTTGTTTCTAAAGACCCATTTAATACCAATGACTAAATATTCACTAGGTCTAGGAACAAGCTTCCATACCTCATTCCTCTCAAATTGGTTCAAAATCCTCTTTCATTGCAATAACCCATGAATCATCTTTCAAGGTTTCGTCAATGCATTTAGGTTCAATTTGAGAAAGGAAGGTGGCGTTAGCATAAAAATTCTTGAAGGAAGGATGAGTTTGAACCCCTTTTGATGTATCTCTTATAATTAGCTCCTTTGGATGAGCATCTACATACTTCCATTCCTTGGGTAAAGAAATTTCAGAAGAAGATGCATCCAAGTTGCTATTTTAAGGATGAGGTTCATTTAAATTCAAATTATCAAAACCAAGATCATCATCAAAATTATTTTTTTTTAAATAAAAAATTTCACTAAAAACTACATGAATAGACTCTTCTATAACTAAGGTTCTTTTGTTAAAACACGAAAAGCCTTAGAAATGGAAGAGTAACCAAGAAAAATACCTTCATCGGATTTAGCATCAAATTTTCCTAAGGCATCCTTTTTATTCAAAATAAAGCATTTGCAATCGAAAACTTTAAAATAAGAAACATTTGGTTTTTTGTTATTCTATAATTGATAGGGAGTTTTTGATAGAGATGGTCTTATTAGAACCCTATTCATGACATAGCAAGCCATATTAACGACTTCGGCCCAAAAATACTTAGGTAGACTATGTTCATTTAACATGGTTCTTGTCATTTCTTGTAAATTTCTATTTTTTTTTTCAACTACCTCATTTTGTTGAGGATTTCTCGGAGTGGAGAAGTTATGATTATATCCATTGGATTCACAAAAACTTTAGAAGTCACGGTTTTGAGATTCGCCACCGTGATCACTCCGAATTGATGAAATCATGAAGCCTTTTTTGTTTTGAGTAAGTTTACAAAATTTAGAGAAACATTTGAAACAATCACTTTTGTGAGCCAAGAAATAGGTCCAAGTGTATCTACTATAGTCATCTACAATTACGAAGGCATATTTGTTTCCTCCTAGACTCGTTGTGTCAATTGGTCCAAATAAGTCTAAATGGATCAATTGCAATGGTCTAGTGGTGCTAATTTGATTTTTTGGTTTGAAACTAGTTTTTATTTGTTTTCCTAGTTGACAAGCATCACACACTTTGTCCTTAACAAACTTCATATTGGGAATCCCTCATACTAACTCTCTAGATGAAATCTTAGATATTAGTTTCATACTTGCATGGCCTAATCTCCTATGCCAAAGCCGAGCATCATCATTTAAAATGGAAAAGCACATTTCATTATTAAGTTCATCAAGGTTGATGGTATAGACATTATTTTGTTTTAAGGCAATCATTGATATATTATTGTTTGGATTTTCAATAATGCACACATTATATTCAAATCTAATGATGTAACCTTTATCACATAATTGACTAATGCTTAAGAGATTATGTTTCAATCCATCAACTAGCATCATCAACTAGTAACACATCATCAATTGAAAAACTTGATTTGTTACCTATGATTCCCTTGCCAATGATTTTACCTTTGTTGTTGTCTCCGAAGGTGACATACCCTTCTTCTTTGCTAGTGAGCATAGAGAAATGAGATGGATCTCCGGTCACGTGCCTTGAGCATCCACTATCAAGATATCATCTCTTGCTCCTAGCTTGTGAGTTTGTCTACAAAAGAGGATGGTTTTTAGGTACCCATTTGATTTTGGGTGCCTCAAAAATTGATCTACTAATTTTATCATTTATCATTGAATTATTTATAGTTTCTTTAGGAACCCATATCAACTTATTTGGACTAATTTTTTTAAATGGACATTTGTAAACAACATGTCCGGATTTACAATAAAAGTTGCATTTCACATGAGGTGAGACATGTAATGTGGGTCCTTTAATGAAGGTGGTAGAATTTTGGTGAGATCCTCTCACAAAACCAATTCCACTTCTATTTGCGACGTGACCTTTGTTTGCAAGGATCATGTCCAAGCCTTTACTACCGACCTTAAACTTATTTAAGGTCCCTTTAAGAAGCAAATTCTTATTTTTTATTGCTTCTGAGTGTCCACACTTAGAGCATGGAGGAGTTTGAAGACTATCAAGCTTATTTTGTAGTAAGGTATGCTCTTTCTTTAATAGATTAAACTTCTTACTAATAGTTCTACACTCATCAAATAATTCATGAAAAGCGATAGAAAGTTCATCGAAAGATAAATCTTCATTAATTAAATCACATACCTCTCCTCCTAAAGCCATTAGCATGAAGTTTTCCTTCTCTTTGTTGCTAGCTTCTTCATTCTTGGAATCACTTGAGTCATCCCAAGTTGCTTTTAAAGCTTTCTTCTTCTTCGGTTGCTTCTTCTTGGCTTGGGGGCATTCATTTTTGAAGTGCCCCGGCTTCTTGCATTCGTAGTATATTACTTGGTCCTTTTATGTTCAAGTATATTTTTGGTGTTATTTTCAAATTTGTTCTTTCTTATAAATTTTTAAAATTTTTTAGTTAAAAGTGCAATGTCATCGTCACTGTCCTCATCACTTGATGTTCCTTTCAAGTGGTCTTCTTGTGTCCTAAGTGCCATATCCTTCTTATTCTTTGGAAGGGGGTTCTCAAGCCCTTCATGAGCATGACACGTCATTTTGTAGGTCATTAGAGACCTAATAAGTTCTTCGAGAGTAAACGTTTTAAGGTCCTTGGACTCTTGAATGACCGTAACTTTTGGATCCTAACTCTTTGGAAGGGATCTTAAAATTTTAGTTACTAGTTCAAAGTTAGGAAAACCTTTACCAAGAGCTTTGAATCCATTGATGACATCCGTGAAATGAGTGTATATGTCTCTGATGGACTCACTTGGTTTCATCCGGAAAAGTTCGTAAGAATGCACAAGAATGTTGATTTTGGACTCTTTCACTTAGCTAGTGTCTTTATGAGTGACCTCAAGAGTTCTCAAAATATCAAAAGCCGAATCACAAATCGAAACGCGATTAAATTCATTTTTGTCAAGTGCACAGGGCATTCATAGCCTTTGCGTTTAAAGCAAAAATCTTCTTCTCTGATTCATCCCATTCGCTCAACGGAAGAGAAGATTTTTGAAATCCATTTTCGATAATAGTCCAAAGCTCAAAATCCATGGAAATAAGGAAGATCCTCATATTAGTCTTCCAATACATGTAATCCGACACATCAAACATAGGCGAACGTGTAATAGAGTGACCCTCTTGCATGCTAGAGTAAGCCATCTCTCTTAGGTATTAAACCAAATATGAGAGTGAGCCTTGCTTTGATACTAATTGTTAGGATCAGAGAGGCACTAAGAGGGGGGGTGAATTAGTGCAGCGGATTAAAACTCGCAAGTTTGAAATCGATTTCGTAAATGTGTAGAGATTTCGATTCGATGAATGATGACTTAGCTAAAATAGCTCGAGTAAAGGAAGTCAAGAGTAGGGAGAAGAAAACCAAACAGTTTGCTGCTAAGAAGATAAGTGGTTCAGAAAATTAAACACACACATTCAAGGAACGCCACAATGTAAAGTGGTTCGGTCAAATGACCTACATCCACTTGTGAAGCCTTCTTCGATGAGGTTCCCAACTTCCACTAGCAAATCACTTTGAAGGAGAAGGACCAAATACCCCTCTTACAACCTTTTTACAAGTGGTTCACACTCTTATAGATTTTTCAAAGAGAAAGAGAGAGGTGAACACTTAAGCTATTGAAAACAAGACTTTGCTAAAGCTTTTTCTCAATCTCTAACTTCTCAAAAAAAGTGTTGTCTCTGCTGAGAATTGAGGGTTATTTATAGGCCCAAGAGGATTCAAATTTGGGCTCCAAATTTGAATTACTTTTGGGTTTCCCAGTGTTGGCGATGCCACCGCTTGTCAGTGGTGGTGCCATCGCTTGTTAGTGTCTGACACTGATAGTGTACTGGCAGTGCCACCGCCAGACCTCTCGGGTTCTGGGCGGTGCCACCCTCAGTCCAGTAATGTACTAGTGGTGCCACCGCCGGACCTCTCGGGTTCTGGGCGGTGCCACCGCCTAGACTATTTAAGCTCACTGGTTGGGCTCCTAACTTGGCCCAAACCAATCCGAACTCGGGCCCAATTGGCCCCTAACCGAGTTATAGAATTAACCTTTAATCATAACCCAAATTACATGCAAACTATGAAATTAAAACATAGTCCTAAGCAAATTTTTAAGCGACAACGTCCAGTTTCCTTCCAGTGAACTTCCGATGGACTTCCGATACACCCTCAGATTTCTTCCAATGGACTCCCAGTAGGCCCCCGATCTTGTGGCGAGTTCAACAAGTCTTTGGCAAGTATCCGAACCTTCTTGGTGATCTCCGCGAACCTCCGATGATCTTTCTGGTGGACTTACGAAAACATCGGCAAGTCCCCGATTCTTTCTCGGTTGGTTCCGGTAGCACTTCCGATGATTCTTCAGACTTTTGGCGGACTCTCGAACACCCATTGAACTTGACTCCGGTAAACATGTTTTATGTCTTCATCGTAGTTAATCCTGCATACTTAACTCAATAATATGGATTAGATCAATTAACCCATCAATTGACTTCATCATCAAAATCCGAGATTCAACACCGGCAAGCTCCTAGACTTTATGATGATCTTCTTGGCGAGTTCCGATGAGCTTCTTTGGCAGCTCCTGGACTTCTTGGTTGGTTCTGACCGAACTTCCGACGAGCGTCCGAACTTCCGATGAACTCTTGAACTCCTAACAAGATCTCGATCTTGACTCTAGCACAACACCTGCTTTATGTCTTACTACTATCGTAGTTAATCCTGCATACTTTTCTCAACATATAGATTAGATCAAACAATTTACAATTGATTTCATCATCAAAATCCGAGATTCAACAATTTCTCCTTTTTTTATGTTGACAATCAATTGATGATGGAGTTATCCTTAACTCCCTCTATCTATATGGCATACTTTAAGAAAGATATTCTTGAATTCAAGGCCTTTGAATTTAAGTATCAAACTGATAAGTTAAGTTCATTTAAACTTATCAACATGCATATCATGATTCCTATCATGATTTAACATTCTCAAAATATGATGCCACGTATTTATCAATAAAAATGATATCAAGGTATGACATCTATTTTCAAGTCTAATGATAGACAATCATCATTTTCAAGTATGATATGAATTTCAAATATGAAATATAGCAAGATAACAAAGATAACAATCCATCATTCCATGGCAAGATATCAATTGTAAAATAGCAAGCTAAGCTCAAGATATCTTATCATAATGAAAGACATTTATCTACAATGCATACGAAGTACATTTTGATATATTTCAAGCATTTGCGATGTGTTGCAATATATATGACGATTCCAATTATATTTCAAGCATACCACAAAGCATACAAGTGTTTATAATAAGCATTTATGATAAGATACATTGCATACATCTATAATGCTAATTTATTATCAATTTACCATATTTTGATATTATTTCTCCCCCTTTGTCATCAACAAAAAGGAGAACAATTTAACAATGCAAGTGTGGTAAAAAAAAAATTTAAGTATCAAACTAATTTATCCAATCGATATTGCATCGTTACAAGGTAACATTCATAAATTCTCAACATCAAAATTTATCAACATTAAAGTGATAGATTTTATCAACTTCTCCCCCTTTATCATAAAAAACTTTGCATTAAGAAGAGGAAGGAAGGTAAGGAGGGAATCCATTAAGAACCAAATTTGTGAAATGATTTGAACTAAGTCAAAAATAGTAAATAAGTTTTATTAAATCATCTTTCAATTTTGACAAAAAGGAGGGATTCAAGAAAGAGGATTAAAATATTCATGTGAAATCGAATCCTCATTCTTGAAAGTGATCATATTGTACTTACAAATTCATAAAAAAATCTTCTTTCATGAGAAGAGTAAGGAAGAATTTATGTGAAAGAAGCATCATATGAAAGAGAAATTCCATGAATAAACCTTCATAAATCAAATCCATTTCTTATTAAAAATTTGATACTTAGTAGATTCATATTTCGGATATCATGAAAGCCTTATTTATGAAATAATTTCATGATAATTTTAAAGATTCGAGAAAGTTCAGAAAAGATATACATCAAATTCATGCATTTGGACAACTTAACAATCATAACTCTCTTCTTATTAAATCAAATTGTTCTTCATTTAAAGGTTTTATAAATATATCGGCCAATTGATATTTTGTATCAATGAATTCGAAAATTACATCATAGTTATTAACATGATATCGTATAAAATAATGCCTAATGTCAATATGTTTAGTTCTAGAGTGTTGAATGAGATTTTTTGTTAAACATATTACACTTGTGTTATTACATTTTATGGGAATATTCTTAAGGTGAATCTTATAATCCTCTAAAGTATTTTTAATCCACAAAACTTATGCACAACATACACTTGCAGCTATGTATTCGGCTTCGGTTATAGATTGTGCAATCGAGTTTTGCTTCTTGGAAGACCAAGAAACAAGTGCATGACCTAAGAATTGACATTTTCTGAATGTGCTTTTTTTATCTAATCTACATTCAGCAAAATCTGCATCAATATAGGCAATCAATTCAAAGTTTTCAGATTTTGGATACCATAATCCTAGATTAGTGGTTCCTTTAAGATATCTAATAATTCTTTTAATTATTTTAAGATGAGATATCTTAGGATTAGATTGAAACCTAATACAAAGTCCTATGCTAAACATGATGTCCGATCTAGTTGCAATGAGGTATCGTAAACTACCTATCATGCCCTTATAAGTTTTTTGATCAAAGCTTTCTCCACTTTCGTCAATGTTTAATTTAGTGAAGGTACTCATAGGAGTATTGATAGCCTTTGAACTATCCATATTAAACCATTTTATTAAGTCTAATGCATACTTTGTTTGACTAAGAAAAATACCATCATTAAGTTATTTAATTTATAAACCTAAAAAGAAGGTTGGCTCTCCCATTAAACTCATTTCAAACTCTAGACTCGTACTCTTTGCAAACGATTCGTATAAAGATTCATTCGTGGAACCGAAAATAATATCATCAACATAAATTTGAACAATAAGAAAATTATTTTTAAAATTTTTAATAAATAATGTGGTATCGACCTTATCTTTAGAGAAATTATTTTGAATAAGAAATGAGCTAAGTCTCTCATACCAAGCCCTTGGTGCTTATTTCAATCCATAGAGAGCTTTAGTCAATTTTAACACATGATTAGGGAAATTATCATTCTCAAATCTGGGAGGTTGTTCAACATAAACTTCTTCGGAAATAAAGCCATTAAGAAAAATACTTTTAACATCCATTTGAAATAACTTAAAATTATTACTACTAGCATAGGCAAGGAGCATCCTTATGGCTTCTAATCGTGCCACAAGAGCGAATGTTTCTTCATAATCGATACATTCTTCTTGGTTGAAACCCTTGGCCACTAATCTAGTCTTGTTTCTAACCACGACACCAAATTCATCTTGCTTGTTTCTAAAGACCCATTTAGTACTAATAACTAAATGGTTATTTGGTCTTAGAATAAGCTTCCACACCTCATTTCTCTCAAATTGATTCAACTCTTCTTGTATTGCGATAACCCATGAATCATCTTTCAAGACATCATCAATGCATTTAGGTTCAATTTGGGAGAGAAAAGCGGTATTAACACAAAAATTCTTAAGAGAAGAACAAGTTTGAACCCCATTTGATGTGTCTCTTATGATTAGCTCCTTAGGATGAGCATCTACATACTTCCATTCCTTAGATAAGGATATTTCGAAAGAAGATGCATCCAAGTTACTAGATGGAGAAAGGGTTTCATTTAAATTCAAAGCATCAAAATTAACATCATCATCAAAATTATTTTTCTTAATTTCAAGTCCATATGGATCAATTGCAATGATCTAGAGGTGCTTATTTGGTTCTTTGGTTTGAAACTATCTTTTATTTATTTTCCTAGTTGACATGCATCACACATATTATCTTTAACGAACTTTATATGAGGAAGTCCTCTTACAAGTTCTTTAGATGAGATTTGAGAGATTAGTTTTATGCTAGCATGACCTAATCTCCTATGCTAAAGCCAAGCATCATCATTTAAAATCGAAAAACACATTTCATTACAAAGATCATCAATGTCGATAGTGTATACATTATTTTGTTTTAGGGCAATCATAGAAGTGTTTTTGTGTGGTTTTTCAATAATGCAAGCATTGGATTCAAATCTAATGATGTATCTTTTATCATACAATTGACTAATGCTCAAAAGGTTATACTTTAAGCCATCGACCAATAACAAATCTTCAATAAAGAAGTTGGATTTGTTACCTATGGTTCCTTTGCCAATGATTTTACCCTTGTTGTTATCTCCGAAGGTGACATATTCTTCGTTTAGGATAGTGAGCTTAGAGAATTGAGATAGATCTCTGGTCATATGCCTTGAGCATCCACTATCAATGTACCATCTCTTGCTCCTAGCTTGTGATGGTAAATATTTCTACAAAAAAGGGTAATTTTTAGGTACCCATTTGAACTTGGGTGCCTAAAAAATCGATCTATATGACTTATCATATTGTGTTGAGTCGTTTGAGGTTCCTTTAGAAACCCAAATCAATTTATGTGGACTATATTTCTTAAATGGACATTTGTATGCAACATGTCCAAATTTATAACAAAAGTTGCATTTGTTTTAGGGTTAAACATGCAAGGTAGGGCCTTTAACAAAGATGGTTAGATTTTTATGAGTGTTACCCACAAAGTCGATTCCATCTCTTCTTTTATGAACATGACCCTTATTGGCAAGGATCATGTTCAAGGACTTGCTACCAACCTCAAATTTTTCTAAGGTTTCTTTAAGTAGCAAGTTTTCCTTTCTAAGCGTTTCTGATTGATTGCATTTTGTGCAAGGAGCTAAACTATCATCATGCTCAATTTTTAGTCTAACAAAATCACTAATAAGAGAGGCATGTTCCTTTTTTAACTATTTATATTTTTTACTAATTAATTTACATTCATCAAATAAATCATGAAAAGCATATAGTAATTCATCAAAAGATAAACTTGCATCTAATGAACTGCTTACCTCATCTCCAATAGCCATTAGTACATAGTGAGCAACTTGCTCGGTGTTGGTTTGTTCCTCTTCTTCGGATGCACTTGAGTCATCCCATGTTGCTTTAAGAGCTTTCTTCTTCTTTGGTTGTTTCTTCTTTGCTTGGGGACATTCACTTTTGAAATGTCCAGGCTTCTTGCATTCGTAGCATATGACTTATTCTTTCTTGGGTTCAAATTTATTTTTAGTGTCATTTCTAAATTTATTCCTTTTTATTCTTTTTTAAAACTTTCTTATTAAGAGTGCCAAGTCATCATCAATGTCCTCATCACTTGAATTTTCTTTCAAGTGGTCTTCTTGAGTTCTTAGTACCATATCCTTCCTGTTCTTTGGAAGGTTGTTCTTAAGCTCTTCATAAGCATTACAAGTCATCTTATAGGTCATTAGTGACTCGATTAGTTTTTCGAGAGGAAAGTTATTTAAATCCTTGGCCTCTTGAATGACCATTACTATAGGGTCACAACTCTTTAGAAGGGATCTTAAGATTTTATTAACAAGTTCAAAATCTGAGATACCTTTACCAAGTCCTTTTAGACCATTGACGACATCCGTCAATCGGGTGTACATGTCTCCAATGATCTCACTCGGTTTCATTCGAAACAACTCATAAGTATGGACTAAAAGATTAATTTTCAACTCCTTTACTCTACTAGTGTCTTCGTGAGTCACTTCGAGTGTGTACCATATATCGAATGTCGTTTTACAAATGGACACTCGATTGAACTCGTTTTTATCCAAAGCACAAAACAAGACATTCATAGCTTTGGCATTTAAAGTGAAAGTCTTCTTCTCCAACTCATTCTAATCGTTCATTGGAAGAGAAGACTTTTGAAAACCATTTTTGACAATGTTCCATAGTTCAAAATTCATAGAAATCAGAAAAATCCCCGTTCTAGTCTTCCAATATATGTAATCTGTTCTATTAAATATGAGCGGACATGTAATTGAGTGACCCTCTTGGTTGCCAGCAAATGCCATCTCTCTTGGGTTTCAAACCAAATGAGAGTGACCTTGCTCGATATCAATTGTTAAGATCAAGAGCTGGCACTAAGATGGGGAGGGAGGGGTGAATTAGTGCAGTGAAAAACTTTCCCGTTTCAAAAGTCTTCGTTTCGATTAAACCTGATTTTGACAAAAATCATTTCGTAAAGATTTTAACTTGAAAGCGGTTGGGAGCATAGAGAAAGCAGTAAAAAGGTAAAGTAGCTTGCAAGAAAGGTAAATTGCTTAAGACGAAATATAAACTAGAATTTAGAGTGATTTGGTCATTGTGACATACATCCACTTTCGGATTCCTCCTCCGTCGAGGTCACCGGCATCCACTAATGGCCTTCCTTCAAAACACGAAGACCAACCACCTTTTACAGTGCTTTCTCCTTTTCATGGGCTTAGGAGACAACCCTTACAAGTTTTACACCTCTCTTGAATTATTTCAACACTTAGAAAAGGAGGAGGAGGACTCTAGCACTTTTTACAACACTTTTAACAATCAAGAATTCAATATTATGCTAATGCTTTCATACCATTTCATGTAGAAAAGGGTGAGGTATTTAGAGGCCCCAATGGCTTCAAAATTGAAGCCAAGAAGTATCTTATCCCAGTTTTTTGGCTACTAGCGGTACCATCGCCATTACTGAGCGGTACTACCGCATGCAGTCTAACACTGGGTGGTACCACCACCCAGTCTGGGCGATGCCTGTTAGGATCGAGAGCACTAAGAGGGGGGGGGGTGAATTAGTGCAGTGGAAATCTTTCAGTGATTTAAAAACGAAAGCTGTGTTTGTCCGATAAAAACGATTTCGATGTAAAAGCCGATTCACAGTTTGTATCTAAGTGTAGTTTACGCAGTTTGCGTCTAAATGCAGTTTGCATCTAAATGCAGATTGCGTCTAAGCGCAGTTTGCATTTAAGCGCAGTTTGCGTCTAAGCGCAGATTGCGTCTAAGCGCAGTTTGCGTCTAAACACAGTTTGCGTCTAAGCGCAGTTTGCGTCTTAAACACAGTTTGTGTCTGAGCGCAGTTTGCGTCTAAACGTAGTTTTACGTCTAAGTGCAGTTTTACGTCTAAGTGCAGTTTTACGTCTAAACGCAGTTTTGCGTCTAAACGTAGTTTTACGTCTAAACGCAGTTTTACGTCTAAATGCAGTTTTACGTCTAAACGCTATTTTGCGTCTAAACGCAGTTTTACGTCTAAACGCAGTTTTACATCTAAACTCAGTTTACGTCTAAACGTAGTTTTTACGTCAAAGCGTAATTTTACGTCTAAACGCAGTTTTGTGTCTAAACGCAGTTTTGAACTTTGAAAAGCGTTTTATGAATACGCAGAAAGCAATTTGCAGTTATAAATGGAATCAAAACGTAAGCGTAAATTGCAGTGTAAAGATCGTACGAAAACACCGATTTACGTCTGAATGCAGATTCAGAAAGATCAGAACTTAGAGACTCGTTCGTAAAAGCGTAGAGGGCAGTAGCTATGTAGGAGGTTTGCAGTAATGATAAAGTGCTCAAAGTAAAAGCAAACCAGAGATTTAGAGTGGTTCGGTGGGTCTTGACCTACTCCACTTTGGCTTCCCTCGCCGACGAGGTCACCGATGTCAACTAGCTGCCTTCCTTCAATGAAGGCCAACTGCCCTTTACAGTTTCACTCCTTTTGATGGGCTCAGGAGACAACCCTTACAGAACCTTTCTCTCCTCACTTTTACAATTCAGAAACTTGAAGAACAGAAGGAGGAGACTTAAAGGCTTTACAACAATTTTGAATTCAAGAATCACAGAGAAGATCAAGATTTCGGTGTAGGTCTCTCTTGCTCTTTCTGTGCTGAATGGGTGGGGTATTTATAGGCCCCAACCCAATTCAAATTTGGAGCTCAAAACGATCAAATCCCGAATTCGGGATCGGTGATTACACCTCCCGACCGGAGGTTGCACCCGCTTGGCGAGCTTCGAGATCGAGCCCAAGCGGTTGCACCTCTCTGTCGGGCGGTTGCACCGCCTGAGTCCTGGCTTTCGAGATCGAGCCCCAGGCGGTGCCACCTCACCTGAGGCGGTTGCACCTCTGCTGAGCTTCGAAGACCGAGCTCAAAAGCGGTGCTACCTCTCTGTCGGGGAGGTTGCACCCCCGATCTAGCTCGAAGACTGAGCTCTGGGCGGTTGCACCTCCTGGCTGGGGCGGTTGCACCGCCCAGTCTCGCTGGGAGACATAGCCCAGGCGGTTGCACCTCCTGGCCTAGGCGGTTGCATCGCCTGGTGCAATCAGGGTCCGAATGGTTAGCTCCATTCGGCCCGATTTCAATCTTTTCAGGGGCCCAATTGCCCCAAGATTAAGCTAATGGGATCACCTCCCATTTTCCAACTTAATCAACGTGCTAACTATGATTAAATCTAAGACAATTTCTGCAGCTTTGCTCCGATGCGTCAATCGCTTCTTCCGGCGAGTTTCCAGCGAACTTCCGTCAATCATCCGATGAACCCTCGGTGATTCTTCTGCGGACTTCCGGCAAACTCCTGGACTTTCGCGACGATCCACTTGGCGAGTTCGATGAGCTTCGGCGGCAAGCTTACGGACTTCTCGGATCTGTTCTCGCGAGAACCTCCGACGACCGTCCGAACTTCCGTCCGAACTCTCGAACTCCCAACGTGATCATGATCTTGACTCGGCGCAAC
The DNA here is from genome assembly GCA_900464855.2 of Musa schizocarpa. Lineage (NCBI taxonomy): Eukaryota > Viridiplantae > Streptophyta > Magnoliopsida > Zingiberales > Musaceae > Musa > Musa schizocarpa. The sequence goes on along the minus strand of LS990922.1, from coordinate 20,550,945 downwards.
TCCTGCTGCTTGTCTAACTTTCATCGTAGTTAATCCTGCACAACAAAACTTCGATCGAGACAATTAATCCTAAGCAATTTAACCAAGTTGTCCGGTCATGTCATTGGTCCCTCGACGCCGTCCGATTCTTTCGGCGATCGTCCTCTCCTACAGACCTATTGCCCAATCGGCCGATTGACTCTGCAACTCCGATATCCTTGGCACAATACCCGCTCTTCTTGGCCCGATGTTCGAGTCCACGCGCCCGAAGCCTTCTGTCGATACGTCGCCCGATCCACCGCCCGACGTCCAATCTTCGACATGTTTCCTCGGCACAACATGATTTTCCTGCTTTAATTGTCTCATCCTCGATCGAGCATCATCCTGCGTCACTCAAAACACAGATTAAATCATAAACATATATCAAGTAGTTTCATCATCAAAATACGAGATTCAACAATCTCCCCTTTTGATGATGACAACAACTTTGATGACGGAGTTAAACTTAACTCCGGAGTTTAAACAAACTCCCCTATCAATATGCCATATTGATAGAAACTCTTAGATTCAAAAATCTAAGCAACATGTCATCATAAACGGAGTTAACCTTAACTCCCAGAGTTTAAACAAACTCCCCCTATCAATATGCCATATTGATAGAACCTTGAATTCAAACTGAATTAAAGTCATTGCAATATTCATCATGAATACTTGCAACACGTCAACATGAACATATGCATAAACTTATGCATCACATGTCATGTCATCAACATACTTCTCCCCCTTTGTCATCAACAAAAAGGAGAAGTAATGTTAGCAATGTTACAACATTTTAGAACTTGCAAGCTAGCAGTTTAGAGATATTCAAGAAGGCAACTCTTGCTTCTTGAAATATGCAAGTTGCAAGCTAGCAAATTTTTGCTTCCTTTGCAGTGTTAGCTTTTGATATTGTAACGCAACTATTTCAAGTGTTTATCAATTGTAGCATTTCATCATATGGCATGATATCGACATGTATAGTTGTGAAGCAAGATTTTGATATCATTTCATGATGTACACATTTCGAATATTTTTTAGCAAGCATTGCATCACATGGTAAGATATCAGTTAATTGCAATGCAAATTTTTTTGTTTGATATCTTGATACAGGGCATATAGCAATGATAGCAATCATATATTACTTGGTGATGCAAGTATGGCCTAATCATAGCATCATTGATAGCAACCATATCAACATCAGTGATAACAAACATATCAACATCGGTAATAGCAACCATATCATCATTAGTGATAGCAAACATATCGACTTCGATTGATAGCAACCATTAGTGATAGCAAACATATCAATTCATATATTTCTCCCCTTTGTCATCAACAACAAGGAGAACGATATAAACAAATTTTAAATATAAGTGCGATGCCATAAGTTGGTTCATGTCATTTTCCAACGGTGAGTGATAGGGATACCGAAGAATGCAAACATCTCGAGGAAAACATGACATGGAGATAGCTTTTATTGCTTCTTCCTTTTTTATTTGTTATCTTTTTACATGAAGGAGGAAAGCCATATGTGAAGTTCAAATCGATAAGATATTAAAGCACACTTCATTTTTGCAAGGATTAAGATATGTAAGTGAGTCAAATCCTTGTATGTAAAAATATCTTCCTTTGGTAAGAGGGAATCATCAAATATGTTTTTCGAAAAATATTTTTCACATGATAAGTGCATTTGCTAGATGATTCCATATGTCAAAAATCAATGATGTGAATTAAACTTGATATGACATATGCTTGTTAAATTCGGAAGAGGATGAACTTGATATGTTAGATTCAAGAGAATCCGAAAATGAAATTTGACTCTTTCTTCCATTCGGACAAGGTTTTGCTATAGATATTCAATTACAATCATGAAGGTAAAGCATACTTGTTACCATGGAAGTTTTGTATTCAAGCACATAATTTTTAACATGTAATTGTGTAAAATCATTATGCTAATCAAGTGATTCAATCATTCAATGAAGAAGGTTCGAAAAATAATTTTAACACGTTCAATCATTAGGACGTATTTTTGCCATAGTTTTTTAAATACAATCATAAAGATAAGACATGCTCATCATCATGGTAGTATGATAGCAAGTTTATCATATACAAGCTAGCAAAAAATTTCTAAATTTGAAGGCCCGCAAGCTAGCAATTTTGAGATGTTCAAGAAAGCAACTCTTGCTTCTTGAAATATAAGTTTTGCTAGATGTGCAAGTTAACTTTTTGCTTCTTGAGATAGGCAAGATAGCATTCCTTGGTGATGTTCAATATAGCTAAGTTCTACATCATGCAAGCTAGTGAATTTTATAACATTTTAGAACATGCATAATCACCAAAGCATCATAAATTTTAATGATGTGCAAAATTACAAATTTTGCATGATTGCATTTGTGTGTCTTGAGATCTGCAAGATAGCACTTCTTAGTGATGTTCAAGATAGCAATTTCTTCTCTTTTGAGAAGTGCAATTTTTGCTTTCTTCTTGAATTGTGCAAGCTAGCTATCTCCCCTTTTGTCATTGTCAAAAAGAAGGGAAAAACCCTTTACATCAATTTTTAAATCATGACAAAGGTTAGTATCAATCTTATTTGTGCATCATTATATTTTCAAATTAAAACATGCACATTTTCAAAACAAATAAACTCATTATTATATGCATGATTCCAAATCATCATTCATATTATTTCAATCATTGTTTCAATCACCACTTATAGCTTATCATGCACAATATATAAAATCATCTAACATGATACAATCATTTATTTTCAAAATATTTATCACTATTTTAATGTATGATAATGAAGTATTCATGATACCGAACATTGAATCAGTATTTATCACTTCATTTTAATCATGATTCCAAACATTTATCATTTAAAGCACATAAAAAAGACATGTGCATCATTCCAAATCATAAATATTTTAAATCATCATGATATTAATTTGTCACATTGCATCCTACCATGCATGATCGAAAAAATAAATTCATGAATATCTCATGCATTCATATCATCACTTGAGGAATATTGAAAAGAAATAATTGAGTGATGAGATAAATGTTTCATGAATACAAGGAATTGCATAAAAATCATATCATGAATACAAGGAATACAAGTCACAATCATTCAAGAGAAAAATTATTATTCATTTTCAATTCATTAAATTTGATAAATCAAGATCATGATTTTGATAAAACTCATTTCAATTTTAAGTCATCAAAATCATTTCTATGGCTCACAAAACATAAATGATTTCATTGATAATATATTTTCCCCCTTTTTAAGTGTTTCATTTTAAGTGATCGATTTCATGTTAGCATGCCTTTTCATTTATGAAAACATGCACCAACAAATTTTTTTTTTTTTTTTTTTTTTTTAAGCCACTGTTATTATCATGAAAATCGATAATCACCATAATTTCAAAAATATATACTCATTAATCATAACTTCAAATTGAACATGATTTCATATACTCAAAATCGAGAAATAACAATGGAAATCAACATGATACACATTATTACTTCTCAACCACATATAGCATGATTTCATAAGGTATTTTTAATCAAAATCATTTTGTTTATCATAAACATGCAATTTTCATGATTATTTTCAAAATTACTAGAATGATAAGCATGATTCCTAATTGTTTGTGTTTTCATTATAAGATTATTAAACATGCAATTTTCAAGAAAATTAAAAAAAAAATGCTTTATGAAAAGCATCATGTAATTTCAAAGTAAATTAAAGGCATTTTGATTACCTCAGCGTCGAAAGGCGTAAAGGCGTAGTTTGCCACCTCGCCTTTGTTGATTTTCTCCTCGTCTTCGGAGGAGCTCGATTCATCCCAATTTTTGTTCTTCTTCTTGCGTTCAAAGCAAGTAGTTCCATTCTTTTTGCTTTTTAATTTTCGTTTCATTTGTAGTTTAAGTTCACCATCACTTGAGCTTATGCTCGAGTGGTCTTCAAATGTTCTATGTCCTAAATCCTTCCTGTTCTTTGGAAGGTTGTTTTGTTCATCATTGTCCTCATCACTTGAGTCATCACTCAAGTGGCATTCATTTGTCCAGAGTTCCAAATCCTTCCTGTTCTTTGGAAGGTGATTGTGTTCAACATGTTCATCATGTGCATTGTGCCCCATTTCATATGTCATCAATGAACCAATTAGTTCTTCAAGTGGAAATTGGTTCAAGTTTTTCGATTCTTGAATAGCAGTTACTTTTGAATCCCAAGTTTTAGAAAGTGAGCGCAAAACTTTGTTAACGAGTTCAAAATCCGAAAAGCTTTTACCAAGTGATTTTAAACCATTGATGACATCCGTAAAACGGGTGTACATGTCAACAACGGTTTCGCTTGGTTTCATATGAAAAAGCTCGAAATCATGCAGTAAAATATTAACTTTCGAGTCTTTGACTCTACTAGTTCCCTCGTGCGTGATTTCAAGAGTGCGCCAGATATCGAAAGCCGTTTCGCACCAAGAAACCCGATTGAACTCATTTTTGTCCAAAGCGCAAAATAAGGCATTCATAGCCTTTGCGTTTAAAGAAAAATACTTCTTCTCTAAATCCGACCATTCGTTTATCGGTTTAGAGGGAAGTTGAAAACTGTTTTCAACGATATTCCATAAATCCAGATTTAGAGAAATCAAGAAAACTCTCATTCGAGTTTTCCAATAAGTGTAGTCCAATCCGTTAAAGAACGGTGGACGAAAGACCGAAAAGCCCCTCTTGAAGAGCCATTTTCTCGGTGTAAACCGAAATGAGAAATACCCTGCTCGATACCAATTGTTAGGATCGAGAGCACTAAGAAGGGGGTGAATTAGTGCAGCGGAAATCTTTCAGCGATTTAAAAACGAAAGCTGCGTTTGTCCGATAAAAACGATTTCGATGTAAAAGCTGATTCACAGTTTGTATCTAAGTGTAGTTTACGCAGTTTGCGTCTAAATGCAGTTTGCGTCTAAATGCAGATTGCGTCTAAGCGCAGTTTGCATTAAAGCGCAGTTTGCGTCCAAGCGCAGATTGCGTCTAAGCGCAGTTTGCGTCTAAACACAATTTGCGTCTAAACACAGTTTGCGTCTAAGCGCAGTTTGCGTCTTAAACACAGTTTGCGTCTGAGCGCAGTTTGCGTCTAAACGCAGTTTTACGTCTAAGTGCAGTTTTACGTCTAAGTGCAGTTTTACGTCTAAACGCAGTTTTGCGTCTAAACGCAGTTTTACGTCTAAACGCAGTTTTACGTCTAAATGCAGTTTTACGTCTAAACGTTGTTTTTGCGTCTAAACGCAGTTTTACGTCTAAATGCAGTTTTAGTCTAAACTCAGTTTACGTCTAAATGCAGTTTTTACGTCAAAGCGTAATTTTACAACAATTTTGAGCTCAAGAATCACAGAGAAGATCAAGATTTCGGTGTAGGTCTCTCTTGCTCTTTCTGTGCTGAATGGGTGGGGAATTTATAGGCCCCAACCCAGTTCAAATTTGGAGCTCAAAACGATCAAATCCCGGAATTCCGGGATCAGGCGGTTGCACCCTCGATGGAGAGGTTGCACCACTTTGGCGAGCTGGGAGATCGAGCCCAAGCGGTTGCACCACCTCTCTCTCGGGCGGTTGCACCGCACCGAAGTCTGGCTCGGAGATCGAGCCCCAGGCGGTGCCACCTCTCGCCGAGGCGGTTGCACCTCTGCCTGAAGCTCGAAGACCGAAGCTCGGCGGTGCTACCTTCTGTTGTGGAGGTTGCACCGCCCAATCTAGCTTCGAAGATCGAGCTCGGGCGGTTGCACCTCGGCTGGGGGCGGTTGCACCGCCCGGTCTCGCTGGGAGACATAGCTCGGCGGTTGCACCTCGGCCTAGGCGGTTGCACCGCCGGTGGTGCAATGGTCCGAATGGTTAGCTCCATTCGCCCAATTTCAATCTTTTTTCGGGGCCCAATTGCCCCAAGATTAAGTTAATGGGATCACCTCCCATTTTCCAACTTAATCAACGTGCTAACTTCTGATTAAATATAAGACAATTTCTGCAGCTTTGCTCCGATCGTCAATCGCTTCTTCGGCGAAGTTTCCGCGAACTTCCGTCGATCATCCGATGAACCCTCGGTGATTCTTTGCGGACTTCGGCAAACTCCTGGACTTTGCGATGATCCACTTGGCGAAGTTCGATGAGCTTCGCTTTGGCAAGCTTCTGGACTTCTCGGATCTGTTCTCGTAAGAACCTCCGACGACCGTCCAGAACTTCCGTCGAACTCTCAAACTCCCAACGTGATCATGATCTTGACTCGGCGAACTCCTCTGCTTGTCTAACTTTCATCGAAGTTAATCCTGCACAACAAAACCGATCGAGACAATTAATCCTAAGCAATTTAACCAAGTTGTCCGGTCATGTCATTGGTCCCTCGACGCCGTCCGATTCTTCTACAAGATCGTCCTCTCCGCAGCCCTATTGCCCAATCGCCAGATTGACTCTGCAACTCCGATATCCTTGGCACAATACCCGCTCTTCTTGGCCCGATGCCTGAGTCCATGGCCCGAAGCCTTCTGTCGATACGTCGACCGATCCACCGGCCCGACGTCCAATCTTCTGACATGTTCCTTCGGCAGAACATGATTTTCCTGCTTTAATTGTTTCATCCTGATCAAAGCATCCTGCGTCACTCAAAACACAGATTAAATCATAAACATATATCAAGTAGTTTCATCATCAAAATACGAGATTCAACAATGCCATCACTTGATAAAGCTCGGAGACCGAGCTCTAGTGGCACCACCGCCTGACAGCGACGGTACCACCACTGGCAGCATTAGTTGCTAGCGGTACCATCGCCCAGTCTAGACGGTACCACTGTCGTGCTAGTCATAGGGTAAGCCAATCATATGAGTGATGGCACGTGTGACTTGACATAAAATCTTTTTGCTTATTATATTTTGGTATTTATCATTTTATATTGACTATTGCATATATACATATATATATTGTGATATCCTTGGATCTGTGCAATGGGAATCAGATCGTGATGAGATTATGATAATGAGACCAATTCACCTTTAAACACAGATCCTAAATAATCCTGGTTATAGGTTACTCGAGAGGTACATCGAGATAACCAGACAAACTAGTGTGCTATATACACGTCCATATGATGCATACAACTAGTCTCATAGCTGCTCGTATGGGGACACTAGGGATACAATACAAGTTCTTATTGGAGAATAAGTTCACTAATTGATTTGCTTACGGAATGCTAGATGTTTGATGATGCCTTATTATTAGACAGTGATTTTGTAGTCCTTATGGTGTATCTGGTCCTTAGACTTGAGACATCAAGGATGTCCTGTATGAGTGCTTCATTCTTTGATACCGAACTTATATGTTTGGATGTCTTAGATCTAGTACAACCGATCAGTGGGAGTGATAATCAACCTTGCAAGGGCTATTGAGTGTCGATAGAGGATCATCTACTCTTAGTGTCATGAGAGGAATATCTCATGTGTTCTTGCTCAGACAAATCCCTAGCCACGATCATTTGGATTGAGAGAGAAAGAGTTCTCCGGGAGAATCCGATTAGAGCGAGACTTGAGTAGAAACTATATGGGTTTTACAACACCATAGTCGATATATGGTCTCAGAGATATTAGATGGATGAGGAACTATAGGTACACAGTAACTAAGGACAAACAGGTCCAATATATTGGATTCTCCTGTATTGTCTAGGGACTGCGACGTAGTGGCCTAGTACGTCCGTAGTCGATGAGTGGAGTGAATTATTATGGAGATAATAATTCACTGAGTGAGAAGGAGTTCTGACAAGTATGACTCATAACCAGCTCGATATTGGGCCTAGAGGGTCACAAACATATGGTAGGCATTGTGTTGAGTAGAGGTTCGGATATGAGATATCTGTAGGAGCCCTTGTCTTATTGGATATCCAATAAGCCCCTAAATTATTGGATCCTATGGATGAGATCCAATAAGAGCCCATAAGAGATTATTGGATAGAGATCTACTAATATAAGAGGCTTGGGTAATTGGATGCAAATCCAATACCCAATAGGGGAGGATCCATTAGGGTTTGACAAGGGACCTCTATAAATAGGAGGGATTCAATGGTTCATAGGCTTGAGCCTTTGCTTGCCTTTCCTATTCTCCTCCCACTCTCTACCTCAAAGCAGGTTTGGAGTTTTGAGGAGTATCATCGTAGCTTTGCTATGTGGATCACCACTAGAGAGGAGGACGCTTGACCTCCTTCACCCTCTCCTAGAGATCTGCAAGGATTCAAGGATATATGATCTCCTTAGGTAACACAATTTATTCTATATGCAGTTTGCTTCACAGATTTTTTAGCACCAATCTTCGCACGATGACGAACATCTCTTTGGGAATAGGAGATTTTGTTTTTTGTTCTTCTGCTGCACATGTGATGTCACCCCCAAGATTTCTCAACATGCTGGCCATGGTTTCAAGTACTGAATGGGCTGTTCAATATGGCCCAATTCAACTCTGTTAAGGGCCCAATTGGCCCCTTACTAAGTTAGTGGGATTACCTCCCAATCCTAACTAAATTGCTAGTCTAACTATAATAACTAAGACATAATTAAAGCACACTTATTCGGGTACATCAATTGCTCTTCCGGTGATTTTCCGGTGAACTTTCGATGAACTCCCAGTAATGTTTCGGTAGACTATTGGCAAGCTCCTGGACTTCTCAGTTGGTAACATATAGGACATTCATTTCATGACACCAAAAGTGGATGATCCTCTATCAATACTCAATAGCCCTCAAAAGATTGACTATCACTTCCGAAGACCGGTTGTGCTAGATCTGGGACATCCAAACTTATAAGTCCTGTATCAAAGAGTGAAACACTCATACAGGACATCCTTGGTGTCTTAAGTCTAAGGACTAGATACATAGGACTACGAAATCACTGTTTGACAATAAGGCATCATTAACCATCCAGCATTCCGTAAGCGGATCAATTAGTGAACTCATTCTCCAATGAGCACCTGTACTGTATCCCTAGTGTCCCCACATGAGCAGCTATGAGACTAGCTGCATCCATCATATGGATGGGTATACAACATACTAGTCCGTTTGGTTATCTCGACGTCCTTCTCGAGTAACCTATGACTGGGATTATTTAGGATCTGTCTTTAAAGGCGGATCGGTCTCATTATCATGATCTCATCACGATCCGATTCTAAATACACAAATCGAAAAGATATATATATATATATATATATATATATATATATATATATATATATATATATATGCAATAGTCAATATAAAGTGATAAAATACCAAAATAAATAAGCAAAAAGACTACGTGTCAAGTCACACCTGTCATCACTCACGTGATTAATTTGTAGGGCACATATGACTAGTAGTTAGTTCTTCGTCACTCAAAACGTAGACTAGATCGTAAACTTATCAATTGATTTCATTATCAAAATCTAAGATTCAACAATCTCCCCCTTTTCGATGATAATAACCAATTGATGATGAAGTTTAAACTAAACTCCCCTTATCAATATACCATATTGAATTAAAGTATCATTCAAATAAATGATAACCTTCAAAGCCAAATTGAAATGATTTTAATCATGAATCACATCATATGCAATATATCATATACATTATCATAATAAAATCATAAGTATTGCATACATAATCATAATTTCAAAACATTAAAGTGCATCATACCATACATAATTTAGATCATCATACCTTCTCCCCATTTGTTATCAACAAAAAGGAGAAAAGTATAAGTAGCATATTTTTAAAACATGCAAGTTCTACTTCACTATAGAACATTCAAACTTAGTATGTTTTAGAGATGTACAAGCTTTGCTTCTCTTTTGAGATGTGCAAGATAGCAATTTTTGCTTCTTGTTGAATTGTGCAAGGTAGTAATTCTTACTTCCTTTTGCAATGTGCAAGTTTACAAGTTTGTAAGTTTTACTTCTTGAGATGGGTAAGATAGCACTTTTCCTTGAGATTGCAAGCTAGCAAATTTTTTTCCTTTTGCAAAGTGCAAACTAGCAATCTTTGCTTCTCTTTTGAGATGAGCAAGCTAGCAAGTTTTGCTTTTCTTGAGCTAGCAATTCTTTCTCCCCCTTTATCACTATCAAAAAGAGGGGAATAATACAATGGTGCAATTCATTTCTTTTTACATTAATTTTCAAATCATCACATAAAGGATAATAAGAAAAATTAATTTGGTAATGAGATATATACTTCATATATACAAGGGAGTAATACATAATGAACATCATGTCATGAAAGATATAATATCAAAGATCATGAAAGATCAAGTCGTCAATAACAAAAGACATGATTCATTTTTACAAAACTCCTCTTAAATAACAAAATGAAATCTTAGGAGATTAAATATCTTGATTCATAAAAAAAATCTCAAATTATATATACCCGAGAAATCAAAAGAGAAATCATGATTCATTAGGATAAATCTTCTTTTTAATGAAAGAATCATACATGAATGAATAATAAAAGATATTGATTCATTTAGTATAAATCTCAATTATCAAGTTAAAGATTTGGATAAAACTAATTCAAATTCAATTTGTTAAATCATCAAAATCACTTTCATAATTCAAGAGATTCATAAAAAATAAATAAATCACTTTCATCATTGTTTGAAAACCAAAAGATAAGTTTCATCACAAAAATCATCAAGATTAATAAGACATAAATCATAAAAATCATCATTACTTCAAATCATTATTACATCATTAAATAATCAAGCATGATTTCATTAAACATAAAGCATCTTCAATCAAAATCATTTTTTTAAGCTAGTGAGCTTTGTGAAGTGTGTTGGATCTCCGGTCATAAGCCTGGAGCATCCACTATTAAAATATCATATTTTTCTCCTAGCTTTCAATTATAGACATGTTTACAAGAAATATAGGTTTGTTTTGTTAGGACCATAGGACCAAGTCGGCGCTAAGAGGAGGGGGGAGGTGTGGTGGTGAATAAGTGCTTATGATAAAAATACGTCGGTTTAAAACTTCATATGATAAAACCATATAAAGGAGTGTTAAACTTTGAAAATGTTCGTAAGAGTGTGTAACTAAAGTAATGAGGAAGTAAAGCAGTTTACAATAAAGGTAAACAACAAAACATAAATGCAAAATGATTTATGGTGGTTCGATCGTCGTGATCTACGTCGTGACCAACTACCTTTTTATAACTCCTTTTCATTTGTAAAGGTTTAGGAGACAACCCTTACAAGCCTCACAACTCTCCTGAATGATCTCAAAACTAGAAAAGGAAGAGGAGGACACCTAGCAATTTTTCAACCTAGAATAACAACTCCTTTCTACTCTAATTCATACTTCTCCATACATGAATAGCTGGGGTATTTATAGACAATAAATGACTTCAAAATTAGAGCTAAAAAGGTCTCATCCCGGGTTTCCCGGGTCATGGCAGTACCACCACTTGTGCTGGGTGGTACTACCACCTGCAACATTGAAACTAGGTGGTATCACTGCCTAGTATAGCGGTACCACCGCCTAACATAGTTTAGGAGATTATGTTTGGGTGACCCCACCGCCCAGACTAATGGTACAACCACTTAACACTGGGTGGTACCACAACCCAATTTGGTGGTACTATCGCTTGACACAGTCTCGGATACTATGAATTGGAGACTGAGCCTCTAGCGATGCCACCGCTTGGACCGGTGTTGCCACTGCCTGACCCACCTTTTGGGTTACTGAATGGGCATTTCTCTTGGCCCAAAATAGTCATAATTTGGGCCTAGTTGGCCCCTAATTGAGTTAAAATGGTTATACCAACTTAATTAGCCCTCTAAACTACTTCAATTTAGATAAATTATTATAAGCAAGAATTTAAGATTCAATAATCTTCCCTGATCAAAGCTAGTCCTGCACCACTTAAACGCATATTAGATCATAACTTTATTAATTGATTTCATCATTAAAATTTGAGATTCAATAATCTTTTCTTTTTTGATAATGATAACCAATTGATGATGGAGTTTAACTAAACTCCCCCTATCAATGTGTCATATTGATAGAACTTTTGAATTCATAGAATTATAAGTATTTCACCATTACATGCATTATGAATATTGAAAGAAACAATTAATCATATCATTGCATACAACATAAAATCATGCATAATCAAAATATTCAAGTACATCATTCTATGCATGATCGTCATCATAACTTCTCCCTCTTTATTATCAACAAAAAGGAGAAGTGTAACTAGCAAGTTTTTGAGATATAATTTTAAATCATTATATTATAAATATAATTTTAAGTTTTTGAAACATTATTACATATATCATCATGCAAGCTAGCAATTTTTTCATATATGAAAGTTAGCAAAACTTTTGTATTTTTTAAGATATGCAAGATAGCACATTTTCTTTTCTTTGTGATGTTTAAGCTAGCAAGTTTTTTGAAAAGAATACAAAATTTACATTATTTTAGAAAATGCAAGCTAGCAAATTTTATATTATTTTAGAATATGCAAGCTAGCAAGTTTGCTTTTCTTTATGATGTGCAAGCTAGCATGATTTACTTCTTCTTGAATTGTGCAAGCTAGCAAATTTTAGTTCTCTTTTAAGATGTGCACACTAGCAATTCTTTCTCCCTCTTTGTCATTGGAAAAAAGAGGGGAATAACACAAAGGTGCTTCATTTCCCTTTACATCAATTCTCTAAGTATCACATAAGATATACAAGATAAATTAACTTGGTGATGAGATATACAATTCATGAAAATAAATTTTAAGTTGTGAACATCAAGAGACAAATTATGATTATTTTTGATAAATCAAATAGCGAAAACAAGATTCATATTAAATAATCTTGATTCATAAGAATCTCAAGTTATAGTTATCAAAGAATCAAGATCATGATTTAGATAAAACTCCTTTGTAAAAAACAAAAAGAATCATAGGAGAAATAAATAAAATATCTCAATTCATGCATAAGAAATCTCAAGTTGTCAAGATCATGTTTTATATATTAAAGAAAAATCTCAAGTTATAATTAAAAAAATCATGATTCATAAAAAAATCTCCTCTAAAATAATACGAGAACACATAATAAGAGATCTTAATTCATAAAATATTTCAAGTTATAATTCCAAGAATTCAAAATCATGTTACAAATAAGATTCATTCAAATTCAAATCGTCAAATCATAAAAATCTTTTTCAAGAGATTTATAAAAAAAAATATAAATAGATTCATTAATCTCTCATTTTTTTCATCAATGATTCAATTATATCATGAGATATGCAAATTATAATTACAATGGAGTCATATAAAAATCATGACATGAAAGATATTAATATGAAAGATCAAGAAAGATCAATTCATGAATGATTCATCTTGATGAATCTCCTTTTTATTAAATAACGAATAGAATCATAGGAGATCAAATAACATATCTTGATTCACATAAAATAAATCTAAAATCATTAATATCAAGAATCAATATTCATTTAGATAAATCTTCTCTTAGACTATAAAATCATATGAGAACTAAACAATTTATATAAAAAACATCTCATGTCATAAACATGAATAAATCAAGTGTTTTGGATAAATATGAAAACAAATTATCAAATCCAAAATCATCATTGAAATCAAATTTCTTTCTTCGGAATATTTATTGAAAGCAACATTGATTGATTCCTATAAGATTAATAGTAGCTAAAGTTCTTTTAGTTCCATGTAATTGATTTCATACTCTAGTCTTCCATACAAGGGCCATGCATCATCATTTAAAATAAAAAAGTAATACAGAAATCAACAAGATACACATTATTTTTGCTTCTTAAAACATACATAGAATTAATCTTATTGGGGGTTCAAGCATTAGATTTATATCTAACATTTTGTTCCTTTATCATAAAACATATAATTGTCATGATCTTTTTTTTAACAATTTATATATAATTTTTTAACTAATTTAATAATAACTCATGAAATGCATTAAGTAATTTTGTAGTAAAGTAAAGGGGTTTTAGTTGAGTCATTTATCTCGTTGTCGAAAGCCATCAAAGCATAGTTCACAACCACGTCTTCGGATGCACTCGTTTCATCCTCCACTATTGCCTTGAGTGTATTCTTCTTTTGTGTGAGCACCTTTTTCTTTAGTTGTGGACATTAGCTTTTGAAGTGCCCCGGCCAATTGTTCATTTCCATAGCAAGTTGTTTTATCCTTTTAAAGTTTATTTTATTCTTTAATTGTTGTTTCATGAACTCTTTAAATTTTATAGTGAGAAGTTTAAAGTCATCATCATCATCACTTGAGTTATCGCTCAAGTGGTATTCTATTGTTCGAACTGTCAAATCCTTCTTGTTATTTGGAAGGTAGTTCTCATGTTCATCATGTTCAATACAAGTCATTTCATAGGTCATCAAAGATTCAATAAGTTCTTCGAGTGGAAAATTATTCAAATCCTTCACTTCTTGTATTGCAATTACTTTCGAATCCCAATATTTAGGAAGAGAACATAAAATTTTATTAATAAGTTCAAGATTCAAAAAACGTTTACCAAGTGCTTTTAAACCATTGACGATATTCGTAAAACAGGTATATATGTCTCTAATGGTTTTGCTTAGTTTCATATGAAACAACTTAAAATCATACACCAAAAGATTTATCTTAGAATCTTTAACTCTACTAGTGCCTTCGTGCGTGATTTCAAGAGTGTGCCAAATATCATAAGTAGTTTCATAAATAGAAATCCAATTAAATTCATTTTTATTAAAGTGTACATCGCTTTAGCATTCAAAGAAAACAATTTTTTTCTCAAAGATTCCATTCATTCAAAGGTTTAAAGGGGGTTTGAAAACCAAGTTCAATGATATTCCATAAATCAAGGTTGAAAGAAAGCAAGAAAACTCTTATCCGAGTTTTTCAATAAATGTAGTTCATCCCATTGATCATAGGAGGACGAGTGATAGAAAGACCCTCTTGAAAGCTAAAAAAAGTCATTTCTCTTAGATGTTAAACCAAATGAAAAAAATGTGACTCTAATAGCAACTGTTATGACCAAGTCGACACTAAGGAGGGGGGGAAGTGAATTAGTACTTATGATAAAAATATGTCGATTTAAAACTTCGTATGATAAAACCGTATCAAGGAGTGTTTAACTTTAAAAACATTTGTAAGAGTGTATAGCTAAAATAATAAGGAAGTAAAGTAGTTTGCAACAAAGGTAAACAACAAAATAGAAATGTAAACCAATTTATAGGGGTTCGGTCATTATGACATATGTCCACTCTCGATTCCTCTTCATTCGAGGCTACTGGCTTCCACTACTGGTCTTCTTTCAATGGGCGAAGACCAACTATCTCTTACAACTCTTTCGCCTTTTCATCGGTTTAGGAGATAATAGTACAAGCTTCACACCTCTCTTGAATGATCTTAAAACTAGAAAGGGAGGAGGAGGACACTTAGCAATTTTTATAGACCCCTTTCTGCTCTAATTCATGCTTCTCCATGCATGAATAGTTAGGATATTTATAGACCCCAAATAGCTTCAAAATTAGAGCAAAAAAAGGTCTCATCCTGGGTTTCCTAGGTCCTGGCAATACCACCGCTTGTGTTGGGCGGTACTACCGTCTCCAGCACGGATATTGAGTAGTACTGTCATGCCCCTCAAAAATATCGATGATATTAAAATTTTCATCATAAATCCATCCAGGATCCAAACTAACAATTGAGAATACTAAAAACATCCAAACATCTAATAATCCATAAAACTTGTGTAGTTTATAACTATAGAACACATCACTCGATGATTCATAAAATTCCGATCACAACTCACCAAAATAATAGTCACAACATAAATTCACAAGTGTGGGTGTCTATACAATCACAAAACCAACGTTTACCACAAGTGCATATCATTACATGAATTAAACTTAACATTCTAGAATCCTAAACATGAGAGGTTCTTTAAACTTATACAAAATCCATAGGTTTAGATTCACCGTCAACATTTCATTAGATGTAGAGTGTGCTTATACAACAAAAACATATATACTAATAAAGATCTGCCGAAAATCTTCTAGATTTTCACTACCTCAGCCCAATTTTAAGATTTAAGCAAGCGATAAGCTATCATGAAAAATTTATATAGCAACGAAGTGAGCATATAAAGCTTAGCAAGTGACTAACATATCCATGACAAAAGAGGATAATTTCCAAACAAATAAGGTTTCAAAATACAAGGCAGAATATAAAGAATTCGTAGACGTAATCTCACTAAGTGTAGAATAACAAATGTCATTTCAATCAAACATATTTGGTTCAAAACAGATGGAGCATAGAATAATTGGAGCATATTAATAACCAATGAAACGTTTTGGAGCTTATTAATGACGTATGAAAGGTTTCTGAGCATATCAATGACAAATAGAACATTCCAGAACATATCAATAGCATATGAAATATTTCAAAGCCTATCAATAGTGTACGAACATTTCAGAGCATATCAAAGAATGATATGAAACAGAAGCTAAAACTTCGTATTTGACGTTGCATTCATATCTTTCTTATCCAAAGCGCATACAAAAATACATAACCAAAGCTCTGGATATCATATCAAACATACAGAAGATGTAGTGGGACCATAGACAGAATGTGATTTATCCATTTCTAAATGACCACCAGATAGAAGTCTCTCACGTTTGGGAGCTCCATCTGTTGGGAAATCCTTGGGGGCGACATCATATGCGCAGCGGAAGAACAAGAAAAATAAAATCTCCGATTCCCAAAGAGATGTTCGTCGTCGTGCGAAGATTGGTACATAAAAATCCGCGAAACATGAAACTACATATAGAGTAGATTGTGTTACCTAGGGAGATCATATATCCATGTTTCCTTGCAGATCCTTAAGAGAGGGTGAAGGAGGTCAAGCGTCCTCCTCTCTAGCGGTGATCCACACAGTAGGGTTGCGACGATGCTCCTCAAAGCTCCAGACCTACTCTGAGGTGGAGATGGAGAGGAGAATAGGAAAAGGCAAACAAAAGCTCTCTAGCCCATGGGGCTCTGAATCCCTCCTATTTATAGAGGTCCCCTGTCAAACCCTAATGGGTCCTCCCCTAGTGGGTATTGGATCTGCATCCAATAAGACAAAGGGCTCTGGGCCGGATATCTCATATCCAGAACCTCTATTCATCGCAATGCCTACCATATGTGTGTGACTCTCTAGGCCCAATATCGAAGCTGGCGTGGAGTCATACCTGTCGAGAACTCCTTCTAACTTCGGTGAATTATTATCTATGTAATAATTCACTCGACTCATCAACTACTGGACATACTAGGCCACTACGCAGTAGTCCCCCAGACGATCTGAGGGAATCCAATCCATTGGACCCATGCGTCCTCGATTCTGATGTACCTATAGTCCCTCATCCATCTAATATACCGTAGACCGTATATCGAAGGCATGGTGTTGTCGGGACCCACATGGTTTCTTCGAAGTCTAAATTCTAATTGGATTCTCTGGAGAACTCTTTTCTCTCAACCCAGAATGACCGCCGGGGATTTGTCCGAGCAAGAACACATGGGATATTCTCTCATGATCTTTGAGAGTGGATGATCCTCTATCGACACTCAATAGCCCTCGTAAGGTTGACTACCACTCCCAATGACCAACTGTACTAGATCCGGGATAGCCAAACCTATAAGTCCGGTATCAAAGAGTGGAGCACTCATATGAGGATATCCTTGGTGTCTCAAGTCTAAGGACCGGATACACCACTAGGACTCTTTAAATCTTTGTCGACAATAATGCATTATCAACCATCCAACATTCCGTAAGCGGATCAATCAGTGAACTTATTCTCCAATGAGCACTTATACTGTATCCCTAGTGTCCCTACACAAGCAGCTATGAGACCAGCTACATCCATCATATGGACGGGTATACAGCACACCAGTCTGTCCGGTTATCACGATATCCCTCTCGAGTAACCTATGACCGGGATTATTTATGATATGTGTTTAAAGGTGAATCGATCTCACTATCGTGATCTCATCATGATCCAATTCCCATTGCATAAATCCAAGGACATCACAATATATGTATGCATTTATGCAATAGTTATAAAGTGAAATATGCCAAAATATAATAAGCAAAAAGATTCCATATTAAGTCACACGTGCCATCACTCACGTGAGTGGCTTGCTGGGCACCTATGACTAGTAATCTCCCACTTGACCTAAAGCCAATCACCTATGTGTCTGATCCCCATCAGACCCCTGTGATGCTCAAAACAAATCTGAGACAACGACTTTGTTAGTGGATCTGCAATGTTATCTTCGGATGGAACTATTTCCACTACTACATCTCCTCGGGTCACGATCTCTCTTGTAAGGTGGAACCTCCTCAGAACATGCTTAGATTTCTGATGAGACCTAGGTTCCTTTGCTTTAGCAATCGCCCCGTTGTTGTCACAATATAGGGAGATCGGCTCTTCGCTACCCGGCACGACTCCCAAATCTGTGATGAACTTCTTCACCCAAACTCCCTCCTTTGCTGCATCTGATGCAGCAATGTACTCCGCCTCTATGGTCAAGTCAGTAGTGGTATCTTTCTTGGAACTCTTCCAGCACACTGCTCCTCCATTCAAGGTGTACACATACCATGAATTCGACTTGCTATCATCGACATCAGACTGAAAACTTGAGTCAGTGTAGCCTTCAACCTTAAGGCTATTACCTCCATATACTAGTAAAAGATCCTTAGTCCTTCTCAAGTACTTAAGGATACACTTTACTGCTTTCTAGTGCTCCAAGCCTGGATCCGCCTGATATTTGCTCGTGACACTCAGAGCATGCGCTATATCAGGCCTAGTACATAGCATGGCATACATGATAGACCCTATTGCTGAGGCATAAGGGATCATATCCATGTTTGCGCTTTCTTCTGGAGTTTTTGGGGACATACTCGTAGAAAGCGATATCCCAAGTCTCATCGGTATGAGACCTCTCTTGGAATTTTTCATGCCAAACCTTTTGACAATGGTTTCTATGTACTTGGACTAGGACAAGCCAAGCATCCTCTTGGATCTATCTCTATAGATTCTAATACCCAAAATATAAGATGCTTCCCCTAAGTCCTTCATGGAGAAGTGTCTAGATAACCAAGCCTTTACTGTGGATAGCATTCCTACGTCATTCCCAATGATCAGGATGTCATCCACATATAACACCAAAAATGTGATAGCGCTCCCACTTACCTTTCTGTATACACAAGGCTAATCTTCGTTCTTAACGAAGTCATAAGATCTGATTGTCTCATCAAATCTTATGTTCCAACTTCGGGAAGCTTGCTTTAATCCAAAATGGATCTAAGCAACCTACACACCTTATTTGGGCAGTTCTTGGACACGTATCCCTCAGGTTGCATCATATACACCTCCTCCTCGAGGTTCCCATTGAGGAATGCGGTTTTCACATCCATCTGCCAGATCTCATAATCATAGTGTGCTGCAATAGCCAATAGAATTCTGATGGATTTTAGCATTGCTACGGGTGAGAAGGTTTCGTCATAGTCAACACCTTGCCTTTAACGATACCCCTTAGCCACTAGCCTTGCTTTATAGGTCTCTACCTTTCCATCTACTCCGATCTTTTTCTTAAAGATCCACTTGCAACCGATGGGTACAATACCTTCTGGCACATTAACTAGGTTCCAAACTTTATTGGAGTACATAGAATCCATCTCAGAATTCATGGCTTCTTGCCACTTCCCGGAGTCTATACTCATAATAGCCTCCTCGTAGGTTTGAGGATCAATATCCTCTACATCCTCTCCTCTAATATGTCCCACATATCTCTTAGGAGGATGGGATACTCTAACAGATCTGCGTAAAGTTGAAACTTGTGTATTAGGTACCTGAACAGACTCGGGCTGTAGAGTGGTGCTTGAGCTTGATTCTCCAACCTCGCTCAATTCTATCATTCTCCCACTATCTCCGCCAAGAATGTGTTCCTTCTCAAGGAACACTGCTCTCTTAGCTACAAAGACCTTTTGGTCCTCGAGATGATAGAAATAATACCCACAAGTTTCCTTGGGGTATCCTATAAATTTGCATCGCTCTGTTCTTGATTCTAACTTATCGGGGTTGTGTCTTTTAACATGTGCAGGGTAGCCCCAAATCTTAACAACCTTAAGATCAGGCTTCTTCCCTTTCCATATCTCATATGGTGTAGACACTACCGACTTAGTTGGAACTCTGTTCAGAAGGTAAGCTGCGGTTTCTAGGGCATATCCCTAGAATGAGATGGGTAGGTCAGCGAAACTCATCATGGACCGTACCATATCTAATAATGTACGATTTCTCCTTTCAGAGATACCATTGAGCTGAGGTGTATAAGGAGGTGTCCATTAGGATAATATCCCATGGTCCTTGAGGAACTGAGTGAACTCTGTACTTAAGTATTCACTCCTCGATCTGATCGAAGAGTTTTGATACTCTTTCAAGTTTGGTTCTCCACCTCATTCTTATACTCTCTGAATTTCTCAAAGGCCTCGGACTTGTACTTCATTAAGTACACATATCCAAACCTTGAGAAATCATTAGTAAAGGTAATGAAGTAGGAGTAACCTCCAATGGCATGAGTTGACATGGGTCCATATACATCACTATGTATGAGTTCCAACAACTCAGTGGCTCTCTCTCCAGTTCTACTAAATGGAGAGTTGGTTAGTTTTCCATGAATGCAAGGCTCATAAGTTGCATATGACACATAGTCGAATGGATCTAGATATCCATCATTTAGCAACTTTTGAATCCTTCTTTCATGGATGTGACCTAGCCTACAATGCCACAGGTATGCATTGTTCAACTCATCTCGTTTCCTTTTGGACACATTTACATTCATGATATGTGGAGTGGTGTATAATATAAATAAACCATTATGCATTGTTCCTTTCATGATGATCTTATCATCTAATAATATCGAACAACCATTGTTCTCAAAAACAAATTTATATCCACTAACTGTTAAACATGAAATGGAGATAATATTTTTGATAATAGAAGGAACAAAATAACATGCACCTAATGCAATAAAAGCTCCACTAGGCAGATGTAGGGTGACCTCGTCAACAGCTACTACAGCAACTTTTGCTCCATTACCCATCTTGAGGTCCATCTCGCCTCTCTCTAGTCTCCTAGGCCTTGCCAGAACCTGCAACGAATTGCATATATGATAAGCACCACCGGTATCCAATACCCATATGTTATCATAAGAGTCTGACAAATGGAGACTGATCATGAATGTACCTGAAGCTTCATCAAGCTTTTGTTTCGCCCTTTCTACAAGGTACTCTTTGCAGTTTCTCTTCTAGTGCCCATCTTTACCACAGTGGAAGCACTGGCCTTTGTCCTTTGTTGGGTTTTTCTTAGCAACCTTTGCTTTACCTGGTTTGACCTTGCCCTTTCCCTTCTTAAGGGACCTTTCTGCTTTCCTTTTCCTTTTGGTCTCAATAGTGTAGAGAACTGACTTCTCTTTCTTGATAGTACTCTCTGCCTCCCTCAACATATTGAGAAGCTTTGGGAGAGTCACTTCAAGCTTGTTCATATTAAAATTCATTATGAACTGTGAAAAGGAATCTGGTAGGGACTGAAGCACAATGTCCACACACAAGTTATCCTCGAGGACCATTCCTAGACCTGTGAGTTTCTCTATCCACTCAATCATCTTTAGGACATGGTTCTGAACCAGTGTCCCCTCAGTCATCCTAGCGCGGAAGAGGCTCTTAGATATCTCATATCGCTGAGTCCTTCCCTATTCCTCAAATAATTTGCGGACATGTAGGAGAATGGATCTGGCATCCATCTTTTCATATTGTCTCTATAACTCGGGAGTCATAGAGCCCAACATATAGCACTAAGCAAGAGTGGAGTCATCAATGTACTTCACGTAGCGAGCGATCTCATCCTCGTTTGCCCCTTCTTCGGGCGCAGGCATCACTGTATCAAGGACGTACACGATTTTCCCCGCTGTGAGAACAATTCTCAAGTTACGGAGCCAAACCGTATAATTTGGACCAGTGAGGCGGTTGACATCAAGTATGCCACGTAAGGGATTTGAAAGCGACAATTTCTGAAAATAAAGATGTAGTAGAAATGAATAACATGCATATTTTGTATTAAATAAACTATCAAGATATGGACTTCTATCTTAATATGCTCCCACTATTTTACTAACGAGTAACGCGACACCCTCAGCACGTGAAACGGAAGTCTCCGGTAGACTTCTTGTGGGGATCAGGATCCAATCAGCGTCTTAGTGTAACCTCAAGGGACTCGACCAATCACACTAAGCCTAAAAGGTAGGCAACTCTTGTCGATCACAACTCCTAGTGATTCCCGTCCTGTTCGGCCTCCGAATCACCATGGCCTCGAGGGACTTGACCAACCATGATACTCAGTAAAGTCAACACCTTCATTACAAGATGAGTCTGATTTGATGATATACCCTCGAGGGACTCGACCAAGTATACCATGCCCTCAGGTCACCGGTGACATCTCTATGTCGTAAGTAAGATAGCGAATCGCGATATAGGTGAGTCTCGAGGGACTCGACCAACTCAACCTACACCGGGAATCGGTTCCTACTTATAACGATGGAAGGCCACGTGGGTCAATCTAATTGCCTCACGTTTATCGACTTAATATTTGGTCTCCTAATATGACATGTCACACATATACATATTTAATATATATCTACATCGCATGCAAATATATATATATCTAGTATGTGTATAAGCAATTACACTAGATGATCATGGACCACAACCTAATATGATTAGGCCCGAGCCAGTAGGCCTAATCACTCATATCAAGATCTATGTGTGCAACGGTGCATCTCCATGCCCTGTGATCATCCATTTCGTCCTTCTCGGTTCCGTCGACATCTTGATGCATCTTCATGCATCACGATCGTCCATCTCGTGGGTCCCGCTATCGCATCCACGCTCCCGCTGTGCCTCCTCATGTGATTACAACTTAATCATAGGCACGCAGACCCGACAATAAACGAGAAATATAATGGAGGTTCGCAGACCTCAATAATAATTACAGGTACACACATCACACGGTCCATGATCATCCGTCCACACATCATACATCACATGTATAAATAATCATCATCATGTAGGACTACTAGATAATAATAATAAAATAATAATAAAATAATAATAATCAACTAAACCTTTTAATTAATTAATATTTTCTGAAATCAGGGACATTATAGGGAATTTATGAATTCATAGGGGTATTTTCGTAATTTGGACAAAAGACAGAAATTGAAATTTCTCAAATTCCGAGGGGCAAAACTATCTTTTGCCCAGAAAACCCTAATGCCCTTTCCCCTTTTTGCTGCCGCCGCCGCCGCCACCCTGCCGATGGCGGCCTGTGTGGTGCGGCGAGGGCACTGCCCTCGCCTGCAAGCGGCACGCCCACAGGCAACGCTGCCGCTGCGGGTGGGCGCCCCTTTCGGGTGCCGTCGCCTCCGCAGGCGGTGCTGTACCGGTAGGCGACCGCCCTTGTGGGGGGGTTTCGCCCGCGGGAGCAGCGGCGGCGGGTGCCGCTGCCCTGCGGCGCCTTTGCCCGTGGGCTGCCAGCCCCGCCGGCAGCAAGCCTGCTGCAAGCAGGCCGCCGGCCGACTACAGCAAACGCAGCCCTTGTCCTGCCCGCCTTCGGCTGCGTTGCACGCACGCAGATCGAGGGCAGCAACTGTTGCTGCCCTTCCTTGTTTTTGCATCAACAATTTTGACGTCAAAATTCTTCCTACACACAACACACGCAGTTCAAAACCAATCATTCGCACGAGCAACCTGGCTCTGATACCACTGTTGGGAAATCCTTAGGGGCGACATCATATGCGCAGCGGAAGAACAAGAAAAACAAAATCCCCGATTCCCAAAAAGATGTTCGTCGTCGTGCGAAGATTGGTACGCAAAAATCCGCAAAACATGAAACTACGTATAGAGTAGATTGTGTTACCTAGGGAGATCGTATATCCCCGTTTCCTTGCAGATCCTAAGGAGAGGGTGAAGGAGGTCAAGCGTCCTCCTCTCTAGCGGTGATTCACACAGTAGGGTTGCGACGACGCTCCTCAAAACTCCAGACCTACTCTGAGGTGGAGATGGAGAGGAGAATAGGAAAAGACAAACAAAAGCTCTCTAGCCCATGGGACTCTGAATCCCTCCTATTTATAGAGGTCCCCTGTCAAACCCTAATGGGTCCTCCCCTAGTGGGTATTGGATCTGCATCCAATAAGACAAGGGCTCCGTCGGATATCTCATATCCGAACTTCTATTCATCGCAATGCCTACCATATGTGTGTGACCCTCTAGGCCCAATATCGAGCTGGCCATGAGTCATACCTATCAGAACTCCTTCTAACTCAGTGGATTATTATCTCTGTAATAATTCACTCGACTTATCGACTACGGACGTACTAGGCCACTACTCCGTAGTCCCCAGACGATACAGGGGAATCCAATCCATTGGACCTGTCTGTCCTCAGTTACCGTGTACCTATAGTCCCTCATCCATCTAATATACCAGAGACCGTATATCGAGCATGGTGTTGTCAGACCCACACGGTTTCTTCTCGAGTCTCGCTCTAATTGGATTCTCCCGGAGAACTCTTTATCTCTCAACCCGAATGACCCTGGCCAGGGATTTGTCTGAGCAAGAACACATGGGATATTCCTCTCATGACGCCGAGATTGGATGATCCTCTATCGACACTCAATAGCCCTCGTAAGGTCGACTACGACTCTCAAGGACCAGCTGTACTAGATTTGGGACAGCCAAACCTATAAGTCTGGTATCAAAGAGTGGAGCACTCATACAGGACATTCTTGGTGTCTCAAGTCTAAGGACTAGATACACCACTAGGACTACGGAATCGCTGTCTGACAATACGGCATCATCAACCATCCAACATTCCGTAAGCGGATCAATCAGTGAACTCATTCTCCAATTAGCACCTGTACTGTATCCCTAGTGTCCCTACACAAACAGCTATAAGACCAGCTGCATCCATCATATGGACGGGTATACAGCACACCAGTCTGTCCGGTTATCACGATATCCCTCTCGAGTAACCTATGACCGGGATTATTTAGGATATGTGTTTAAAGGTAAATCGATCTCACTATCGTGATCTCATCACGATCTGATTCCCATTGCACAAATCCAAGGACATCATAATATATGTTTGTATTTATGTAATAGTTATAAAGTGATATATGCAAAAATATTATAAGAAAAAAGATTCTATATTAAGTCACACGTGCCATCACTCACGTGATTGGCTTGCTGGGCACCTATGACTAGCACCATCTACCCACGTCTGGGTGAAGTCAGAGGGGGTCGATAGAGCATCGTAGGCTCTATGCATAACTCCCTTTATCATTTCTAGTAAAGGTTCACATTTTCCCACAACACCAGAGTACAAATGGGCAGTATGAACAATAAATAGCACGTATCGGAAGCACACGCGGAACAACAAAACGTACATGTGCCTTTACGAGTCAATACGATGCAAGCAATAATCTTTCACAAATGTATTCAGATTTTATAGGACATGAAAGCAAGAGTACACATGGATTCCAAGCAATTATATATAGCTCAATTCAAATAAGAAGGTTAGATGAATTCAATATCCAAAGGAATGAAACTGGAATAGGCACATGTCGAAAGCAAATGCGGAACAATGGGATATACTTGTACCTATATAAGTCAATACGATATAGCATAAACATTACACAATATGTTTCAAGAATGTAAATACCTTATAGACAAGAGCAAACCAGAATTCAGGCATTAATATAAACCTCAATTGAGTGAAGGAAACTGAATGAAATCTATTTCCAAACAAATGAAAACAGAATATGCGAAATCGACCAAAGCTCGATTTCTGACAGAGTTCGAGAGGCACATTGAACAAATACTTTAGATTATCAATTATACTTGAATACCTTCAAGAAAGCTATTTTTGAAAGATATATTAATCTATTTTCTGATGAAATAAGTTTCGTATGAATCAAGGTTTCCAACAAGGAGTTACCATTGATTTAGCAATCAAAGGTCAAAAATAAAATCACTGTTTTACAAAATTCATAGGGTCGGTTTCAATAGATAACATGATAGACATTTTATTTCCAAATTTTATAATCTATATATCAAAAGAAAGATCTATAAGTCTAGTTTCATATGAAGTTAGTTTGATATAAATCAGAATTTTCAACAAGGACTTATAGGCATTTTAGTATCAAAAGGTCAGAAATTTTGATCCCTGTTTTACAGCATCCATAGGCTCATTTGAAATAGAAGTTTGGGTAAGTATTCAATATCGAAAATTTTTAATATTAGTGTCAAAAGAAAGGTATAACAGTCTAATTTCAAATGAATAAGGTCCTGTCTAAATCCATATTTGGTGCTAAAAATTATGGCTGAAACAATCTATAGGGGTCAGTTTACCGAAAAATTCTAGATCAATGGTTTTGTGTCTAACAAGAGAAATATAAGGTTCTAACCAGAAATCTTTCATATTATTCAGAATTAATATGAGAACAGAGACTAATATTTTTGTAGGATGGGATTAGAATACTTGCGAAGATTTTGATCCGAAGATCCGAAAAAGATCTACGCCCAAATCCTTCTTCTATTTTTCCTCTGTCTCCTCTCCATGTTTTCGTTTTCTGCACCAATCTTCTTTTCTCCTTCACAACTGTAGCTCGTGCAGACTATAGGGGCACATTCACCTGCTCTCTCTTACTCTCATTCCTTTTTTTTTTTTTTTCCCAAACGTAGCTGCCGCAGCCACTGCCGCTGTTGTTGCCACAATCGCAGACCCTTCCACTGCACTGCCTTCTTCCTCCTCTTCTTTCGCAGACACATTTGCTGCAAACGCAGCCGCCGCTACCGCAGTCGCAATCATGGCTGCAGCCCCTTTTTTTTCCTTGTTTGCTTGTGGATCCCGGATAAAGTATTTTCTCTAACCCGTTCTCTTTTTTGTGGGTCCTAAAGGACATGGGAGGTTTCGGGGAGGCTGACCTTTACGGACGGACACGCAAGGGTGACGCATGACTTAGGCAAAACCAACTAAGTCCGTGACAGATGGTATCAGAGTGGGACAAGCACTCATAGAAATAGTTAGCCGTCGCTGTTTCTCTTTCCCAAAAGCAGCTGCTGCTGCCAGCACCTCTGCCGCAGCTACCGCAGCCCCCCTCTTCCTCTTCTTCTTCTCTTCTAGCTGCAGCTGCCACCACAGCAGCCGCAGCACCTTTTCTTTCCCTTCTCTTCTTCCCTCTCCTTCCCTTCTTCTTCTTCTCTTCTCCTTCCTACCCTTCTTTTCCCCGACGCACAGCCTCTCTTCTCTTCTGTTTCCTCCTGCGAGAAACAGAGGTGCCGCAGCCTCCTCCTCCCTCCTCTTCTTCTTCTCTTCTTCTCCTCTTCTTCCCTTCTCGTCCCCGGCGCCACACACACCCTCTCCTCTGTTTACTCCTGCAGGAACAGAGGTGTCACAACCTCTTGTCCCGCTTCTCCTTCTTCTCTTCCTCTTCTTCTTCTTCTCCTTCCCTTCTTCTCCTCTTCTTCCCTTCTCCTCCCCGACGCCCCACACCTCCTCGTTTCAGCCCTTGCCGCAGCCACCCTCCTGTCTCTTCTTTTTCCTCTCTTCTTCTCCTCTTCTTCCTTTCTCCTCCCCAACGCCCCACACATGCACTCCTCTGTTTCCTCCTACAGGAAACAGAGGTGCAGCAGTGGCTGCAGCTACCTCTCTCTCCTCTCCCTTTTCCCTCTCTTCTTCTTCTTCTTTTCTTCTCTTCTCCCTCTTCTTCCTCCTCTCTTCTTTTCCCTCTTCTTCTTCTTTTCTTCTCCTCTCCCCACGCCCCATAGCTCCTCTCTCTGTTTAACGGGAAACAGAGTGCGTGGGACGCGGTGGGACAAGAATGCTATTTCCCTTTTCTTTTTTTTTTCTTTTCTCTTTTTTTTTGTAACTTAACAATTTAATCCTTAAAATTTTTATATTTACATATAAGTCCTCTAATTTACAAATAGATCCTTACATAAATTTTAGAAATGAGAGATATTACAAGTGCCATTGCTTAGTCTAGTGGTACCACCGTCGAGTCTAGTGGGACTACTATTTGACATAGCTTGGGAGACTATGTTTGGACGGTACCACTGCCCAGACTAGCGGTACCATCGCCTAACACTCGGCAGTACCACCACCCATTCTAGCGGTACTATCGCTTGACATAGTCTCGGAGACTATGTCTTGGAGACTGAGCCTATAGTGATACCATCATTTGACCCAACTTTTGAGTCATTGAATGAGCCTTTCTCTTGGCCCAAAACAACTCCAATTCGGGCTCAATTGGCTCCTAATTGAGTTGACATGGTTACACCCAAAATCAACTCAATTAGCCCTCTAAACTACTTCTATCTAGACAAATTATTACAAGCAAGAATACTAAGTTGTTCGGTATTTCATTGGTTCATCTGACGCTTTGTCCGAACATTCGGTGTATCATCCTCTCTTGTGGCATATTACCCAATCGACATGTTGACCTCCACAACACCTAATCTCCTTAGTGCAATGTCTGATCCTTCTGGCCCAATGCCCAAATTCATGGCACGAAGCCTTCTGCCGACATGTCCAATCTTCCGACATGTTCCATTCCAGCCCAACTTCTGATTCTATTACTTTAATTGATTTATCTTCCTTCATTGAAGCTAGTCCTGCGTCACTTAAACACGTATTAGATCATAACTTTATCAATTGGTTTCATCATCAAATTCTAAGATTCAACATATTCTAGGCTCTTATTTATCTTTGGGTCCCTCATGGATAGATCTACATATCTTATCTTTTGGCATTAAGTCATTCATGGTTCCTTTAGGAACCTAAACTAATTTACGTGAGGCATACTTTTTGAATAGACATTTATATGCACAATGACCATGTCTACCACAAAATTTATACTTAACCTTAGGGGTAATATGTAATGTGTGTCCTTTAACAAATAAAGTCAGTTTGTGTTGAGTGTTGCTATTCACAAAACTGATTCCTACCTTTCTATATATACAACTCGTATTTGCAAGAATCATGTTTAATTATTTACTACTGATTTCAAATTTTTTCAATGTTTGTTTTAGTAATACATTTTCATTCTTAACTAAGTCTAACTCTTCACATTTAGTACAATGAGTTAATACGTAATTATCATGCTTATTTTTTAATTTTTTAAAATTATTAGAGAGAGAGGCATGATCATTTTTTAGTATTTTATAATTTGTACTAACTAATTTAAATTCATCAAATAAATCATGGAAAGCATCAAGTAATTCATTATAAGGTAAAGGAGTTTCGGTTGAGTTCTTTACCTCATCGTCGAGAGCCATTAAGGCATCGTACGCCACCTCACATTTGTTGGTTTGCTCCTTATCTATGGATGTATTTGATTCGTTTCATATCGCCTTGAGTGCTTTCTTCTTCTTTTATGCAAGCACCTTCTTCTTTAGTTGCGAACATTTGCATTTGAAGTTCCCTAGCTGATTGTATTCATAGCAAGTTATTTTGTTCTTTTTAAGTTCATTTTTATTCTTTGATTCTTATTTTATAAAATTTTTAAATTTTATTATAAGCTGTTCAAGATCATTATCATCATCATCATCTCTTGAGATTTCTCCCAAGTGGTTTTCTATTGTTTGAAGTGCCAAATCCTTCTTGTTCTTTGGAAGGTTGTTCTCATGTTTATTATGTTCAATGCATGCCATTTCATAGGTCATTAAAGACCCGATAAGTTCTTAAGCAGAAAATTATTTAGGTCCCTTGCTTCTTGTATTGCTATTACTTTAGAATCCCAACTTTTTGGAAGGAATCTTAGTATTTTGTTAATAAGTTCAAAATCAGAATAACTTTTACCAAGTGCTTTTAGACCATTGACGACATCTGTAAAATGGGTGTACATGTCTCCAATGGTCTCGCTTAGTTTCATACAAAACAACTCATAACTATGAACTAAAAGATTAATTTTTGACTCTTTAATTCTACCTGTGCCTTCATGTGTAACTTCGAGTGTATGCCAAATCTCATGTGTAGTTTCGCATATAGAAACCTGATTAAATTCATTTTTAACAAGAGCGCAAACCAAAGCGTTCATCGCTTTAGTATTCAAAGAGAAAGTCTTCTTCTCCAAATCATTCCATTTGTTTATTGGTTTGGAAGACTTTTCAAAATCGCTTTCAACAATGTTCCATAAATCGAAATACATAGAAAGCAAGAAAATTCTAATTATAGTTTTTCAATATGTGTAGTCCATCCCATTGAACATAGGAGGACGAGTGATAGAGTAACCCTTTTGAAAGCTAGAAAAATCATCTCTCTTGGGTGTTAAACCAAATAGAAAGAAACTCGGCTCTCATACCAACAACTATTAGGCCCGAAATCGACATTGAGAGGGAGGGGGCTGAATTAGTGGTTTCATAAATATTACATCGATTCAAAAATCTCATTCGATAAATCTTATATTGGAAAGATGAGTTTAACTTGAAAGCATTCGTAAACGTCGAGAATAAGTAAATCAGTTTGCAATATGAATGAAAAGCATAAATTAAATGCAAACCGGATTTATAGTGGTTCGATCATCATGACTTACGTCTACTCTCGATTCCTCTTTACTTGAGGACACTAGCTTCCACTACCGATCTTCTTTCCAATAGGCGAAGATCAACTACCCTTACAACTATTTCTCCTTTTTACAAGCTCAGGAGAAAACCTTTACACCTCTCTCTTTTACACTTAGACCTCACTTCTCCCTTCAGAAGAACTTCTAAATACTAGGAAGAGGTGAATCAAGAGTTGCTTACGTTATGGGTTTAGTGTGATTAGTTGAGTCCCTTGAGGTTACACTAAGATGCTGATTAGATCCCGATCCTCACTAGAAGTCTACCGGAGACTTTTGTTTCATGTGCTGAGGGTGTCGCATGACTCATCAGAAAAATAGTGGGAGTAGATGAAGATAGAAGTCCATATCTTATTTATTTATTTTTATATAATCTACATGTTATTTATTTCTGCCACATCTTTATTTTTAGAAAATGTTACTTTCAAATCCCTTACGTGGCGTACTTGATTTCAATTGCCTTACTGGTCTGAATTATATGAATTGGCTCTAGAACTTGAGAACTATTCTCATGGTGAAAAAAATCGTGCACGCCCTTGTTACAGTGATGCCTATGCTCGAGGAAGGGGCAAGCGAGGATAAGATCACTCGCTATGTTAAGTACATAGATGACTCCACACTTACTGAGTGTTACATGTTAGGCTCCATGACTCTTGAGTTATAGAGACAACATGAAAAGATGGATGCTAGATCTATTATCCTACATGTCCATAAACTGTTTGAGGAACAGGGAAGGACTCAACGATATAAGATATCCAAGAGCCTCTTCCATGCTAGAATGACTGAGGGGACACCGGTTTAGAACCATGTCATAAAGATGATTGTGTGGATAGAGAAACTGATAAGTCTAGGAATGGTCCTAAATGATAACTTGTGTGTGGATCTTGTACTTCGGCCCCTACCAGATTTCTTTTCACAGTTCATAATGAATTTTAATATGAACAAACTTCAGGTGACTCTCCTTGAACTCATCAATATGTTAAGGGAGGCAGAGAGCACTATCAAGAAAGAGAAGCTAGTTCTCTATACTAGTGAGTCCAGAAAGAAAAGGAAGGCAAAAAAGTCCTGTAAGAAGGGCAAGGGCAAGGGTAGATCGGGTAAAGCAAATATTGCTAAGAAAGACCCAACAAAGGACAAAGATCAATGTATCCACTATGGCAAAGATAGGCACAGGAAGAGGAACTACAAAGACTACTTTATAGAGAGAGTGAAATAGAAGCTTGGAGAAGCTTCAGGTACATTCATGATTAGTCATCATTTGTTAGACTCTTATGATAACACATGAGTGTTAGATACCGGTAGTGCTTATCACATTTGTAATTCATTGTATGTTCTAGCAAAACCTAGGAGATTGGTGAAAGGCGAGATAGATCTCAAGATGGGTAATGGAGCAAAAGTTGCTGCAGTAGCTATTAGCAAGGTCACCCTACAACTGCTTGGTGGAGCTATTATTGCATTAGATGCATGTTATTTGGTTCCTTCTATTTTCAAAAATGTTATTTCCATTTCATGTTTGATAGTTTGGCCAACTATTATAGTTATTCCAATCAGGAACAACTCTTCAGATATGGTTATTTGGCCTCATGATAATGGTAAATTTAGTGCTACATTAGCATGATATCAAATTAGGCAAAGGAACAACAAGTGGATCGTAAGTAGTTAGACATGGGATCGACTAGGCTCACAAAGATATTCCTTATGCACATGGTAGGCCCTTCTTGCCAAACTACTTATAATGGATAATATGAAGAGAAGAGGTATTTATCTAGTCAACTGATGCCCCCATTGTATGCAATATAAAGAAAGTGTTAACCACCTATATTTTGCTTATGAATATATTAATTAGATATGGAAGAAGATTCTATAGAGATTTGAACTCAATAGGGTACCACTACCAAACTTGCATCAAGAACTAGGACAACTAATGTAAAGCTTCTCCAGAAAATGACCTCTTACACAACTGGCAAAGGTTACTTTTAGGTGCGCTATTTGGCAGATTTAGAAGGAAAGATGTAGCAGAATCTTTGAGTGTCGAAACACAAATAATTTATTGTTGAATCTCAGATTTTGATTATGAAACCAATTGATAGTATTTATGATTTAATTTATGTTTTGAGTGACGCAGGAAGCTTCGATCAGGATGAGACAATTAAAGTAGAAAAAATCATGTTGGGCTAGAGGAAAACATGTCAGAAGATTGGACGTCGAGCCGAAGGATCGGACGATATATCGATAGAAGGCTTCGGGCCATAGTTTTGAGAGTCGGGCCAAGAAGAGCGGATATTGCGCCAAGGATATCAAAGTTATGGAGGTCAATTGACCGATTGGGCAATAGGCCGTAAGAGAGGACGAAGCACTGAAGAATCGGACGAAGCGTCGATGGACCAATGACATGTCGGACAACATGATTCATGCTTAGTAATAATTGTATACATCAAAGTATGTTTTATGTGTGCAGGATTAACTACGATAGCAAGGCATAGAGCAAAATGAATTCCCAAAGTCAAGAACACGATTTTATTAGGAGTTCGAGAGTTCGTCAGAAGTCCGGACATTCATCGAAAGTTCTACTGGAACTGATCAAGAAGTCCAGGAGCTTACCAAAGAAGCTCATCGTAACTTGCCAAGAAGATCATCATAAAGTCCAGGAGCTTGTCGGGAGTTCGTTGGAACATTGTTGAGAGATCATCGGAAGTTCGTCGGAAGCTCACCGAAAGAAACATAGACTTACAGACTTGTTTAGCTTAGGAAATATCTTAGATTTCGTAGTTAGTACATAATTGGGATTGGAATTGGGCCAACCCAATTAGGGGCTAGTTGACCCATATATGGATTGTGTTGGGCCCAATGAAAGGCCCAAACAATGACCCAACAGGTGGTATCATCGTGGCACAGTCTCCGAGACTTTGTTAGGTGGTGGTACTGCTAGTTTGGGTAGTGGTACCACCCAGCGACAGTGTCAGGCAGTGGTACCACCAGTCTAGGTAGTGGTACCACCCAGACACAAGCTCCCAAGCGGTGGTACTGCCAAGTGTCAATGATGTAGGCAGTGGTATCGCCCAGCACAGGCGGTGGCATTGGCAGGACCCAGGAAACCCAAGATGAGACCTTTTTAGGCTCCAAGTTTGAATCAACTTGAAGCCTATAAATACCTCTCTCATCCCTGGTTAAACCACACTACTAAGAGCAAAAAAGGAAAGAAATTTCTGTTGTAATTGTATGTGAAACTCCTCTCAAAGTTCTAAGTGTTAGAATAGTTTAAGAGAGGAGTAAGTGGGGGTGTAAGGGTTATCTCCTAAACCTGGTAAAATGAGAAAGAGCTGTAAAAGGTGATTGGTCTTTGCCTATTGATGGAAGACTGATAGTGGATGCCGGTGGCCTTGACGGAGGAGGAATCAGGAGTGGATGTAGGTCATGACAACCGAACCACTATAAACTTGGTTTGCATTTACTTTTATAGCAAACTACCTCTCCTCCTTATTGTGCTTTTACTATGCCTATGCAAGTATATGCTTTCAAGTAAACACCTTCCAAGATCGGTTTTAATTGTATGAAGATTTTACGAAACCGACGTTTTTACCCCTCTTAGTGCCGACTTGTTCCTAATAGTTGGTATCAGAGCCTTGTTATTTCTCACTTGGTTTAATACCCAAGAAAAATGACTCTTTTCTACTTTCAAAAGGGACTTTCTCTCATTCCTCCTCCCATGTTCAATGGGACAGACGACATATATTGGAAAACTTGAATAAGAGTTTTCTTGCTTTCTTTGGATTTAAATTTATGGAGTATTATTGAAAATGGCTTTCAAAAATCTTCTAAACCAATGAACGAATGAAATGATTTGGAGAAGAAGATTTTTTCTTTAAATGCTAGAGCTATGAATGCTCTATTTTGCGTCTTAGACAAAAACGAATTTAATCATATTTCTATATACGAAACGACTTTCGATATTTGGTATACTCTTGAAATCACACATGGAGGCACTACTAGAGTTAAAGATTCTAAAGTTAATCTTTTAATACATAATTTTGAACTATTTTGAATGAAGCTGAGCGAAACCATTGTTGACATGTACACCCGTTTAACAGATGTCGTCAATGGTTTAAAAGCACTTGACAAATGTTTTTCAAATTTTGAAATTGTTAATAAAGTTTTACGATTACTTTCTAAAAATTGGGATTTGAAAGTAACGATAATACAAGAATCAAAAGATTTAAACTATTTTCCAATCGAAGAACTAATTGGATCTTTAATGACCTATGAAATGAGTTTTATGACCAATGTGGCACAAAATGAACTTGAGAACAATCTTCCAAAGAATAGGAAGGATTTCAGACTTAGAACAATCGAAGACCACTCGAGCATAAGCTCAAGTAATGGTGAACTTGAACTCTTCACTATGAAATTTAAAAAGTTAATGAAACAAAAATTAAAGAATAAAAAAATGTAACTACTTGCTATAAACGCAAAAAGAAGGAAGCATTTTGGGATGAATCAAGCTCCTTGAAGACGAGAAGAAAATCAACAAAGGCAAAGTGGCAAACTACGCCTTAACGGCTTTCGACGATGAGGTAATCAAAATGCCCTTAGTTTACTTTAAAATTACATAATTCTTTTCATGAGTTATTTTAAATTTAGTTTAGAATACTTATTTTTCTTGAAAATTGCATGTTTAATAAATAAAAATGTGAAAAATTAGGAATCATGCTTATCTAGTAATTTTAAAAATAATCATGAAAATTGCATGTGTTTTGATAAAGGAACAAAATGTTAGACTTAAGTCATGCTAAATGTTTTAATGATAATGTGTATCTTAATGATTTCCGTATTACTTTTGATTAAAAACAAAAATTAAAGAACAAAATGTTAGACTTAAGTCATGCTAAATCGTGCTTGATGAAATAATGTAATTATGCATAATGATCGTGCTTAATAAATTTATCTTTCAAAATTATGCATAATGATTTGAAGTAATGATGATTTTTGGGTGATTTATGCCTTATTGATCTTTGTCCTAATAAATCTTGCACTTTTGGTTTTAAACATGATACATGTTTTTATTTAGCATAAATAAAATAAATCATATGAATTGAAACAACTAAAAAGAGAAAAATAAATTTTTCTTAAAAAATCTTTTTCTCTATCTTATTGATTTTGATGAATCTATTTGTATCATTTTTATGAATCTCGTGGACTTTGAAAATGATTTTGATGATTTAAATTTGAATAAATTTTTATCCAAATCATGATCATGATTTCTTGATATTTACAAATTAAGATTTATTATGAATCAAGATTTTTCATTAATCATTCTCCTACGACTCTTCTTGGTATTTTATTTAAAGAAGAGATCTACTATATGAATCATATCATTGGGTATTTGAGTGGTCTTATCTTTCATGACATGATCCCTTTATATTTATGGCTTATATACCTTGAAATGATTGAAATATTTTACACCATTATGTTCTTCCCTTATTCTTTGTTGTTTACAATGACAAAAGGGGGAAAGAAAATATCTAACATTTCAAAAGAACCAAGTTTGCTAGCTTGAATGATAAACTTAGATATGTTAGATCTCCCAAATGCATAAATTCTTCTTATACATTTTTTTTCGGATTATGATCTTGATTTCTTGAATTTTAGACTTGATTTTTCATTTTTTATGATTGAAATAATGATTGGAATATTGATGTAATTATGAATGATGATTTGGAATCATGCATGTAATGATGATTTTATATTTTGAAAATATACATGATGATTTGGTATTATACATGTAATACTTCAACTTATGATAATGATATATGTAATGATGAAATATTCATGATGAAAAATTATTTTGATATGACTTGATTTTACATCTTTATTATTTATCCTTGTCATGCTTTGAAAATTGTTATAAAAGGAAAAAGAGATACAAATTTGTATTCATCCCTTCTTTTTGACAATGATAAAGGGGGAGATAGCTAGCTAGGTCAAAAAGATGCAAAGACATACTAGCTTGCTTATCTCAAAAGAGAAGCAAATATCTCTAACTTGTATATTTCAAGATGCAAAAGTTACTTTCTTGAACATCTCAAATATTTCTAGCTTGCATATTTTTTAAAATGATATAAAAATTTGCTAGCTTGCATGATGTAGAACTAGTTATCTTGAACATCTCCAAGAATTGCTAGCTTGCAATCTCAAGAGAAGCAAAAGTGCTATCTTGCCTATCTCAAGAAGCAAAACATGCTAAACTTGCACATATAGCAAAATTTATAAACCTGAAATGATACAAATTTTTGCTAGCTTGCATGATGATAAAACTTGAGACTATATTTATGATGCAATGATTTGAACTAATACATCAAACACTTGATAGTAGCACTTCTCCTTTTTATTGATGACAAAGTGGGAGAAGTATGATGTTATGCATAAGTTTATGATAACATGTTGCTTGGATTTTTGAATTCAAAAGTTCTATCAATATGGCATATTTGATAGGGGGAGTTTGTTTAAACTTCGGAAGTTAAGGTTAACTCCATCATCAATTGGTTGTCATCATAAAAAAGGAGGAGATTATTGAATCTCGGATTTTGATGATGAACCAATTGATAGTATTTATTATTTAATTTATGTTTTGAGTGACGCAGGAAGCTTCGATCAGGATAAGACAATTAAAGAAGGAAGAATCATGTTGGGCCAAAGAAAAACATGTTAGAAGATTACATATCAAGCCGGAGGATCGGTCGACAACAGAAAGCTTCGAGCCATGGTTTCGGGCATCGAGCCAAGAAGAGCGAATATTGTGCCAAGGATATCGGAATTATGGAGGTCAACTGGTCGATTGGGCAATAGGCCACAAGAGAGGACGATGCGTCGAAAAATCGGACGAAGCGTCGATGGACCAATGACATGCCAGATAATATGATTCATGCTTAGTAATAATTTTCTAGATCGAAGTGTGTTTTATGTATGCAGGATTAACCACGATAGAAAGATATAAAGCAAAATGAAGTCCTGGAGTCAAGAACGCGATTTCGTTAGGAGTTCGAGAGTTCATCGGAAGTCCGGATGTTCATCTGAAGTTCTACCGGAACTGATCGAAAAGTCTAGAAGCTTACCAAAGAAGCTAATTGAAACTCACCAAGAAGATCATCGTGAAACTCCTCTCAAAGTTCTAAGTGTTAGAAGTCTTTGCCTGTCACGACTTGAGTCTGATGAGCCAACTAGCCAACAACTCCATTTTGGTCCTTCAACCACGGACCAAAATACTTAAGCGAGAGTTAAAGGTAGTACACTCATCAGGCCCTTATAAACTAATCATACACATTGCCCACTTTCGATATGGGACTAATAGAATGTTATAATGTCCCCAACTCAATTAGCTTGACATCCTCATCAAGGCCCGACATAACCCAGATCGAACCCTAGCATAGTGCATGTGAGGATTAACTCAGTGGTGGCTCCACGCCATGATGAGTTCTCGACTCCATCCATGGGTAGCCCTTTTCTACTCAAGCCCTCTCACCCTGTCCAAATGCTAGGTCGGCTCTGATACCAAATGTCACGACCCGAGTCTGATGAGCTAACTGGCCAATAACTCCATTTTGGTCCTTCAACCACGGACCAAAATGCTTAAGCGAGAGTTAGCGTAGTACACTCATCAGGCCCTTATTAGCTAATCATACACATTGCCCACTTCCGATGTGGGACTAATGGGATGTTACATTACCTATTGAAGAAAGACCAATAATGGATGTCGGTGGCCTCGACGGAGGAGGAATCGAGAGTGGATGTAGGTCACGACGACCGAACCACTATAAACTCAGTTTGTATTTACTTTGAGCAATTTATTTTTTATAGCAAACTACCTCTCCTCTTTACTATGCTTTTACTATGCCTACGCTCACATACACTTTCAAGTAAACACCTTTCGAGATCAGTTTTAATCGTACGAAGATTTTACGAAATTGATATTTTTATCGCTGCGCTAATTCATCCCCCCCTCTTAGTGTCGACTCATTCCTAACATGCACAGCTTACGAGAAAGATTCTTAGCGACTCAAGATCATGTATGGAATATAGTCTGAAAATGGAGCACTTTACATGAAGAGAGAAAGATATTTTTATCATATTCAATTTCACTATTAGTTAATGATCTCAGGAATGATGTTGAAGAATTGTATATATCTCGTAGTTACCTGCTTTAATAATATAACTCACAAATAGTCTAGGTATGTCTAGACATAACATTTTATTTGTTGACTACAGTAAGGAGTCATAGTCTACAATATGTGTAGTCATGACTAGATTTTTGTTTGACTACTCTTGAAGATAGAGTTTGGTGGAGTGAGACCATTCCACCACTTTGAGGTAGGATGCACTCTCCTAAACTACTCTAAGAGATATCAGACTTTAGTCTATGGCTTATATAAACAAAGCTAATTCGTACAAACTTCATACTTAATCCATTTACTTTTACTTACCAAAAAAGAAGGATATAAATTAGTTTTTGAAAATAATGATTGTTCAATAATATTAGATGATGAGATCATCACAAGAGGAACATTGTATAATGATTTATTTATACTAGACACTACTCCACATATTATGAATATAAGTGTGTCCAGGAGGAAACAAAATGAGGTGAACAGTGCATACCATTAGTATTATAGGCTAGGTTATATCTATGAGGAAAGAATTCAAAAGTTGCTAAATAATGTATATCTAAATCGATTCGACTATGAGTCATATGTAACTTACA
Organism: Musa schizocarpa; assembly: GCA_900464855.2. Classification (NCBI taxonomy): domain Eukaryota; kingdom Viridiplantae; phylum Streptophyta; class Magnoliopsida; order Zingiberales; family Musaceae; genus Musa; species Musa schizocarpa. The sequence goes on along the minus strand of LS990922.1, from coordinate 20,511,449 downwards.
AGCCTTGCCTTTATGGAAAACTAACCAACTTTTCTTTTAGTGGAACTAGAGAGAGAGCCAGTATGCTGTAGGAACTCATAAATAGTGATGTATATGGACCCATGTCAACTCATGTCATAAGTGGTTACTCATACATTATTATTTTTAATGATGATTTCTCAAGGTATGAATATGTGTACTTGATGAAGTATAAGTCTGAGGCTTTTGAGAAATTCAAAGAATATAATAATTAAGTACAGAACTAGACTGAAAATAGTATCAAGACTCTTCGGTCAAATCAAGGAGGTGAGTACTTGAGTACAAAGTTCATCCAGTTCATTAAGAACCATGAGATGCTATCCTAATAGACACCTCCTTATACACCTCAACTCAATGATGTATCTGAAAGGAGGAATCATACACTGTTGGACATGGTGCGGTCCATGATGAGCTTCACTGACTTACCCATCTCAATTTGGGGATACGCCCTATAAACCATAGCTTACCTTCTGAACAGAGTTCCAACTAAGTTGGTAGTGTCTACACCATATGAGATATGGAAAGGGAAGAAGTTTGATCTTAAGGTTGTTAAGATTTGGGGCTGCCTTGCTCACCTTAAAAGACACAACCTCAATAAGTTGGAATTAAGGACGGAGCGGTGCAAGTTCATGGGATACCTCAAGGAAACTTGTGGGTATTATTTCTATCATCCCGAGGACCAAAAGGTCTTTGTAGCTAAGAGAGCGATGTTACTTGAGAAGGAACACATTCTTGGCGGAGACAATGGGAGCATGATATACTTAAGCGAGGTTGGAGAACCTAGCTCAAGCACTACTCCATAGCTTGAGTCTGTTCTGGTACTTAGCACACAAGTTCCTACTTTACATAGGTCCAACAAAGTATTCCATCCTCCTGAGAGATATGTAGGGCATATTAGAGGAGAGCATGTTGAGGATATTGATCCTCAGACCTACGAGGAGCCTATTATGAGTATAGACTCCGATAAGTGACAAGAAGCTATGAACTTTGAGATAGTTTCCATGTACTCTAATAAGGTTTGGAACCTAGTTAATGTACCTGAAGGTATTATACCCATCGGTTGCAAGTGGACCTTCAAGAAGAAAATTAGAGTAGATGGAAAAGTAGAGACCTATAAAGAAAGGTTAGTGGCTAAGGGGTATCGTCAAAGGTAAGGTTTTGACTATGACAAAACCTTCTCACCTGTAGCTATGCTAAAATTCATCTGAATACTATTGGCTATTGTAGCACACTATGATTATGAGATCAGGTAGATAGATGTGAAAACCGTGTTCCTCAATGGAAATCTAGAGGAGGAGGTGTATATGATATAGCCTAAGGGATTTATGTACAAGGACTACCAAGATAAGGTGTCTAGGTTGTTTAATGTTAGGACTCTAGCTAGGAGAGTCCTAATTGAATTTTATTAAAGGAGCATTCATATAAAATCTACCTTGTCGACCCCCATTAATGAGGTGAAGAGGTCGGCTTGGGATAGGGTTAGTTGGGAGGTTGCTTCTTAGAGTAGGAGTCTTATTAGGACTTGGTTAGAAGTAGGAGTCTTGAGTAGGAATCCTATTAGGAGTTAGAGTTTAGAAACTTTATAAATAGTCATGTATTCATCCTCTTTTCATAAGTAATAGATGAATCATTTTAGTAGTCTTTGAGCAGCAACTTGGAGGAAGGAATCCCTATAGAGTTCCAAGGAGACCGATCCCCTAAAGAGATAAACCCTAAGCTTAGAATCCGCTAGGGTTCTAATATTTAGTATTAGAGCAGCATTCTTGGCATCTCGCTGCCCTTCCATAGCAATCCATCAGCCCTCCACAGCCGCCCAAAGCAATTCCCACAATTACTTAAAAGATCGTCGTCAAATTCTACCGTCATCTCTACCATCGCGGATTATCCTTTGGTCTCCCTGTGAATTACAACATGTTTTGGTTTCCTTCCTTACTGCTGCTGCAATTTAGTTATCCTTATTTATAAATCTAAAAAAACTTTCCTATATTGTTGCATAAACTTTTCATCGTAAAGTTGTTATCTCTACGATGATAGATGCACTAAAGAATTCCAACCGTATAGCACAATTTGTTTGATCTTGCTACTATATTTTTTCTATCCAAATCTCTACAAAATTTTTATGACAGCTTTGATACTTCCTACCAGCTGATTTCCCTTGGGTTTCATAAAAAAATTCCCAATAAAAACCATTGATATTTTATGTCCAATTTACAAGATGCACTATAGAATTCCAACCACATAGCATAGTTTGTTTGATCATGCTACTATATTTTTTCTATTCAAATCTCTATGAAAATTTTGAGGAGCATCATCGCAGCCCTGCTTTGTGGATCACTGCTAGAGAGGAGGATGCTTGACCTCCTTCACTCTCTCCTAAAGATCTGTAAGAAAACAGGGATATACGATCTCCCTAGGTAACACAATCTATTTTATACGTAGTTTGTTTCACGGATTTTTGCACACCAATCTTCGCACGACGATGAACATCTTTTTGGGAAATTGGGGATTTTGTATTCTTGTTCTTCCGCTACACATGTGATGTCGCCCTAAAGATTTTCTAATACATCCAACTACCTAAACCTCTTAGATTAGTGGATCTCCTTCCAATCTCTCATTAGCACTTATTTTATTTCATCTATAGGATCCAATAATTCAAGGACTTATTGGATATCTAATAAGATAAGGGCTCCAACATCTATCTTACATCTGAACCTCTACTTGTCACAATATTTGCCATATATGTGTGACCCTTTAGGTCTAATATCAAGCTGGTCGTGACTCATACCTATTAGAACTCCTTTTGGCTAAATGAATTATTATTTTTATAATAATTCACTTGACACATGGACTACGGATATACTATGCTACTACCCTGTAGTCCCCAAATAATGCAAGGGAATCCGATCCATAAGACCTATCTATTCTCAGTTATCATGTATCTATAATCTCTTATCCATCTAATATCTCAAAGATCATATACCGGGAATGGTGCTGTCAAGCCTATATGATTTCTACTCAAGTCTCGCTCGAATCGGATTCTCCTGGAGGACTCTTTCTCTCTCAATCCGAACGACCCTAGCTAGGGATTTGTTTGAGCAAGAACACATGGAATATTCCTCTCATTACACTAAGAACGAATGATCCTCTATCAATACTCAATAGCCCTCAAAAGATTGGTTGTAACTCCCGATGACTGGTTGTGTTAGATTTGGAACTTCTAAGCCTATAAATCCGGTATCAAAGAGTGGATTACTCATATAGGATATTCTTGGTGTCTCAAGTCTAAGAACCAAAGACACCATTAGGATGATGGAATCGTTGTCTTATAATAAGGCATCATCAACCATTCAGCATTCCGTGAGTGAATCAATTGAACTCATTCTCCAATGAGCACCTATATTGTATCCCTAGTGTCCCCACACTTGCAGCCATAAGACCAGATGCCTCCATTATATGGATGGGTATATAGTATATCAATCTGTCCAGTTATCTTGATATCCCTCTCAAGTAACCTATAATCGGGATTATTTAGAGTCTGTGTTTAAAGGCAAATCAGCCTTACTATTGTAACATCCCACATTTTTGTAAAAAAATGTAAGAGCCTATTTGTAATGTAAGGAACTAAATATAAATATTATAAATGTGATATGATTTGTGAAAGATTCATATTAGGTTTTTTTTAAAAAAAAATGGTTGACATATGTCACTAGCTAACCTAATGGTGCCACATAAGTCTGTTCTATGGATGACACCTAAGCCCCTTTCATGCATGCTTGCCACCTTGCAATCCTTATATTAGCCAAATCTAATGCTTTAAAGGAGAAACTAAATGTAAACTTAAGGTTCTGCGGTATAAGTTTGAGAGGAGAAAGGAAGAGGAATTGAAGTAGAGGAAGAAAAAGCTTTGCCTTGGCTTGAGATTTTGCATCAATTTCACACATTAGGGACTCAAATTTGTTAAGGTAAGTGTTCTAACCCCTTCCTACATAACTCTTGATCTTTGATTTCATCTTAATCCTGAAAAGTTTGGAAGACTTTGGCTTCATACATGATATTTCTTTCGTTTGGGAACAAAACTATGAATCTGAAATTTTTGGATGATTTGACCTTTCTATATTGTTCTAGCCATAACTTTATGCACTAATTTTAGATTAAGTCAAAATCAAATATATCCAGAACTAGACTCATAGCTCTTTTTTTTTATATCAAGATTAATAAATGTTAATTTACCTATCTAAACTATTATTTAAACTGACCCTATAAAATATGTAAATAGAGACTATTAATTTTGACCTTTTAGTACTCTCTTGCTTATAACTCTTTGTTGGGAACTCTAATTTATGCTAAACTTGATTTATCAAAATCTAGACTCAGATATTTTTGTGAAAATCTAATTTGAATGATTTGGAGAATAAATGACTATTGAATCATCTATTCAAATCAACTATATAAATTCTACAAAACAGAGATAATGTTCTTTGACCTTTGGTTACTAAACTCTTGATAACTCAATGTTGGAATCTCCAATTCATACAAAGCTTATTTATCTAAATCTAGATTGATACATCTTTTGAATGACCCCTATTTTGTATAAATTGGAACATAATTGGTTATCCAAACAATTCATGAAATGTGCCTCTCAAATTCTTTCAAAATCGAGCTTTGATCGATTTCACCTATTCTTGTTTCGTCTCTTTGGAAATTGATTAAGCTAAAATCCTTACTTCAGTTCAACTTTACATTACTACTTCAAAATTTCTATATGCTCTTGTCCTATATATATTTGCATACCTGAATCTGTTATGTAAACTTTATATTTGTATTGCAAATGTATCGTGTAGGCACATGCATTCCGTTTTTTTGCATGCGTTTCCGATATGTCCCAATTTATTATTCACAATACCTTTTGTACTCTAGTGTTTATGGGATTATTTAGACCTTTGATAGAAATAATAAAGGGATTATTTGGACCTTTGTCATAAATGGTAAAGGGATTATCCAGACCTTTTCTAGAAATGATAAGGGGTATATGCTTAGAGCCCGCGATGCTCTGCCAGCCCCCTCTGGCTTCATCCAAACGTGAATGGATGATGCTCCCAGACATGGGAGATTTTGTTTGGGATCCCACATCACTCTCTATCTATTTGATATGATATCCAAGCTTTGGTTATGTGCTTCTATATGTGCTTTGGATAAGAATGGAATGTGTGCAACATCAAATGCGACGTTTGAACTTCTATTTCGTATTTATTCTTTGATATTCTTTAAAATACTTCATATGCCATTGATATGTTTCAAAACAATTCATCTGCTATTGATAAATTCTGAAATGTTTCATCCGCCATTGATATACTCCGAAATGCTTCATATGCCATTGATATGTTCCGAAACATTTCATCCGTCATTGATATGTTCTGAAATGTTTCATTTTTTATTGATATGCTCCGAAACATTTTATACATCCTTTATATACTCTGAAATACTTCATATGCCATTGATATGTTCCGAAGCATTTCATCCGTCATTGATATATTCCGAAATATTTCATTTGTTATTGATATGCTCCGAAACATTTCATATATTCTTGATATACTCCAAAATGCTTCATATGCCATTGATATACTCCGAAACATTTCATACGTCCTTGATATGCTCTGAAATGCTTCATATGCTATTTATATGTTCCGAAGTATTTCATTTGTCATTGATATGTTCTAAAATATTTTATTACTTTAATGATTTGCTCCAACTAATCTTTACTCCCTTATTATGAATAAAACATGCGTCGAATGAAATGATATTGTAATTCTGTATTCGTTAAGTTGCTATCTATGAACTCTTGTATCCCTGCCTTATATTTGGTACCTTATCTACTTTGAAACTGTCCTTTTCTACTATTGATATGTTAGTCGCTTGCTGAGCTTTATATGCTCACCCTTTTGCTATATAATTTTTTTAGGATAGCTTGCCACTCGCTAGAATGTTTAAATTGAGCTATGATAGTAGAAAGCTAGAAGACTTTTGGGCAAACCTTGAGTGAATGATATGTTTTTGTTGTATAAGTACACTTGGTGTTTAATGGAATATTGATGGTAAAATATGAACTTATGAGTTTTGTAAAAGTTTAAAGGACCTCTCATGTTAGGATTTTGGAGTGTTAAGGTAATGATATGAATACATGATAAACATTATTTTTTAGTGATTGTATAGAATACCACACTTATGGATTTATGAGGTGGTTCTTGTCTTGGTGAGTTGGTTTCAGATTTTACGATTCATCGAGTGATGTGGTAAAGGATTTTAAACTACACAGGTTTTATGAATTGGGGAATTATAGATTTGAATGACTATGAATGTTTTCTCAATGTCCTCAAATGTGTGATTGGATCTTGGAATGCAATGTATTGTTGAATTATAATATTATAGATTATTGTTAGGGGCATGACAATTATCGTGATCTCATCACGATCCGATTCCTATTGCATAGATCAACATACATCATGATATATGTATATAATAAGTAATGTAAAATGAGAAAATATCATAATAATAATAATAAGTAAAAAAGACGATGTGTCATGTCACACGTGCCATCACTCATATGATTGGTTTATAGGATACCTATAACAAGCAATCATAACATATACATGCACTCCCATACTATATATTATCGTAATATATACATTGGAAGGAAATCTAGGGGCGACATTACATGCGCAATGGAAGAACATAAAATAAAATTCTTAAATTTATCGAAAAAATGATTGTCATTATGCGAATTACTTAATGCTTTTACTGATTTGTTTGATGATTTTAAATTAGTTAGCAAAAAGAAAATATTATTAAGAAAATATTATTAAAAAAATATTATGCTTCTCTTTCTAGTGAACTTGAACAATTAAAAAGTGAGCAGATAAGTGTATGTTAACTCCTTATACCCAATGTGTAGAATTAGCGTCATTTCAAAAGGAAAATTTGTTACTACAAAAACACATTGGAAAAATTTAAAATAGGTAACAAATCTTTAAATATAATCCTTGCTAATAAGGGTCATGTTCATAGAAAGGAAAGAATTGGCTTTGTGAGTAACACTCACCAAAAGCCAACCATCTTTGTTAAAGACCCAACTTTTCATGTTTCACCCCGAAAGAAATGCATCTTTTGTTGCAAATTTGGACATTATGCCCATAAATGTCCATTTAAGAGGTAAGTCCACATAAGTTAATATGGGTCCCAAAAGGAATCTTAAATGACTCAATGTAAAATGATAAGTTAGGTAAATCTACTTATGAGGAACCCAACGTAAAGTGGGTACCTAAAAGAAAACCTCATTTCTTATAGATATGTCTACAATCGTAAAGTATGAGCAAGAGATGATATCTTGATAGTGGATGCTCAAGGCACATGACCGGAGATTCAATACACTTCTCTAAGCTCACTAGCTAAGACGAAGGATTTATCACCTTCGGAGACAACAACAAAGGAAAAAATATTGGAAAAAAAATATAGGTAACAAATCAAACCTTTTGATTGAAAATATTTTATTAGTAGATGGTTTAAAGCATAACTTGCTAAGCATTAATCAATTATGTAATAAAGGTTACAACATCAAGTTTGAATCTAATGCTTCCATTATAGAAATACCACACATGAATATATCTTTGATTGTCTTAAGGACCAATAATGTCTATACCATTGATCTTGATGAGTTTTGTAGTGAAACTTACCTTTCGGTTTCAAACAATGATGCTTGGCTTTGGTATAGGAGGTGAGGTCATGCTAGCATGAAACTAATCTATCAAATTTCATCTAGAGAACTTGTAAGAGGAATCCCTAGCATCAAGTTTGTCAAAGACAAAGTGTGTGATGAATGTCAACTAGGAAAACAAATAAAAGGTAGTTTCAAGTCAAAGAATTAAATAAGTATCTCTAGACCATTGCAATTGATCCATATGGATTTATTTGGACTAATCGATACAACAAGCCTAGGAGGTAGCAAATACGCCTTTTTATTGTTGATGATTATAGTAGATACACTTAGACATACTTCTTGGCACACAAAAGTGATTGTTTTAAGTATTTTTTAAAATTTTGTAAACTTGTTCAAAATGAAAAAGATTTTATGATTTCATTTATATGTAGTGATCATGGTGATGAGTTTCAAAACCGTGATTTCCAAAACTTTTGTGAATCAAATGGGTATAACCATAATTTCTCTACTCCAAGAAACCCACAATAAAATGGAGTAGTTGAAAGAAAAATAGGAGTTTACAAGAAATGACAATAATCATATTAAACGAATATAGCCTACCTAAATATTTTTGAGCCGAAGCCATTAACATGGCATATTATATTATGAATAGGGTTCTAGTAAGGCCATTATGTTTAAAAACTCCTTATGAGTTGTGGAATAATAAAAAAACCCAATGTTTCATATTTTAGAGTTTTTGGTCGTAAATGTTTTGTTTTAAATGAAAAAGATGTCTTAGGAAAATTTGATGTAAAATCCGATGATGGTATTTTTCTTAGTTATTCCTTTATTTCTAAAGTATTTCGTGTATTTAATAAAAGAACTTTAGTTATGGAAGAATATATTCATGTTGTTTTCAATGAGGTTTCCGAATCCAAGAAAAATGATTTTGATGATGATTTTGATTTTGATGGTTTAAATTTGAATGAATCCTCTCCTCCCATTAGCAACTTGGATACATCTCCTTTCAAAGAATCCTTACCTAACGATTGGAAGTATGTAGATGCTTATCCTAAGGAGCTAATCATTGGAGATACTTCAAAAGATGTTCAAACTCATTCTTCTTTTAAATATTTTTGTGCGAATGCAGCTTTTTTTATCTCAAATTGAACCTAAATGCATTGACAAGACCTTGAAAGATGATTTATGGGTTATTACAATGCATGAGAAATTAAATCAATTTGAGAGAAATGAGGTATGGAAGCTTGTTCCTAGACCAAGTGACCATTTGATAATTGATACTAAATGGGTCTTCAAAAACAAGTAAGATGAACTTGGTATTGTGGTTAGAAAAAGACTAGATTAGTGGCCAAAGGTTTCAACTAAGAAGAAGGTATCGATTATGAAGAAACCTTCGCCCTTGTGGCTAGACTTGAAGCTATAATGATTCTCCTTACCTTTGCTAGTTATAATAATTTGAAGTTATTTCAATTGGATATTAAAAGTGCTTTTCTTAATGGCTTTATTTCTAAAGAAGTTTATGTTGAACAACCTCCAAGATTTGAGAATGCTAACTCATTGAATCATGTGTTTCAATTAACTAGAGCTCTCTATAGATTAAAAAGAGCCCCTAGGGCTTGGTATGAGAGGCTTAGTTATTTTCTTATTCAAAATAATTTTATAAAAGGCAAGGACGATACTATATTGTTTATCAAATATTTTGAAAATGATATCTCATTATTCAAATTTATGTTGATGATATTAATTTTGGATCTTCAAATGAGTCTTTATGTAAATCTTTTGCCAATAGTATCAGCCATGAATTCGAAATGAGTTTGATGGGGGAATTAACTTTTTACTTAGGTTTACAAATCAAACAACTTAGTGATGGATTTTTTGTTAGTCAAACAAAATAAACTTTAGATCTATTAAAATGATTTAATATGGATAATGTTAGGTTATTAATATACCAATGAGCACTTATACAAAACTAGATATGGATACTAATGGAGAATGTTTTAATCAAAAGACTTATAGGGGTATGATAGGTAGTTAATTATACCTCACAACAACTAGATCTGATATCATATTTAGTGTTGGACCATACTGTCACGGACTTAGCTGGTTTTGCCTAAGTCGTGCGGCACCCTTGCGTGTCCGTCCGCAAAGGTCAGCCTCCCCAAAACCTCCCATGGTCCCTTAGGTCCCACAAAAGAGAGAACAGGACAGAGAAAAGGCCTCACTCGGGATCCACAAGCAAACATCTCCGAAAAACACTTTATAGACAATGTAAATTACAAACAGACTTTACAAGCTCTGAATAGTTGCACAACAAAAGGTAAAATGGTCCATTACAGATCAAAAATCTCTCACACGTGTCCACATGACACAACATTTATTTACAAGCCTAAAGCGGCCACCGACCCAACTAAAATGGGACTATCAAGCCTTCGGCCGTCCCCCTACATGCTGTACAAAGCATGAACATACCAAAAGACACAGACATACATAAGCATTACATCAAACACCCTGTTTAGAAGTTTGTCTGTGACATTCTCCCCCACTTATTCCTTCGACGTCCTCGTCGAAGCCTTTGTCGATACAGCAACTCCTTGCCTCTGTTGAGTCTTCAATCTTCTACTCCAACTTCAATGCGTCCCTTGGCTCCCAACTGCTCTCCACTATTGTTTTCGAGTAGTCGAACCTTTTGATCCGCCATGCTGCTTCAACTCACCAATGACTTTGACTCCGGTGTGAGGTTGGCTGAGTTGTGTTGATCCTTGTTGATTCCTGCGAATCCTTCAAATGAAGGAAAAGACCATCCTTACTGCGCTAGTCTCTCAAATGCCTCATGCTACTTGAATTGGGTGGATGCTTGTTGGAGCTTTTAACGAGCATCGTCTCGCAAACTTCTAAAGATTTGGTTCCTTCCTCCACAAAATTTGCTCATTGACTCTTCTTTCACTTAGTTGTCACATCTAAGTAGGTTCGCATCACTTCCGCTTTCGATTGGCATTTCTTTGGGAAATGAAGCGGACAATCTACTCTCAGTAACATTGATCACCATTGGTGAGGATTTGACAACTATTGTCTTCCATTATCTTCGAAGGGTCTTTGAACTTTTGCAGAGCTCCTCTGCTGGATAGATAAGAGAATTGGGCTACTCGGTTTCGCCCATTCTCTTAAGGGTTGAGAAGGCAAAGGTTACTTGACTTCGCCCGCCTCCTCGAGGTTGTACTCCATGCATCGAGCTGGTTACTGACCTTCGCCTGCTCTTTGCTCACACTTCTGAAGCACTTGAAGTGTTTGCACTCTATGCGTTGAGTTAACTACTGTGATTCACCTTCTCAATGCCATTGAACTTCTGGAATGCAGGAAGTTTTCACCCCAACTTGGAGTAATTCTCTAATAGGTTTGGTTGCCTCTGGGATTGTACCGTCTTCTCCATCAAGTCTGTCGCCTACTCCCCTGAGTAGCGAAGGTCCAGCACCGCATACTGACTACTTCGTTCCTTGGTCGTGCACTCTTGCATGACCCGAAGTCCTTCACTTTCGGCTATCTTGATGAGAAACTCATTGACACCTATCTTACGAAGTTCCTTGGCCTCGGCCCTTCAGCCTTGTCTCGGTACTTGGAGTTTGCCTCTGCATGCTCCACCTCCTCGGCCCCTTTCACGACCAAGCGCTCTCCCTCCATGAGAGCAAGGGATCAATGACTTTCACGGAAGTCCCGCCTCTACGGTACCATGGCGCTGCCATGCCCATGGCACTACTATCCGTTGACTCGCATCTGCATCCCTTTTCTTCACAATTAGTAGACATGCCTCTGCGGTACTCCTCCGTGTCCACCTCCATTCTAACTGATGCTTGATTTTGGGTAGCTATGTCCCTCTGGACTCGTCGTCGCTTCCTCGCCCCTTTCGACCCCCTGCTTCAACACCTCTGTGTTCTCCAAGCAGTACCCTTTGGTCGATGGAAAGACAGACTACAACTCCCATGCACGGCCTCTGCCATCATGTTGTACGGTTTGCACTGATTCTGTTCTCCTTAGCTTCCTTGGTAGCAACGTTCGCTTACTCAACCTTGTCCTCTGACTTGTCGGGCTCCCTTAAGCGAATATGAGCTTTGGAGCAGTCCAACTCTCCAGCTGCTTCGATCATACCGCTGTATGATCAAGTCCCTCCCATGGGACTCACTGGTACTTGCATTCGAACTTTTCCCTTGGTGGAACACAGCCCCCATATGCTGATGACCAAGGCTTTCATCCGATGCAAAATTCGATGCACGCACGGAAGACCCGCCTCTGCGGTACCATGGCCTTCACTCCTTGAATCCATAGCCCTTCTTGCCGTCGTGTTGTTCACCAAAGTGGAGCTTCCAGTAGCTCTCGATCATACCTCCGTATGATCTAGTCCCTCACGGGACTAGGTTGTGTGAATTGCATTGCCACGAACTGTTCCACCACGATCCGCTACACCATGTCGCCTCCCGGTGACATCTCTATTGCATTCTGATCCTTGTGGGATGAACTCGAATTGTGAACCCTTCATGTGTGGCCTCTACCAATACATCGCAGGGTCTCTTCCACCTTCGATTTTGTTCGCTCCTTTGGCAATCGACCTTCATCCACCCACTCTTGGGTCACATCACAATGAAGCACCGCTCTAGGACAGTCCATCGCCTAGTCGCTCCCAAAGTCCCCCGACTTCGCTACAATTAGTGCACCATTGTCTGGATCCTGGGCCTCAACCCCTACCAGCACAATCTTCGCTGCGCACCGCCTCCTTTATAGCAACTTGAATGACAACACTATGGCATATTCTTCAAGAGTACCCGCCTCTGCGTCCTCTTGCCCCGTGCTAAGGCCTTCTAAACCCAACTTTGCCTCCGCAAATTGAGTCGCCTTAGTTCCTCCATCAAATGCTCCTCCGAGATAAAGTGCATGTGCCCAGAAGCTCCCTTCGTCTTTGGCACCATGCAAGATGAGTCCACTCCGTCAGAATGAATGACCCATGGAACAACATGATCCTACTCTTGCCTCTGAAAGAGTTCATGTCCTTGACCTCTGTCCAAGGAAAGCACTATGCCTCTGGTCCATGTTCCATCTTCTATGCTGGCTCCCTTCATGCGGCTTGGGTACTTCGCCAAGTTACACCCAAGTTGCTCCGCTCCTCGTTTTTGCATTGAGTTGATGGTGGCCCTCGCGCCCACCATTCCACGGGTCAGCCCTCCCTTGAGTCCGATCTCCGTATCGACTCCAAGTGTGCCTTCATTTGTGTTGCCTTGGGTTACTCCCCCACTTGATTTCGCAATGCATCCACCAATGCATTCTCTCAAGCGAGATCATACGATGACCCCTCGCCGCTTGCTCAGTCCATTGAGCTTCGTGGAGTTGTTGTTTGTTGAGGTACTCCTCCTCAACTTGTGAGGTCCGTCCCACATGATTCTCCCTCTAGAGAGCCGGGACTTATCCCTTCTGGATAACTATCCCATTGGAGCAACATCTCTCTTCGTTTCGGAGACCACCATCCCCTTGGACTACTCCGATCTGCTGAACAAACTGTGCATTGTTCTGCCTCCTGCAAACACACTTGTTAGATTGCGACTCCACGTCAATACAGCCCCCGCTGCACCCCTCAAGGCCTAGCAACATGCTGAACTAGTTGCACCCTTCAGCCTCCTACGGACGTATCCTTCACATGCCGAAGAGAAAGTTTCAATGCTCCATGGCGCCGAGTTTCGGTCGCCTTGGGATGGCCACGAACATTCCATCATCCGCATACAAGCCCATGTATGAGTACCAAATTCTTCGAGCTAGCAATTCCCCTCACCTCTGTGAGCTTTGCATAACTCTTTTGGTCGTTGAGCAACTCATTCCATCTTGCATGGTCTCATCCTTTACCAAGCGCCTCGCTTGCCTTGAGCACCATCAAGTATAGTTGTCAATGTTGAACCGTAGCTCAAACTCAGCCATCCCAACGTTTGTGCGCTTCATATTCTTCCAAGCTTGTCTATTCTCGTGGTGCCTCTTGCGCGAAGGGTTGGCCATTCCTCTGAATGCCAATCTCAGATGTCTGCTCCTTTGAGTGACTCCTTTTCCCTACATCTCTATGCCCGTTTTCCCCCAAACGGTCACGTGTGTGCTGACTGCCCTCAATGCAGCCCCGCTAGGTCCCCCACGTTTGCATGCTAAGTGTTTCTATGAGTGCTTGTCCCGCTCTGATACCATCTGTCACGGACTTAGCTGGTTTTGCCTAAGTCGTGCGGCACCCTTGCGTGTCCGTCCGCAAAGGTCAGCCTCCCCGAAGCCTCCCATGGTCCCTTAGGTCCCACAAAAGAGAGAACAAGACAGAGAAAAGGCCTCACTCGGGATCCACAAGCAAACATCTCCGAAAAACACTTTATAGACAATGCAAATTACAAACAGACTTTACAAGCTCTGAACAGTTGCACAATAAAGGGTAAAATGGTCCATTATATACTGAAAATCTCTCACACGTGTCCACATGACACAACCTTTATTTACAAGCCTAAAGTGGCCACCGATCCAACTAAAATGGGACTATCAAGCCTTCGGCCGTCCCCCTACATGCTGTACAAAGCTTGAACATACCAAAAGACACGGACATACATAAGCATTACATCAAACACCCTGTTTAGAAGTTTGTCTGTGACAATACGTTGGATTTCAATCTAATCCCAAGCAATCTCACTTAAAAGCTATTAAAAGGATTTTTATATATCTAAAAGGAACTCTTAATCTAGGACTATGGTATCCTAATTCCAAAAACTTTGAGTTACTTGCTTATGTCTATGCTGATTTTGCTGGTTGTCAAATAGATAAAAAAAATTATATCTAGAACGTGCCAATTCTTAGGTCACGCACTTGTTTCTTAGTCCTTCAAGAAATAAACATCGGTTGTATTATCTATAACCGAAGCAGAATATATAGCAGTAGATACATGTTGCACACAAGTTATATAGATGAAGAACACTTTAGAAGATTATGGAAGTCACTAGAAAAACATACCCATAAAATGTGATAACACTAGTGCAATATATTTAACAAAAATCTCATTCAACACTCTAGACCTAAACATATTGATATTATGAATCATTTTATTAGAGATTATTTTAATAATCATCATATATCTTTAGAATTTATTGATACAAAGCATCAATTAGCATATTTATTTACAAAACCATTGAATAAGGAACAATTTAATTTTATTAGAAGAGAATTAGGCATGTTAAACCTTCCAAATACATGAATTCCTTTATAAGTTTATCAGATTTCTTATTTTTTCATAACTTGAATTTTGCTTTTAAATCGATATAGTTTTTCTATTTGCAAAAGAAAAGCCTTGATTCATGGATTTTCAGATTAATGACTTGAACTTTTATCAATTCCTATAAATCCTTCTTCCTTCTATTTACTAGAAAAGGGATTTGATTTATGAAGTTTTATTCATGGATTTTTGATCCTTCATTTTACAATCCTTTCCCATGAATTCTTCCTCACTCTTCTACAAAAAAAGAATTTTTATTCATGGACTTTTAGTATGTAATGATCATTTGCAAGAATAGGGATTTGATTTTTTTTTGTGGACATCTTGATCCTTTTAATAAATCATTTCTCCTTGCAAAAGTAGAAGCTTGAGTCAATCTACAAGAAACTTATTATTCTTGGATTTGGTTCTTGATTTATCATGAAGAATGAATTCCTCCCTTACTCTTCTTCTTATTTTTTTCACGAAGGAAGACAGAAACTTGCACATCTCAAGAAGAACTAAAAAGCTCTTGCACATCTGAAGCAAAAAATGCTATATTACCAATTTCGAAAAGCAAAAGCAGTTATCTTGCAAAGTTTTTGCTTAACTTCTCATTTTTGCTAGCTTGGATAAACTGGTATAGAACTTACTTGAATAGTTTAAAACATTTGCATTGTTGAATCATTCTCCTTTTTGTTGATGATAAAAGGGGAGAAATGATTATTGGTATAAAAAATTGATTTAAGAATGAGAAATGATAAATGTTTGGTATCAAGAAATGATGATTGGTATCATGATCAAAATGTTGATTTAATGCATGAAGTGATAAATGCTTAAAATTTTAATGTCTTGGCATCATGTATGTTATACCCAAAATTATGTATCATGAATGCTTTAGTATCATGTATGATATGCCCAAAGTGATGTTGATTTATCTTTGGTATCATGCATGAAGTTAGGATGAAATGTAAGGTTTTGAAAATGTGTATGTTTTAATGATGCACAACATATTGAAAATTTGATACAATATATTGCATTTGATCACTATGATCGAAAATGATTAACTTGAATTCAAATGTTGTGATTCCTTTTGAATTCAAGTTTGCTTTATCTCAATATGGCATATAGATAGGGGGAGTTAAGGTTAACTCTAACCATATCCTAAAGATGAACCTTCAAATTCACCACCGTAATCACTTCGAATTGATGAAATCATAAAACCCTTTTTATTTTTAACAAGTTTACAAAGCTTGGTGAAATATCTAAAGCATTCATTTTTGTGTTTCAAGAAATAAGTCCATGTGCATCTACTATAGTCATCTACAATGACGAAGGCGTATTTGCTACCTCCTAGGCTTGATGTAGAGATTGGTCTGAACAAGTCTATATGGATCAATTGTAAGGGCCTAGAGGTGCTTATTTGATTCTTAGATTTGAAACTACCCTTAATTTGTTTTCCTAATTGACAAGCATCACACATATTATCTTTGATGAACTTGATATGAGGAATTCCTCATACAAGTTCTTTGGATGATATTTGAGTGATTAGTTTCATGCTAGCATGACCTAATCTCCTATGCCAAAGCCAAGCATCCTCATTCAAAATCGAGAAACACATTTCATTACAAAGATCATTGATGTCAATGGTGTATATGTTATTCTATTTTAATATAATCATATATGTGTTTTTGTGTGGTTTTTCAATGATGCAAGCATTAGATTCGAATTTGATGATATATCCTTTATTACATAATTGACTAATGCTTAAGAGGTTATGCTTTGAACCATCAACTAACAAAACATCTTCAAGAAAAAAGTTGGATTTGTTACCTATAGTTCCTTTACAAATGATTTTACCGTTGTTGTCTCCGAAGGTGACATAGCCTTCATCTATGCTAGTGAGCTTAGAGAATTGAGATGGATCTCCGGTCATATGCCTTGAGCATCCACTATCAAGGTACCATCTCTTGCTCCTAGCTTGTGATGGTGTATGTCTCTACAAGAAAGGATAATCTTTAGGTACCCATTTACTTTTGGGTGCCTCAAAAACTGATCTACATTGTTTGTCATGTTGCATAGAGTTTATCATAGTTCCTTTAGGAACCCAAATCAGTTTGTTCGGGCTAATTTTCTTGAATGGACAATGATATGTTTTATGTCCATGTTTGCAATAAAAGTTGCATTTATTTTGGTTCCGAACATGTTAGATAGGGCCTTTTATGAAGGTGGTTGGATTTTGGTGAGGACTTCTCACAAATCCGATTCCACTTCTTTTGGGAACGTGACCTTTATTTACAAGGATCATGTTCAAAGACTCGTTACTAACCTTGAATTTCTTCAATGTGTCCTTAAGTAGCAAGTTCTCTTTCTGGAGAGTTTCTATATTATGGCATTTTATACATGGAGCTAAACTATCATGATATTCAGTTTTTAATTTATCGAAATCACTATTAAGACTATCATTCTCCTTTTTTAACAATTTATATTTTTTACTAATTGTTTTGCATCCATCAAATAAGTCATAGAAGGCATTTAATAATTCATCAAATGATAAATCTACATCAATTAAATTTGTTACCTCTTCTCCGATGGCCATTAGGGCATAATGAGCAACTTTCTCGGTGTTGGACTCCTCTTTTTCGGATGCACTCGAGTCATCCCACGTCGCTTTGAGCGTCTTCTTCTTTCATGTTCTCTTCTTGGCCTGGGGACAATCACTTTTGTAGTGTCCCGACTTTTTGCACTCGTAACAAATAACTTGGTCCTTTTTGGGTTCAAATTTATTTTTTGTGTCATTTTTAAACTTATTTCTCTTAATGAATTTTTTGAATTTCCATGTTAGAAGTGCCAAGTCATCGTCACAGTCCTCATCACTTGAGTTTTCTCTCAAGTGGTCATCTAAAGTTCTAAGTTCCATATCCTTCCTATTCTTTGGAAGGACGTCTTCTTGCTCTTCATGAGCCTTGCAAGTCATTTCATAGGTCATTAATGAGCTGATTAGTTCTTCAAGAGAGAAGTTGTTTAAATCTTTAGCCTCTTGAATAGCAGTGACTTTAGGGTCCCAACTCTTAGGAATGGATCTTAGAATCTTATTTATGAGCTCAAAATCTGAAAAACTTTTGTCGAGTCCTTTTAGACCATTGACGACATCAGTGAAACGGGTGTACATGTCGCCAATAGTCTCACTCAGTTTCATTCGGAAAAGTTCAAAAGAATATATCAAAAGATTGATTTTTGACTCTTCCACTCTACTTATGCCTTCGTGAGTCACTTCGAGTGTATGCCAAATATCAAACGCGGTTTCACAAACTGAAATACAATTGAACTCATTTTTATCAAGCACATAAAATAAGGCATTCATAGCCTTTGCATTAAGATCGAAAGTCTTCTTCTCCAATTCATTCCAATCGATCATTGGAAGAGAAGACTTGGAAAATTCATTTTCGATAAGATTCCAAAGTTCAAAATCCATTGAAATAAGGAAGATCCTCATTCGGGTCTTCTAATAGGTTTAGTCCGTCCCATTAAACATGGGTGGACGTATAATAGAGTGGCCGTCTTGGTTTTCGACGTATGCTATCTCTCTTGATTTTTAATCCGTTTGAGAGTTAACCCTGCTCTGATACTAATTGTTAGGATCAAGAGCACTAAGAGGGGGGGGGGGGTGAATTAGTACAACGGAAAACTTTCGACGATTAAAACTGCGTTCTTACGTTGAAATCTGATTCCCACGTAAAAGTCATTTCATGTAGATAATAACTTTAAAAGCTTATGGAAACATATTTGAAGTAAAGTAAGGATGGCAGTTTGCAGTTAAGATAAATAGCACAAAGGAAATGCAAACTAGATTTTAGAGTGGTTCGGTCAAACGTGACCTACATCCACTTTCCGCTTCCTCCTCTGACGAGGTCACTAACGTCCACTAGAGGCCTTCCTTCAATAGGCAAAGGCCAACCACCCTTTTACAGTTTCACTCATTTTGACGGGCTTAGGAGACAACCCTTACATAATTTCTCTCCTCTCTTGAAAGCTCAAAACTTGGAAGAAAAGAGGGAGAAGAACTTCTAGCCTTTACAACACTTTTGAGCTCTAAAATTCATGGAGTAAGATTGGATTTTCGGTGCCCTTTCATGCAGGAAAGGGTGGGGTATATATAGGCCCCAAATTGGTTTGAATTTGGAGCTCAAAAATGTCTTTTCCCGGATTTCCAGGGTCTTGGCGGTACTACTTCCTGACTGGGGTGGTACAACTTTCTGGCAGCTCGGAGACTGAGCCTCTGGGCGGTGCCACCGCCTGACAGGAGCAGTTGCATCACCTAGTCTCGCTCGAAGACTGAGCCCAATCGATTCCACCACCTAACTGGGGTGGTTTCACCAACCAGTCTCGCTCGGAGATTGAGCCCAGGCAGTGCCACCGCCTGACCTAGGCGGTGCCACCGCTTGGTAGGAATTCTGGTCCAAATGGTTTGATCCATTCGGCCCAATTTGGGTTTATCAAGAGCCCAATTGCCCCCAGATTAAGTTAATGGGATCACCTCCCATTCCTAACTTAATCTACATGCTAACTATGATATTTCTTAAGACATTTACTACAACTTGCTCCGGTGCGTCAATCGCTTCCTCCGACGAACTTCTGGCGAACATCCGACGAACCTTCAGCGATGCTCCGGCGGACTTCCGGCAAACTCCTGGACTTGTGACGATCCACTTGGCGAGTTCCGATGAGCTTCTTTGTCAAGCTCCTAGACTTCTCGGATTTATTCCTGCAGAATCTCAGACAACCGTCCGGACTTCCATCGAACTCTCGAACCCCCAGCGTGATCATAGTCTTGACTCCGGTGCAACTCTTACTGCATGTTTTTCTTCCATCATAGTTAATCCTGCACACTTATCTCAATATATGGATTAGATAACAAATGACAATTGACTTCATCATCAAAATTCGAGATTCAACACCTATGACATGAGTTGACATGGGACTACATACATCACTATGTATAAGTTCTAACAACTTAGTCAACTTAGTGGCTCTCTCTCTAATTCTACTAAATACAAAGTTGGTCAGTTTTTCGCGAAGGCAAGGCTTACAAGTTGCATATGACTCGTAATCGAATGGATCTAGATATCCATTCTTTGACAACTTTTCAATCCTTCCCTCATGGATGTGACCTAGCCTACAATGCTACATGTATACATTATTCACCTCATATCGTTTCCTCTTGGACACACTTACATCTTTGATAGCACTTGAAGCTTCTTCAAGCTTTTGATTCACCTTTTCTCTAAGGTACTATTTGCAATTCCGCTTCCAGTGTCCATCTTTGCCATAGTGGAAGCACTGGCCTTTGTCATTTGCTGAGTCTTTCTTAGCAACATTTGCTTTACCCGGTCTGCCCTTGCCCTTCTTTATAGAGAACTGGCTTCTTCTTTTTTATAGAGCTTTTTGCCTCCCTCAACATATTGAGGAGCTTAGGGAGAGTTACCTCAAGCTTGTTCATATTAAAATTCATTATGAACTATGAAACGAAATCTGGTAGGGACTAAAGCACAAGATCCACACATAGGTTATCCTCTATGACCATTCCTAGACCTATAAGTTTCTCTATCCACTCAATCATCTTTAGGATATGGTTCTGAACCGGTGTCCTCACAATTATCCTAGCACGGAATAGGCTCTTGGATATCTCATATCATTGAGTCCTTCCCTATTCCTCAAACAGTTTGTGGACATGAAGGAGAATGGATCTGGCATCGATCTTTTCATATTGTTTTTGTAATTCCAGAGTCATGGAGCTCAACATGTAACATTGAGCAAGAGTGGAGTCATCTATGTACTTCACGTAATGAGCGCTCTCTTCCTCGCTTGGCCCTCCCTCGGGCGTAGGCATCAATATATCAAGAACATACATGATTTTTTTCACCACAAGAATAATTCTCAAATTGCGGAGCCAATCCGTATAATTTGGACCAGTGAGGCGGTTGACATCACGTATGCAACTTGAGGGATTTGAAAGCAATATTTTTTGAAAATAAACATGTAGCAGAAATAAATATCATGTAGACATTACAAAAATAATCAATCAAGATATAGACTTCTATCTTAATCTACTCCCATTATTTTTCTCACAAAACACACAAATCCCTCCGGTATGTCAATCGGAGACTCCCGGCAAATCTTTAGTGGGGATCGGGATCCAATCGGCCTTTAAACATAACCTCGAGAGACTCGACTAATCAAGCTAAGCGTAGAAAGGTAGGCAACTCTTACCGATCACAACTCCTTGTGACTCTCATCATATTCAGCCTCCGAACCACCATGGTCTCGAGAGACTCGACCAACCATGATGTTTGGTTAAGCCAACACCATCATTATAAGATGAGTCTGATTAAATGATATAACTTCGAGGGACTCGACCAAGCATACCATCTCTTTAGGTCATTGGTGACATATCTATGTCATATGCAAGATAACGAATCACGATATAAGTGAGCCTCGAGCGACT
Organism: Musa schizocarpa; assembly: GCA_900464855.2. Classification (NCBI taxonomy): domain Eukaryota; kingdom Viridiplantae; phylum Streptophyta; class Magnoliopsida; order Zingiberales; family Musaceae; genus Musa; species Musa schizocarpa. The sequence continues at coordinate 20,489,969 of LS990922.1, read as the reverse complement.
CGATCAACTCAACCTACATCGAGAATCGGTCCCTACCTATAACGATAGAAGGACACATGGGTCATTCTAATTGCCTCACGTTTACTTACTTAATATTATCAAGATGGGAGATTTTGATTTGGTCTCCTAATATGATAAGTCACACATATACATATTTAATATATATCTATATCGCATGAAAATATATATACACATCTAATAAGTGTATAAGCAATCACATATCACATTAGCAATCACATCAGATGATCATGGACCATAGCCTAATATGATCAGGCCCAAGCTAGTGGGTCTAATTATTTACATCAAGATCTATGTGTGCAACGGTGCATCTCCATACCCTGTGATCATCCATATCGTCCTCATCGGTTCCGTTGGTATCTCGACGCATCTCCATGTATCGTGATCATCTATCTCAGCCTCGTGGGTTCTGCTATCGCTTCTACTCTCTCGCCTTCTTTTGTAATTACAACTTAATCACAGGTATGCAGTTCTGACAATAAACGAGAAATAAATTGGAGGCTCGTAGGCCCCAATAATAATAATAATCATAAGTACACACAAATCATACGGTCTATGATTATTCATCCACATCATACATCACATGTAAATATCATTATGACGAACGACTAGATAATAACAATAGTTAATTAAACCTTTTAATTAACTAATATTTTTTTGAAATTAGGGACAAGTAAGAAATTTTCTGATTATGTGGGGTATTTTGGTAATTTGGATAAAAGGACAAAACTTAGAATTTATCAAATTACTAGGGGCAAAAATATCCTTTGCCCCCAAAATGCCTTAATCCCCTCCTACCGACTATGTTCTCTGCCACCCTATCGGTGTCGGCACTCTACGGGCGGGCGCGTCCCTGCTTGCAAGTGATGCTACTATAGTGGAGGGGCGCCCCCTTTGCCCTCGGGCAAGCATCAGTCCAGTGGGCAGCGCCTATAGGCGCCTCCCCTACGGGGTAGTGCCCGTAGCTAGCTAGCACCCCCTTTGCAAGCGAGTGCCATTGCGAGCACTACCCACCCTTGCGGACGCCACTATAGGGGATGGTCTCCATTGCGGGTTGCTTGTCGCGGGCGACACCGCCCTTATAGGCGTTGTGGCAACAAGTAGTGCTCGCAGGTGTCACCACTTACACTGCAGGCATAGCACCTATGTAGGTAGCCAGCCTTGCGACCGCCATTGCAAATGGCCTGCCTACATGCGACCGGCCTTGTGGTCACCACTGTAGGTATCTTGCCCGCATGCAGATGGTAACCAAGGCTACCATCTGTGAGGGTAGTAAGGGCAGCAACAATTGTTGTCTTTTCTTTCTTTTGCATCAATGATTTTAACGTCAAAAGCCTTTCTAAAACACAACTAACGCAGTTGAAAAATAATCTGTCGCATGAACAACCTGGCTCTGATACCACTATAGGGAAATCTAGGGGAGACATTATATACGTAGTGGAAAAACAAAAAAAAAAAACACCAAATTTCCCAGAAAGGTGTTCATCGTTGTGCGAAGATTAGTGTGCAAAAACTCACAAAATTGAAAACAACATTTATGAAAGATTATGTTATCTAAGGAGATTGTATATCCCTGAATCTCTGCAGATTTGTATAAGTGGATGAAGGAGGTCAAGTGTCCTGCAGATTTGTAGATTTGTACACGGCGCTCTTCAAATCGCTACCCAAATCTCCACACGTGCTCTCTGAGGAGGAGAATGAGAGAGGAGAATAGGAGGTGGCTACCAAGAAACCTATGGCCTATGGGTCTTTGGTTCTCTCCTATTTATAAAGGTCCCCTATCTACTTAACCCTAATGGATCCTACTTTATTGGGTATTGGATTGTTATGACTCTAACTAGGAGAGTTCTAATTGAGTTTCATTGAAAGGGGCATTCATGTAAAACCTACCTAGCCAACCCCTATTAAAAAGTTGAAGAGGCCGACTAGGGTTAGGGTTAGTTGGGAGGTTGCTTCTTAGAGTAAGAGTCTTATTAGGAGTTGGTTAGAAGTAAGAGTATTGAGTATGAGTCTTATTAGGAGTTGGGGTTTAGAAGCCCTATAAATAGTTATGTATTCATCCTCTTTTGATAAGAAATAGATGAATCTTCTTAGCTGCCCTTAAGCAGTAACTTGGAGAAAGGAACCCCTATAGAGTTCCAAGGAGGCCGATCCCCTAAAGAGATCAACCCCAAGCTTAGAATCCACAAAGGTTCTAACATTTAGTATCAGAGCAGCATTTTTGGCATCTCGCTGCCCTTCCACAGCCATCCATCAACCCTCCACAGCCGCCCAAAGCAATTCCCATAATTGCTTAAAAGATTGTCGCCGAATTCCACCGTCATCTCTACCACCGTGGATTATCTTTTGATCTTCTCGTGAATTGCAATAGGTTTTAGTTTCCTACATTACTGCAGCTGCAATTTAGTTATCCTTATTCAAAAATACAGTCATCCATCAGCCCTCCACAACCGCCCAAAGCAATTCCTACAATTGCTTAAAAGATTATCACTAAATTCCATCATCATCTCCACCATCACGGATCACCCTTTGATCTCCCCATGAATTGCAAAAAGTTCTAGTTTCCTACCTTACTTCTATTGTACTTATTTATCCTTATTCAAAAATCTAAAAAAATCATTCCTATATTGCTGCATAAACTTTTCGTCGGAAAGTTATTATCTCTACGACGAAAGATGCGATGCAGAATTCCAACCGCATAGCACAGTTTGTTTGATCTTGCTACTATATTTTATCTGTCCAAATCTTTACAAAATTCTTATGATAGCTTTGACACTTCCTAACAGTAGATTTCCCTTTAGTTTCGTCAAAAAATTTTAAATATAAACCACTGATCATTTACATCATAGCTGCTACACTTTAGATATAAAAATCTGCTACAGTACTTTTCGGTGATCCTTAATTTTTCCGAACCATCCACCACCCCATGCCATTAACCCATCAAAAAAAAAAAAGACAGGGACATCTCTGATCTACATGCATATGGTATGACTTCTCAAGATCCAATTGATGCCAAATTTGAAGCATTGGAATTTCATATTGAATCGTGGCTTGAAACGCGCTTGGAGGACAAATTGCGTGCTTTGTTTGCAGAATTCAGAATTGGGCAACCGTCGAGTCCAATCAAATTTCAGTGATGAGAGAGTTTAGAGAGGTCTCTAGAGAAGGAGGGACAACCCTTAGACATGCTTCAGCCATGCATGAAGGTGGACTTCTAGTGATGGGAAGAAGGAGACCCGGCGGGGTGAATTTCGCACATCGAATGTTACTTTCGTTACTACCGAACGTCGAATGATGCTATGGTGGAAATTGTTATCATCCACCTTAAAGGAGATGCTATTCAATGGTACAACTAGCTGGAAACCAATCATAGTGCTTCAGCATGGAATCAATTTAAGAATGCACTGCTGAATCATTACGGACCTACGGAGCATGAAAATATCGATGGCCAACTCGCAAAGATTCGACAAACCTCTATGATTCAAGAATATCAAACCAGGTTTGAGAAGCTATCTTACCTTGCTCATGATTGGACTAACCATCAATTTTTAGGAACATTCATCGAAGGACTCAAGCCAGAGATAAAAGGAGAGGTTAAGGCGCAGTAGCCCTATACCGTGACAGTTGCGATTCCTTTTGCCAGTATATAAGACGAACGGCTCAAGCAAGATGCTCAAAGGATGAGAACCTCTTCTTGGACCATGGCATATAAACCTCCTTCTTCTCCTAGCCATCCTTCACTACAAAAAAAATTGACAAGAGAAGAACTACATGACCGATCAGCAAACGGTCTTTGTTGGCATTGCGACGAGCCGTGGAACTGCGATCATTGCTGCAAAAGGGGCCACCTCCTACTGTTTGAATCTCTTGAAGACATGGAAGAGGAGGTCCAGAAGCATAAGGAAAAGGTCATGAATGAAGAACAGCATCTTGTTAATATTACGATGCAGGCCCTTGCCGGTTACGCGAACCCGCAAACAATGAAAGCGGGAGGACTTCTGAAGCAACAACCTATCACCGTTCTTATTGACATCGGGAGCACTAATAATTTTATGAACAGTAAGGTTGCTGTCCGAATGGCCTTACTATCAAGAATTACAGTAGGTTTGACGTTAAGTTCGCCGATGGACAAATTTTGAAGTGTGATCATAGGTGCCCGTGGGTGAAACTGTTGCGGTAGGATCAAGAGATAATTGCAGATTTCTTCCTCCTCTCTCTTGATGATTATAAGGCCATGCTTAGCATCGAATGACTGATAACATTAGGTAATATTTCCTAAAATTTTATGAAACTAATTATAAAATTTTACAATAAGGGAAAATAGGTGTTATTGCATAGGAAACGTGGGGGCGATATAACAACGATTTGCACACAACGAATGGAGAAGGTTTTGCACCAAGCATGCAGCAGTATTTTGGTACAACTTGAGCAGCAAACTAAGGGAGAGCCAACATAATTTGAAGATCCAAACCTACTTCCTTTGCTTGCTAAATTTTCAGATATATTTGACGAACCGTGCAACCTACCTCCTACCCATCAGCATGATCATTGTATACCGATTTTTCCAAGCAAACCTCCAGCAAATACTAGGCCATATCAGTATCCACATCTCCAAAAGTATGAAATAGAAAGGATTGTAAAAGAGATTCTTGAAACAGGAGTTATTCGGCCTAATTGTAGGCCCTACTCTTCACCGGTGCTCCTTGTATGAAAGAAGGACGGAACATGGTGAATGTGCATTGATTACCGAGCTCTAAACGGCATAACCGTCAAGAACAAATACCCTATTCCAATAGTAGATGAATTTATTGATGAATTAAAGGGAGCACATGTCTTCACAAAGCTGGACCATCGATTCGGGTATCATCAAATACGAGTGTGCGAAGAAGATATACCGAAAACCGCTTTTCGAATACACAACGGCCACTACAAATTTTTGGTAATGCCCTTTGGTTTCACCAATGCTCCCTCTAACTTCCAGAGCCTTAGGAATGATATTTTAAGACTTATTTTGACGATTTTGCTAGAACATGTTCTTTTTGTCAAAAAATCGAAGTACAACTTTCTTCAACAAAAGGTGGAATAACTTGGGCATATCATATCAAAGGAAGGTGTGGTGGTGAACCACTCCAAAATTGAAGCAATTCAGAACTGGCTGACCCCAAGGAATATAAAATCGCTACACGATTTTCTCAGTTTAATAGGCTACTACCGCAAGTTTGTAAAAAAGTATGGAAAGATCAGTGCACCCTTTACTTCCTTACTAAAAAAATATACTTTCTAATGGTCAAACAGAGCCACCATTGCCTTCGACAAACTTAAAGCCGCAATGACGACAATGCCCATACTAGCGCTACTCGACTTCGGCAAGACTTTTGTTATTGAAGTCAATGCTTCCAGAGTTAGAATTGGTGCTATACTAATGCAAGAAGGCCACCCCTTCACTTATACCAATAAGGAAATATCTCCTTCTAATCTCAAGATAACTATTTACGACAAGGAGATACTCATGATCATGCATGCGTGACTAAATGGAGACCGTACTTGATCGGGCAAGGCTTTCAAATCAAGACTGACCATAAAAACCTAAAATATTTCTTGGAGTAGAAGATATCTTTCCCTGAGCAGCAAAAATGGGTAACAAAGCTTCTTGGATATGATTATGAAATAACTTACAAAAAGGAAAAAAGAGAATGTTGTTGAAGATGCGCTTTCGCGACTACCCGAACAAGTTGAATATTCGACCATTTCACTTCCGACCAGCGACTTCCTTGAGGATATTAAGAGGGAATGAGAGGAAGATCTGGAGACTAGTAAAATCTTAAAAAAATTGGAGGAAGCACCAAGCTCCATGGTTCATTACAGATGGGACTCAAAAGAATTGCGCTATAAGGGATGCATTGTGCTTATGCCAAATTCTACTTGCATAAAAACCATCCTTCAAGAGATGCATTCCACACATGTAGTCGGGCACTCCAAGTTCCTTAGAACCTATAAGAGAATTAAGCAAATTTTTTATTAGGTAGGGATGAAAAATATTATTGCTAAATTCGTGACACAATGTGATGTATGTCAACGACATAAAAGCAGGACAGTGACAAGTCTCGGAAAGTTGCAACCCATACTAGTCCCGGACTCAATATGCACTAATATATCAATGGACTTTATCGACGGGCTTCCCTCATTACAAGGAAAAGCTCAAGCAAGGATGAAACAATAATATGATCAACACAAAAGCGAAAGATAATTTTCAGTAGGAGATTGGGTCTTCCCACGGCTACAGCCACAAAAGCAAATATCAATCTAGACCAGAGCATCTATGAAGCTTTCACCTCGGTTCTATAGACCCTACCAAATTTTGGAGCGCATCAAAGTGGTAGCATACAAATTGGACTTACCTGCCAACTCCTGAATCCTTCTAGTCTTCCATTTGTCATGTTTAAAGCTCATGCTAGGACAAAACGAGACAGCCCAAATTCATCTACCAAATATGACTACCCAAGAAAAACTCCACACCCAACCGAGTGTCATTATTGATCGATGGATCATGACTCGATGACGATGACCCACTACGAAAGTGCTAATATAGTGGGCGAACCTACCAGCAGAAGATGTCACTTAGGAGAACTATGATGACTTGAATATCAAATTCCTCAAATTCATGGATCATCAGCCTCGAGGACAAGGCTGATTTGAAGAGGGTAGGTCTGTTAGGAGTCTAGCTAGGAGAGTCCTAATTGAGTTTCACTAACAGGGGCATTTAAGTAAAACCTACCTAGCTGACCCATATTAAAGAGGTGAAGAGGCCGGCTAGAGTTAGGGTTAGTTTGGAGGTTGCTTCTTAGAGTAGGAGTCTTATTAGGAGTTGGTTAGAAGTAGGAGTCTTGAGTATGAGTCCTATTAGGAGTTGGGGTTTAGAAACCCTATAAATACTCATGTATTTATCCTCCTTTGATAAGCATAAATCTTCTTAGTAGCCTTTGAGCAACAACCTGGAGAAAGGAACCCATATAGAATTCCAAGAAGGTTGATCCCCTAAAGAGATCAAACCCATGCTTAGAATCTGCAAGGGTTCTAACATGGATCTTCATGCATCTAACTAGGCCTCTTTAATTAGTGGATCTTTATCCAATAATCTCTCATTGGCTCGTATTGGATCTCCTCCATAGGATCTAATAATTCATGGGCTTATTGTTGAATCTCGAATTTTGATGATGATGTCAATTGTCATTTGTTATCTAATCCATATGTTGAGATAAGTGTGCAGGATTAACTACGATGAAAGTAAGACATGCAGCAGGAGTTGCGTCGGAGTCAAGACTATGATCACGTTAGGAGTTCGAGAGCTTGACGGAAGTCTGGACGGTCGTCGAAGGTTCTGTGGGAACAAATCCGAGAAGTCCAGGAGCTTGCCAAAAGAAGCTCGTCGGAACTCGCCAAGTGGATCATCGCAAGTCCAGGAGTTTGCCGGAAGTCCGCATGAGCATCGCCGGAGGACCGTCAGATGTTCGCTAGAATTTCGCCGAAAGAAGCGATTGACGCACCGGAGCAAGCTGTAGTAAAAGTCTTAAGAATTATCGTAGTTAGCACGATGATTAAATTAGAAATGGGAGGTGATCCCATTAACTTAATCTAGGGGCAATTGGGCCCTTAAAAGAACCAAATTGGGCCGAATGGATCAAACCATTCGGACCCAGATCTCTCGCCCAAAGGTGGCACCGCTTGGGTCTGCGGTGGCACCGCCCAGGGCTCAGTCTTCGAGTTCGAGCTAGGTGGTGCAACCGCCTCTAACAGCGGTGCAACCACTTGAGCTCGGTCTCCGAGCTCTGCCAGGAGTTGCAACTGCCCCTAACAAGCGGTGGCACCGCCTAGAGGCTCAATCTTCGATCTCCGCCAGGAGGTGCAACCGCCCTAGTCAGGCGGTGCAACCGCTAGACCCCGGAATTCAGGGAATTGACAGTTTTGAGCTTGGAATTCAAACTGGTTTAGGGCCTATAAATACCACACTCTTTCAGCAATGAAGGATCAACGAAAAACCACCAAAATCCTGATCTTACTCTAAGATTTTTGAGCTCAAAAGTGTTGTATAAGCTAAAGGTTCTTCTCCCTCTTTTCTTCCAAGTTCAGATCTTTCAAGAGAGGAGAGAAAAGTTTGTAAGGGTTGTCTCCTAAGCCCGTCAAAAGGAGTGAATCTGTAAAAGGGTAGTTGGCCTTAGCCTATTGAAGGAAGGCCTCTAGTGGACGTCAGTGACCTCATCGGTGGAGGAAGCCATAAGTGGATGTAGGTCAAGATTGACCGAACCACTCTAAATCGCGCTGCTCTCTGGTTTGCATTTACTTTGAGCTTATTATCCTTACTACAAACCTCCTTCATAGCTTACTGCCTTCTGCACTTTTACGATTGCGTTTCCAAGCTCAATATTTTTCGAATCGTGTTTAGACGTAAATCGCTTTTCTCGTACGAACATCGTATTTCAGTTTGCGCTTACATTCTGATTTCCATCACAGCAGCAAACCGCCTTAACAGATTCATTTTAACTGCTTTGTTTCTAATCACAAGTTAAAGTGATTTACGAATCGGGTTTTCTACTGAAATCGCTTTTACCGTACGAATATCGTATTTCAGTTTGCGCTTACATTCTGATTTCCATCATAACTGCAAACTGCCTTTGTAGATTTGTTTTAACTGCTTCTTACTTGATCTCAAGTTATAGAAATTTATGAATCAACTTTTCTACTGAAATCGCCTTTGTCGTACGAACGTAGTTTTAAACTTTGAAAGTTTTCCGCTGCACTAATTCACCCCCCCCCTCCCTCTTAGTGCTCTTGATCCTAACAATTGATATCAAAGCGGGGTTCACTCTCAAACGGATTAAAATCCAAGAGAGATGGCATACGCTGGAAACCAAGAGGGTCATTCTATTACACGTCCACCCATGTTCAATGAGACGGACTACACCTATTGGAAGACCCGAATGAGGATTTTCCTTATTTCAATGGATTTTGAACTTTAGAATCTTGTCGAAAATGGTTGTTTGAAATCTTCTCTTCCAATGATCGATTGGAATGAATTGGAGAAGAAGACTTTCGCTCTTAATGCAAAGGCTATGAATGCCTTATTTTATGTGCTTGATAAAAATGAGTTTAATCGTGTTTCGGTTTGTGAAACCGCGTTTGATATTTGGCATACACTTGAAGTGACCCATGAAGGCACAAGTAGAGTAAAAGAGTCAAAATCAATCTTTTGATACACTCTTTTAAACTTTTCCGAATGAAACCGAGCGAGACTATTGGCGACATGTACACCCGTTTCACGGATGTCGTCAATGGTCTAAAAGGACTCGGCAAAAGCTTTTCGGATTTTGAGCTCGTAAATAAGATTCTAAGATCCCTTCCTAAGAGTTAGGACCCTAAAGTCACTGCTATTCAAGAGGCTAAAGATTTAAGCAACTTCCCTCTTGAAGAACTAATCGGGTCATTAATGACCTATGAAATGACATGCAAGGCTCATGAAGAGCAAGAAGACATCCTTCCCAAGAATAGGAAGGATATGACACTTAGAACTTTAGATGACCACTTGAGAGAAAACTCAAGTGACGAGGACTGTGACGATGACTTGGCACTTCTAACAAGGAAATTCAAAAAATTCATTAGGAGAAACAAGTTTAAAAATGATGCAAAAAATAAACTTGAACCCAAAAGGGACCAAGTTATTTGCTATGAGTGCAAAAAGCCGGGACACTACAAGAGTGATTGTCCCCAAGCCAAGAAGAGAACATCAAAGAAGAAGGCGCTCAAAGCAACATGGGATGATTCAAGCGCGTCCGAAGAAGAGGAGTCCAACACCGAGCAAGTTACTCATTACGCCTTAATGGCCATCGGAGAGGAGGTAATAAATTTAATTGATGCAGATTTATCATTTGATGAGTTATTAAATGCCTTACATGATTTATTTGATGAATGCAAGATTATTAGTAGAAAATATAAATTGCTAAAAAAGGAGCATGATAGTCTTAATTGTGATTTCGATAAGTTAAAGACTGAATATCAGGATAGTTTAGTCTCTTGTATTAAATGTCATGATCTAGAAACTATCCAAAAGCAAAACTTGCTACTCATGGACACCTTGAAGAAATTTAAGGTTGGTAGCAAGTCTTTGAACATGATCTTTATAAACAGGGGCCACGTTTCCAAAAGAAGTGGAATCGGATTTGTGAGAAATTCTCACCAAAATCCAACCACCTTCATAAAAGGCCCCATCCTACATGTTCGACACCAAAGCAAATGCAACTTTTGTTGCAAGCATGGACACAAAACGCATTATTGTCCATTCAAGAAAATTAGTCCGAACAAATTAATTTGGGTTCCTAGAGGAACCATGATAAACTCTATGCAACATGACAAACAATATAGATCAACTTTTGAGGCACCCAAAAGTAAATGGGTACCTAAAAATTATCCTTTCTTGTAGAAACGTAAACCATCCCAAGCTGGGAGCAAGAAATAATATCCTGGTCTTTAGATTCTCGATATTCATAACCCGAGATCCAAAAAGAACACATGATGCTCCCTAAGCATAAATAACAAAAAGAAGATTAGAAAACTAAAATTACAAAAGCAATACAAACCTATTTGATCCCTTAGAATTGGAAACCCATATTTGTACCTTCACATATCCTCTAGATTTTCGATCCCATCAAACTGATTAGTTCGTTACTTTTAAATTCAACTATATCATGAACTTATGTCTTGTAAGCAAAGTTTGTCATGAACTTGCAAAGCTTACCAACATGGACAAACTGTCACAAACATGAATACGACATTTGAAGAAGAATATGCGCATCACTAGATCTATCTTGATCCTACAAATGTCTCATCTTAAAATGAAAATTCTTACGTAGTTACGTAAGTAAAGTTGATTGCTCCATAAATAAAAACTCTTCTCAAGTAAGAAACATTCAAAACAGACCACACAGCAGTCAAAACAAGTGCTCACTGCCTGCAGGCAATGGCACCGCTCCAGTTGGTGGTAGCACCGTCGGCTATCATGGGTTGCAAGCGGTTGCACCGCCCCAGCCAACGGTGCAACCGCCCACAATCTTGCCCCCTATTAAACCGAGCTAGGGCCGATGGTGGAAACGACCCCAACTTACTCCCTTCCCCTCTTTTCTCTTCCAAAGCCTCTCCACCTCCTTTTCTCCCATCTTAGCATCCCAAATCCTCCTCATTTCGAAGCAAAAGATCAATAATTTCTCCTTCTCTTGAAGATCTCACTCAAGGTATTCTCTAAGAGCCCTCTAAATTCTATTTTGATTCATTTACTCTTGCTCATTACTATCCTCTCAAATAACAGTAGTTATGGGCTCTAGAAGATCCTCAAGGGACAAAGGAAAGAGGAGATTAGTGGAAGATTTTAATCTTACCCTCTTTGATTCAAAGTATCATGCTGAAAAATTCTCCTCCTTTGAATTTAGAAGTGTCAATAAGGGAAAACATGTAGATTTAGATGAACTAAGAGACTTAGAGACAATCCAATGGTTTGCCAACCTAGATCTACTCCATATTTTACAAATTAGTGAACACATCTATCCAAGACTTGTTAGACTGTTTTACAACAATCTACAAGTAGATGAAGAAGAAATAATGTACACCTATCTCTTAGGATAACACATCTCCATTACGGATAAAGTCATTTGTGACATGATAGGCATTCCCGTAAAAAATAGAGGACTTTATTTTAGAGGATCATGGGATAATGAAACAGTTGGGACAACATATGTTGAAGCCTTAGGAACAATTTTCGGTAATCCCAACTTAGTGATAGTTCCTAAAAGCTGTGAACACCTACTACCACTAAACACTAAAGTACTTCATCATATCCTAACTAGCATCATTCTCCCTAAACAATATCATCATGATGAAGTAAGTCAATTGGAGTTAGGAACCATGTATTGGATCATGAAAGGACATAACATCTGTTTTGAATACTTCATCCAACAAAACATGATAGAACTATCTAAGAGAGACACGATACTTCCATATGGTAGTATAATCACCAGAATCCTGAAAGCCTACGATATCCAAATCCCACCCGACAAAGAAGTAATGAAAGTGGATAGGTTTAGCATAATAAACAAAAATCTACTTCATCGATTGAGATGTGTTTATAGAAATGGTAATTGGGTTAGAATGCTTAGAAGAACCAATCACCCTCAACCTGAACCAGAACCCGAAACACTAGTCTTTAGGGGCACTCAATCTCCTCCGAGCTGTCCCTTTGAGGAAACACATCCATTTGAGCAAGCTCATGCATCATCCATTGAAGACATTGGGATTCGGATGGACCGATTTGAACAAAGACAAGATTGGCTTGAACACCGACAAGATCAAATCCTATCTGAACTGCAGCTAATTCATCGACAATGACTCTTTATTTAGGCACTTTAATTTTCCACTTCCTGAATAAAACTTGTATATGTGGACACAATAACCTCTTATTGTAACAACTACGTTGTTGTAAACTCTTTATATTACACACCTTGATCACAATGCTTTATGGTTACTTGATGCAAGAATATGCAGGGTTACGTTGCTCAATCTCATTACTCATTATTGGATTTCGTGTTGATATTAAATGTTTCTATAATACCAACTTTGAAAACCTTGTGTCATAGTTTCCATGATGAATGTGAAAGTAATATAGCCTTGAAATTAATGTGTCATGTGACATAATAATATTGATGTATTACCATGATGTTGATACCATGATGTTGATGTATTGCCATGATTATGTGTCCGAATGCATAAACTTGGTAAACTTATTATTCGGACTTTATTGATTGAATGATCAAATCACTTAATCGCCATTACATGCCAAAAATAACATGTTGGAAATTAATACAAAAATTTTCATAAACGATGAGCATGTCTTCATAGTCTTGCATGAAAGTGTTAAATTAAATTTTCGGTTCCAATCGGATTTCATGAATACATTATTCTCTTTCGAATTTTGATTTACATCATTAATTCTTGACAAAAAGAATCATCTAGCAAATGCATGGCTTTTAGACTTATCATGTGAAAAATATTACCTTTCAGAAATAAATTTGATGATTCTTTCTTATAAAAGGAAGATATTTTTTGCAAGGACTTTACTCACATAAATATCCCGATCCTTGTAAAGCATGCTATCGAGTTGAACTACACAAATGGCTTTCCTCCTTCATGCAAAAAGGATAATAACAAATAAAAAGGAAGAAGTTTTCACTCTATGTAAATAATCTCCATGTCATGGTCTTCTTGAGATGTTTGTATCCTATAAATGATATGAACCTACTTATGGCATCACACGTATATTCAAAAGATACTTATATCGTTCTCCTTTTTGTTGATGACAAAGGGGGAGAAGTATATGAATTGATGCTATAAATGTCATATTATGTTGAAAGAAGCAGACATATGATTATTGATGCTATGTCATGTTTGCTATGATTGCCATATTTGCATCATATTAAGATATCAAGAACTTGCATTGTAATTTTACATGTTGATATCTTTCCATATGATGAATTACTATCATTACCTTAATTCACATTTGAAATTTGAAAATGAATGTCAAGTCTTGACATCATACAGAGAGATACATCATGATAGGAATCATGATGGGAGTATTGATAAGGTTAAATGATTTGAACTTATCAATGTCTCTTGAATTCAAAGGCTTTGAATTCAAGAATGACTTATCTCAATTATGGCACATAGATAGGGGGAGTTAAGGTTAACTTCGTTATCAATTGATTGTCATCATCAAAAAGGGGGAGATTATTGAATCTCGGATTTTGATGATAACGTCAATTGTCATTTGTAATCTAATCCATATGTTGAGATAAGTGTGCAGGATTAACTACGATGAAAGTAAGATATGCAGCAGGAGTTACGCCGGAGACAAGACTATGATCACGTTAGGAGTTCGAGAGCTTGACGAAAGTCTGGACGGTAGTCGGAGGTTCTGCGGGAACAAATCCGAGAAGTCCAGGAGCTTGCCAAAAGAAGCTCGTCGGAACTCGCCAAGTGGATCGTCGCAAGTCCAGGAGTTTGCCGGAAGTTCGCATGAGCATCACCGGAGGTCTATCGGATATTCGCCGGAAGTTCGCCGGAAGCTCGCCGGAAGAAGCGATTGACGCACCTGAGTAAGCCGTAGTAAAAGTCTTAAGAATTGTCGTAGTTAGCACGATGATTAAGTTAGAAATGGGAGGTGATCTTATTTACTTAATCTAGGGGCAATTGGGACCTTGAAAGAACCAAATTGGGCCGAAAGGATCAACCCATTCGGACCCAAATCTCTCGCCCAGAGGTGGCACCACCTGGGTCGGCGGTGGCACCGCCCAGGCTCAGTCTTCAAGTTCTGGCTGGGCGGTGCAACCGCCTCTGATAGCGGTGCAACCGCCTAAGCTCGGTCTCTGAGCTCTGGCTGGGCGGTGCAACCGCCCCAGTCAAGCGGTGGCACTGCCTGAGCTCGGTCTCCGAGCTTTGCGAGGAGGTGCAACTGCCTTTGACAAGCGGTGGCACTGCCCAGAGGCTCAGTCTTCAAGCTCTGCTAGGAGGTGCAACCACCCCAGTCAGACGGTGCAATCGCCAGACCCCGAAATTCCGGGAATTGACAGTTTTGAGCTCAGAATTCAAACTGGTTTGAGGCCTATAAATACCCCACTCTTTCAGCAATGACGGAGCAACGAAAAACCACCAAAATCCTGATCTTATTCTGAGATTTTTGAGCTCAAAAGTGTTGTATAAGCTAAAGGTTCTTCTCCCTCTTTTCTTCCAAGTTCAGGTCTTTCAAGAGAGGAGAGAAAAGTTAGTAATGGTTGTCTCCTAAGCCCGTCAAAAGGAGTGAATCTGTAAAAGGGTCATTGGCCTTCGCCTATTGAAGGAAGACCTCTAGTGGACATCAGTGACCTCATCGGTGGAGGAAGCCAGAAGTGGATGTAAGTCAAGATTGACCGAACCACTCTATATCGCACTGCTCTCTGGTTTGTATTTACTTTGAGCTTATTATCCTTATTGCAAACCTCCTTCATAGCTTACTGCCTTCTGTGCTTTTACGATTGCGTTTCTAAGCTCAATATTTTTCGAATCGTGTTTAGACGTAAATTGCTTTTCTCGTACGAACATCGTATTTCAGTTTGCGCTTACATTCTGATTTCCATCACAATAGCAAACTGCCTTAACAGATTCATTTTAACTGCTTCTTGCCTAATCACAAGTTAAAGTGATATACGAATCGACTTTTCTACTGAAATCGCTTTCACCGTACGAACATCGTATTTTAATTTGCGCTTACATTCTGATTTCCATCATAACTGCAAACTGCCTTTATAGATTTGTTTTAACTGCTTCTTACCTGATCTCAAGTTAAAGAAATTTATGAATCCACTTTTCTTCTGAAATCGCCTTTGTCGTACGAATGCAGTTTTAAACGTTGAAAGTTTTCTGCTGCACTAATTCACCCCCCCCCCCCTCTTAGTGCTCTTGATCCTAACACTTATTGGATATCCAATAAGATAGTAGCTCCTGTATATATCTCATATCTGAACCTCTAGTCGTCGCAATGCCTACCATATGTGTGTGACCCTTTAGTTTTAATATCGAGCTAGCTGAGAGTCATACTTGTCAAAACTCCTTCTAGATCAATAAATTATTATCTCTATAATAATTCACTCAATTCATAGACTAAGGATATACTAGGCCACTATGCTACAATCCCCAAACGATACAGGATAATCCAATTCATTGAATTGGTTTATCTATAGTTACCATGTATCTATAATTCCACATCCTTCTAGTACCCCAGAAACCATATACTAGGTAAGGTACTATTAGGCCCATACAGTTTCTACTCGAGTCTCGCTCTAATCGAATTCTCCTAGAGAACTCTTTCTCTCTCAATCTGAATGACCCTAGCCACAGATTTGTCTGAGCAAGAACACATGGGATATTCCTCTCATGACACCAAGAGTGGATGATCTTTTATCGACACTCAATAATATTTGTAAGGTTAGCTGTCACTTCCGATGATTGGTTGTGCTAGATCTAGAACTACCATACCTATAAGTCTAGAATCGAAGAGTGGAGTACTCATACTAGACATCCTTGATGTCTCAAGTCTAAGGACCAGATATACCACTAGAATTACAGAATCACTGTCTGACAATAAGGCATCATCAACCATCCAACATTCCATAAGCGGATCAATTAGTGAACTCATTATCCAATGAGCACCTGCACTATAGCCCTAGTGTTCCCACATGAGTAATTATGAGACTAGCTGCTTCCATCATATGGATAGGTATATAGCACACTGTTAGGATCGAAGCGGCACTAAGAGGGGGGGTGAATTAGTGTAGCGGATTAAAACACGTAAGTTTGAAATTAATTTCGTAAATGTGTAGAGATTTCGATTCGACAAAGGATGACTTAGTTAAAATAGCTCGAGTAAAGGTAGTCAAGAGTAGGAGATGAAAACTGAACGATTTGTAGCTAAGTAGAGAAATGGTTCAAAAAAGTAAACACTCACACATTCAAGGAACACCACGATGTATAGTGGTTCGGTCAAATGACCTACATCTACTTTCGAAGCCTTCTTCGATGAGGCTCCCAACTTCCACTAGCAAATCACTTTGAAGGGGAAGGATCAAATACCCCTCTTACAACTTTCTTACAAGTGGTTCACACTCTTACAGATTTTTCAAAGATAAAGAGGGAGGTGAACACTTAAGCTATTGAAAATAAGACTTTGCTAGAGCTTTTTCTCACTTTCTAACTTGTCAAAAAGGTGTTATCTCTATTGAGAATTAAGGGGTATTTATAGGCCCCAAGAGGATTCAAATTTAGGCTCCAAATTTGAATTGCTTTTGGGTTTCCCGATGCTGGCGGTGCCACCACTTGTCAGTGTCTGACACTGACAGTGTACTGGCGGTGCCACTGCTAGACCTCTCGGGTTCTGGGCGGTGCCATTGCCTAGTCCGATAGTGTACTGGCGGTGCCACCGCTGGACCTCTCGAGTTTTGGGCGGTGCCATCGCCCAATCCGGTAGTGTATTGGCGGCAATCAAGAGAGATGACTTTTGCAGGCAATCAAGAGGGACTTTCTATCACTCATCCTCCTATGTTCAATGGGATGGACTACACTTATTGGAAAAATATGATGAGAATTTTCTTGATTTCAATATATTTTGAATTATGGAACATTATTGAAAGCAGTTTTGAGAAGTCTTCTAAACTAACGAACGAATGGAATGATTTGGAAAAGAAGACCTCATTGAATACCTCATTGAATGCTAAAGTGATGAACGTTTTATTTTGTGCTCTTGATAAAAATAAATTTAATCGGGTTTCTATATGTGAAACTGCATATGAGATTTGGTACACACTCGAAGTCACACACGAAGGCACAAGTAAAATTAAAGAGTTAAAAATTAATCATTTTGCATATAATTTTGAGTTGTTTCGAATTAAACCAAGTGAAACCATTGGAAACATATACACCCATTTTACGGATGTCATCAATGGTTTAAAAGCACTTGGTAAAGGTTTTTCTAATATTGAACTTGTTAATAAAATACTAAGATCCCTTCTGAAAAGTTAGGATCCAAAATTGATGGCAATACAAGAAGCAAATGACCTGAACAACTTTGCTCTTGAAAAACTTATCGGGTCATTAATAACCTATGAAATGATGTGCAAGGTACATGATGAACATAAGAACAACTTTCCAAAGAATAGGAAGAATATAACACTTAGAACTAAAGAACACCACTCGAGTGAAACTCAAGTGATGATGAGGACTTGGCACTTCTAACAAGAAAATTCAAAATATACATAAGAAAAAACAAAAGAAATTTTGTAAAACAAGATACTAAGAACAAAAACGAACTAAAAAAGAACACAATCATATGCTACAAATGTTAGAAGTCGGGGCACTTTAAAAATGAACATACCAAAGTGAAGACGTAGCTATCAAAGAAAAAGAAGGCACTCAAGGTGACTTGGGATAATTCAAGTGCATCTGAAAACGAGGAGCCAACCAACAAAGAAGAAGTTTCAAACTACACATTAATGGCATTTGGCGATGAGGTAAGTGACCAAATCGAAGCTCATTTATCTTTTAATGAATTATTAAGTGTTTTTCATGATTTGTTTAATGAATATAAATTAGTTGGTAAAAAATATAAATTATTAAAAAAAAGCATGCTTCTTTTGTTAGTGAATTTGATAAATTAAAAAATGAGCATGATGATAGTACGTTAACTTCGTGCACTAAGTGTAATGAGATAGATTCACTTAAGAAAGAAAACATCCTACAACAAGAAATATTAGAAAATTTTGAAATAGGTAATAAATCTCTAAACATGATCCTTGCTAATAAGGGTCATGTTCATAGGAAGGAAGGAATTGGCTTTGTGAATAATACTTAATAAAAGCCAACTATCTTTGTTAAAGGACCTACATTACATGTCTCACCGAGAGAAAAATATAATTTTTGTGGAATATGTAGTTATTTTGCTTATAAATACTCATATAAAAGGTATAGTTCATACAAATTAGTTTGAGTTCCTAAAAGAATCATAGATCACTCAATGATAGGTAGATCTATTTATGAGAAACCCAAAGTTAATTGGGTACTTAATAGAAAACCCCCTTTCTTGTAGATATGTTTGCAATCACAAGCTAGGAGCAAGAGATGGTACCTTGATAGTAGATGCTCAAGTCACATAACTGGCGATCCAACACACTTCTCTAAGCTCACTAGCCAAGATGAAGGATTTGTTACCTTCGGAGACAACAACAAAGGAAAAATTATTGGAAAAGGAAGTATAGGTAACAAATCAAACCTTTTTATTGAAAATATTTTATAAGTAGATGGTTTAAAGCATAACCTATTAAGGATTAGTCAATTATGTGATAAAGGTTAAAGCATCAAGTTTAAAACTAATGCTTGCATTATAGAAATACCATACATAAATAGATCTTTGATTGCCTTCCAGACCAACAATATCTATACTATTGATCTTGGTAGTTTTGTAATGAAACTTGCTTTTCAGTTTTAAATGATGATACATAGCTTAGGCATAGAAGATTAGATTATGCAAGTATGCAACTAATTTTATTAATTATAACTAAAGAACTTGTAAGAGTTATGCCTAAAATTAAATTTGTCAAAGACAGTTTGTTATGCATGCCAACTAGGAAAACAAATAAAAAGTAGTTTCAAATCAAAGAATCAAATAAGCACCTTTAGACCACAACAATTGATCCATATGGATTTATTTGCACTAATTGATATAATAAGCCTAGGAGGTAGTAAATATACCTTTGTAATTGTTGATGATTATAGTAGATACACTTGGAAATACTTCTTGGCACAAAAAAATGATTGCTTTAAATATTTTTTAAAATTTTATAAATTAGTTCAAAATAAAAAGGGTTTTATGATTGCCTCTATTCGGAGTAATCATGGTGGTGAATTTCAAAACCATGATTTTAAAAACTATTGTGATTCAAATGGGTATAATCATATCTTCTCCACTCTAAGAAACCCTTAACAAAATGGAGTTATTGAGAAAAAATATATAAATTTATAAGAAATGGTAAAAACCATGCTTAATGAGCATAGCCTACCCAAATATCTTTGGGCCGAAGCCGTTAACGCAGCATGATATATCATAAACAAGGTTTTTGTAAGAACATTACTTTCTAAAACTCCCTATAAATTGTGGAATAACAAAAGACCAAATATTTTATATTTTAAAGTTTTCGATTGTAAATATTTTATTTTAAATGAAAAATATACCTTAGGAAAATTTGATTCAAAATTCGATGAAGGCATTTTTCTTGGTTATTCCTCTATGTCTAAAGTTTTTTGTATCTTTAATAAAAGAACTTTGGTTATAGAGGAATCTATTCATGTTATCTTTAATGAGCTTCCCGAATTTAAGAAAAATAATTTTGATGATAATTTTGATTTTGATGCTTTAAAATTGAATAAACACTCTCGTCCTACAAGTAACTTAAATGCATCTTCTTCTAAAGAATCCTTACCTAAGGATTGGAAGTATATAGATGCTCATCCTAAGGAGCTAATTATTTGAGACACATCAAAATGTGTTCAAACTCATTCTTCTTTTAAAATTTTTTATGTGAATACAGCCTTTTTATCTCAAATTGAACATAAATGCATTGACGAAGCCCTAAAAGATGATTCATGGGTCTTTGTAATGCATAAGAAATTAAATCAATTTGAGAGAAATGAGGTATGAAAGCTTATTCTTAGACCTAGTGACCATTTGGTAATTGATACTAGATGGGACTTTAGTAACAAGCGAGATGAACTTGGTATCGTGGTTAGAAACAAGGCTAGACTAGTATTCATAGGTTTCAACTAAGAAGCAGGTATCGATTATGAAGAAATCTTCACTCTTGTGGCTAGGCTTGAAGTCATAAAGATTCTCCTTGCCTATGCTAGTTATAATAATTTTAAATTATTTCAAATGGATGTTAAAAGTACTTTTCTTATTGGCTTTATTTTCGAAGAAGTTTATGTTGAACAACCACCTGGATTTTTTAAATCATGTGTTAAATTTGTCTAATACTCTCTATAGATTAAAACAAGCCCCTAGGGCTTGGTATGAGAAGCTTAGTTCTTTCCTTATTCAAAATAATTTCATGAAAGGCAAGGTCGATACTACATTGTTTATTAAATATTTTGAAAATAATTTTCTCATTGTCCAAATATATATCGATGATATTATTTTCGGTTATTCAAATGAATCTTTGTGTGAATCGTTTGCCAAAAGTATAAGTCAAGAGTTTGAAATGAGCTTAATGCACAAATTAACTTTTTTCTTAAGATTATAAATTAAATAATTAAGTGATGAAATTTTATTAGTCAAACTAAATATGCTTTAGATCTATTAAAATGATTTAATATGGATAGTGCTAAAGCTATTAATACACCAATGAGCACTTCTACAAAATTAGATATGGAGATTAATAGAGAAATAGTATAAAACTATTAATACACCAATGAGCACTTCTACAAAATTAGATATGGACATTAATAGATAATGTTTTAATCCAAAGACTTATAAGGGTATGATAGGTAGTTTATTATGCCTCACAACAACTAGACTTGATATTATTTTTAGTGTTGGACTATGTGTTAGATTTCAATCTAATCTCAAGTAATTTTACTTAAAAGTTGTTAAAATAATTTTTAGATACCTAAAAGGAACTCATAATCTAGGATTATGGTATCCAAAATCCAAAACCTTAGAGTTACTTACTTATGCTGATGCAGATTTTACTAGTTGTCAAATAGATAGAAAAAGCACATCCGGAATATATCAACTCTTAGGTCATACACTTGTCTCTTGATCTTCCAAGAAACAAAACTCAGTTGCATTATCTATAACCGAAGTTGAGCATATAGCAGTAGGTGCATGTTGTGCACAAGTTATTTGGATGAAAAACACTTTAGAAGATTATAAAATTCACTTGAAAAATATACCTATAAAATGTGATAACACTAGTGTAATATGTTTTAAAAAAAATCTCTTTCAATACTCTAGAACTAAACATATTGACATTTGACATCATTTTATTATAGATCATATTAATAATCATGATATATCTTTAGAATTTTTGATACTAAACATCAATTAGCATATATTTTTACAAAACCACTGAATAAGGAACAATTTGATTTTATTAGAAGAGAATTAGGCATGTTAAATCTTCTGAATGCATGAATTCCTTTATATATTTTTCGGATTTCTTGACTTTTGGAAATTGAGTTTCCTTTTTATCGAGATCATTTTCTATCACCTTCTTGAAGTTTTATGGGTTTTTGCTATACTTGATCTTTTATGTGATAATCATTTCCTATGAATCCTTCTTCCTTCTATTTATAAGAAAAGGGATTTGATTCATGAATTTTTAGTATGCACATTTTGATGTTTTTTTATGAATCCTTTCTCTTTGCAAAAGTAGAAGCTTGATTCAATGAAACTTATTTTTTTGGATTTGATTTGGTTCAAATCCTTTAATGGATTTGGTTCTTGAATTTTCTTGTGATGAATGAATTCCTCCCTTATTCTTATTTTTATGACAAAAGGAAGAAAAAAACTTGCACATCTTAGGAGGAATCAAAAAGTGCTTTCACATCTAAAGCAAAAATGCTAACTTGCCCATTTCATGAAGCAAATGTTGTTATCATGCAAAATTTTTTCTTAACTTCTCATTTCACAAATTTGCTAGCTTAGATAAATTGGTGTAAAACTTACTTGAATAGTTTAAAATACTTGCATAAATTGTTGAATGATTCTCTTTTTTGTTTATGACAAAGGGGGAGAAATGTTGAACGTTTGAAATCAGGCCAAAATGATGTTGAATGTGGTGTCATGCATAAAGTGATAAATGATTAAAAAAATACTTCAGTATCATGTATGTTATGTTAAATTTAGTATGCATGCATGAAGTGATAAATGGTGCTTTAGTATCATATATGTTATGCCCAAAATGATTAAAAATATGAATGCTTTAGTACCATGAATATCATGTCAAAATGATGTTAATTTTACTATCATGCATGAAGTGATGAATGCTTCAGTAACATATAGGTCATTCCTAAAGTGATGTTGATTTATTATCATGCATGAAGTGATGAAATTGTGTATTCTATGCTTTGATGACTTGAAACTATGATGATACACAATATATGAAATTTTGATTTTGATCACTATAATCAAAATTATTTTCAATTGAATTCAAAGGTTATGATTCCTTTTGAATTCAAGTTTGCCTTATCTCAATATGGCATATAGAAAGGGGGAGTTAAGGTTAACTCCATCATCAATTGGTTGCCATCATCAAAAAATGAGAGATTGTTGAATCTCGAATTTTGATGATGAAATCAATTAGTGAATTAATAAACTAATCCATGTATTGAGATAAGTGATGCAGGACTAACTATGATCATAAAAAAGGTAAAACGATTAAAGTAGAATTGAAGTTGGGTCAGAGTCAATAATTGTGCATCGGGCCAGTTGAATCGAGGGATACACCGAAGGATTGTCAATGTAGCGAAAGCTTGCCGGAAGTTCATCGGGAGTTCGTTGAAAGCTTACCGAAAGTTCATTGAAATCTTGTTGGAAGATCATCGGGAGTTCGCCAGAAGATCATTGGGATTTCATTGGAAGTTCACCGAGAGTTCAGATGAATAATTGATGTGTCGGACAACTAGGATTGCTTGCATTATAATTGTCTAGCCTTAATTATCGTAGTTAGGGTTTCAATTTGAGTTAGTTTTGGGAGAAATTCTATTAACTCAATTAGGGGCCAACTAGGCCTTCAACATGGCTGAATTGGGCTAGTTGGATGGCCCATTTAGCCACTTCTAGCCATATCAAGCTGTGGCACGCCTAAACTGGGTGGTGGAACCGCCTAAGGCTTAACCTCCCAAGACCACTACCGCCTAAGGCAATGGTACCACAGATAGTTAATGATGTTAGGTGGTGGTACTACCAGAGTCCAATCTCCAAGGCTTTATTAAGCGATCGTACCGCCTTGACTGGGCAGTGGTACCACCTAGTGTTAGTCTACAAGCGGTGGTACCACCCAATAATGGCGATGGTATCGCCAATAACCCGGAAACCCAGGATGAGACACTTTTTAAATCCATTTCTTAAGCCATTGGGACCTATAAACACTCCACTCTTTCCTGCATGAAAGAGTATGAAAGTGTGAATAAAAATCTTGAGATTTTGGGTTGTAAAATTGCTAAGTATCCTCCTTTCTTTCTAGTTTTGTGATCATTTAAGAGAGTTGTGAGGCTTGTAAGGGTTTGTCTCCTAAACCTATGAAAAGGAGAGAGTGTTGTAAGAGAGTGGTTGGTCTTCGCCCATTGAAGGAAGACCGTTAGTCGACACTGATGGCCTCAACGGAGGAGTAATCAGAAGTGGATGTAGGGCACGATGACCAAACCACTATAAATCTGGTGTGCTTTCTTTCTGTCATTTCTTTTATGTTTTTTCATTCTTATCACTCACTGATTTACTTGCATACTGCCCTCAATCACTTACGAATGTTTTCAAGTTTAAACGCTTTTTTGGATACAAGCTTTATCGAACAAATTTTTGAATTAACATCGGTTTTATCGAAAGCACTAATTCACCCCCCCTCTTAGTCCCAACATGATCCTAATAATATTTAGTTTATTCTTAGCTCATCACATTCATATCATTCAAAACATACTTTTTAAAATAAATTATCCATATGATAATTTATACGACTATTATTTTGTAGTGAACTAAACTTATACTTACTTATTTGAATTCAAAAATAAAGATCCAAGGAAAAATCATATTAATTAGGGAGTAATATACCTATCAAATTGGAAGCATAAGGTTATAAGATATGTTAATTAAGAACTCTACCTCTTTAATTATCAATTTATAATAATTTATTATAATAATCCAAAAAAATGATAAAATCTTTCATAAAATAAACTATAATTATCCTAAAATTTTATTTAGATTCCATAATTAAATTTTCTAACAATTCACTCTAGAATCAAATGAACTAGATAGTATCAATCAAACCATCGCATAATCCTATGAAGAAATTTTTTTTCACTATTCTAACTGATTAAAAAATCTTGAATTATCATAAAAGTTTGTATAAACCTAGGAGATATATAAACTAAATGTTAGGATCAATAGGGGATGTGAATTAGTGCAGCGATAAAAATGACGGTTATGATTCCAAATCTCTTTGAGTTGATAAAAACATAACGAAGAAATCGTATTGAGAAGATGACGACTTGAAGTAAATGTACAATGTAGAGTACAACTGAGTAATGAAAGTAAGCAGTAAAGAAAGAACACACCGGATTTATAGTGATTCAGTGTTAGAACCCTTACGGATTCTAAGCTTGGGGTTGATCTCTTTAGGGGATCGGCCTCCTTGAAACTCTATAGGGGTTTCTTCCTCTATATATTATTTATTAAAAGAGGATGAATACATGACTATTTATAGGGCTTCTAAAGCCCTACTCCTAATACGACTCCTACTCAAGACTCATACTTATAACCAACTCCTAATAAGACTCCTACTATAAGAAACAACCCCCCAACTAACCCTAACCCTAGTCGGCCTCTTCACCTCTTTAATAGGGGTCAGCTACGTAGGTTTTACATGAATGCTCCTTTCAATAAAACTCAGTTAGGACTCTCCTAGCTAGAGTCCTAACAGACCCGCTCTCTTCAAATCAGCATTGTCCTCGAGGCTAACGATCCATGAATACTGAGAATTTGATTTTCAAGTCATCATAGTTCTCTCAAGTGCCATCTTCTATTGGTAGGTTTGCCCATTGTATTAGCACTTCAGTAGTGGGTCGTCGTCATCGAGTCACGATTCGTCGATCAATAATGGCACTCAATAGGGTCTGGAGTTCTCCTCGGGTAGTCATATTTAGTAGATGGCTTTGGGCTATCGTGTTTTGTCCCAGGTTGAGCTTTAAACATGACACATAAAAGACTGGATGGATTCGAGAGTTGGCAGGTAGGTCCAATCAATATGCTACCACTCTGATGTGCTCCAAAATTTGGTATGGTCCATAGAACTGAGGTGAAAGCTTCATAGATGCTCTAGTCTGGATTGATGTTAGCTTGTATGGTGTTAAAACCCTAGCGGATTCCAAGCTTGGGGTTGATCTTTTTAGGGGATCAGCCTCCTTGGTACTCTATATGGGTTCTTTCCTCCAAGTTGCTGCTCAAATACTACTAAGAAGATTCATATATTGCTTATTAAAAGAGGCTGAATACATGACTATTTATAGGGCTTCTAAACCCAAACTCCTAATAGGACTCCTACTCAAGACTTCTACTTCTAACCAACTGCTAATAAGACTACTACTCTAAGAAGCAACCTCCCAACTAACCCTAACCTTAGCCAGCCTCTTCACCTCTTTAATAGGGCTTAGCTAAGTAGGTTTTACATGAATGCCCCTTTCAATAAAATTTAATTAAGACTTTCCTAGCTAGAGTCCTAACAGACCCTCTTCAAATCAGCCTTGTCCTCGAGGCTAATGATCAATGAATTCTAGGAATTTGATCTTTAAGTTGTCATAGTTCTCCAAAGTGGCATCTTTTGTCGGTAGGTTCGCCCACGGTATTAGCACTTCAATAGTGGGTCGTCGTCGTCGAGTCATGATCCGTTGATCAATAATGACACTCGGCTGTGTCTGGAGTTCTTCTTGGGTAGTCATATTTGGTAGATAGCTTTGGGTTGTCTCGTTTTATCCTAGCTTGAGCTTTAAACATGGCATATGAAAAACTGGATGGATTCGGGAGCTAGCGGGTAAGTCCAATTTGTATGCTACCGCTCCGATGCACTCCAAAATTTGGTAGGGTCCATAGAATCAAGGTGAAAGCTTCATAGATGCTTTAGTCTTAATTGATGTTTGCTTGTATGGATGGAGTCGTAGGAAGATCCAATCTCCTATTGAAAATTCTCTTTTGCCTTTGTGTCGATCATATTGTTGTATCATTCTTGCTTGAGTTTTTTTTTGTCATGAGGGAAGCCCTTCGATGATGTCCAATGATATATCAGTCCATATAAAGTCCGCGATGGGTAAGGGTTGCAGCTTTTCGGGACTTACCACTGTCTCGCCTTTATGTCGTTGACATACATCATATTGTGCCACATTTAACAATAATATTTTTCATCCCTACCCAATAAAAATTTTGTTTAATTCTCTTAGAGGTTCTAAGGAATCCGGAGTGCCCGGCTACAAGTGTGGAATGCATCTCTTGAAGGATGGTCTTTATGCAGGTAGAATTTGGCACAATCATAATGCGTCCCTTATAGCGCAAGTCTTTTAAGTCCCAATTATAATGAGCCTCGGAGCTTGGTGCTTCCTCCAATTTTTTTATGATCTTACTGGTCTTCAGATCTTCCTACCATTCCCTCTTAATATCCTCAAGGAAGTTGCTGGTCGGAAGTGAAATGGTCAAAAATTCAGCTTGCTCGGGTAGTTGCAAAAGCACATCTGCAACAACATTCTCTTTCCCCTTTTTGTAAGTTATTTTATAATCATATCCAAGAAGCTTTGTTACATATTTTTGTCACTCGAGGGAAGATATCTTCTACTCTAAGAAATATTTTAGGCTTTTATGATTGGTCTTGATTTGAAAGTGTTGCTCGATCAAGTATGGTCTCTATTTGGTCACCACATGCACAATCGCAAGCATCTCCTTGTCGTAAATAGTCATCTTGAGATGGGAAAGAGATAATGCCTTACTAGTATAAGTGAGGGGGCAGCCATCTTGCATTAGTACAGCACCATTTCCGACTCTAGAGGCATCAGCTTCAATACCAAAAGTCTTACCAAAATCGGGTAGTGCTAGTATGGGCATTGTCGTCATTGTGACTTTAAGTTCGTCAAAGGTGGTGGTGGCTATGTCTGACCATTAGAAAACATCTTTTTTCAGCAAGGAAGTAAGGGGTGCACTAATCTTTCCATAGTTTTTCACGAAGTTGCGGTAGTAGCCTATTAAAACGAGAAAGTCGCATAGCGATTTTATGTTCCTCGGGGTTGGCTAGTTTTGCATTGCTTCAATTTTGGAGGGGTCCACCACTACATCTTCCTCTGATATAATATGCCCAAGATATTTCACCTTCTGTTGAAGAAAGCTACACTTTAATTTTTTAACAAAAAGAATATGTTCTCGTAAAATCATCAAAACAAGTCATAAGTGCTGAAAATGACTTTCGTAAGAAGGGTTGTAAATAAGGATATCGTTGAAGAAAACCAGAATAAAATTACAAATATAATTCAAAATATATCATTTATAAGGCTCTGGAAGGTGGAGGGAGCATTGGTGAGATCAAAGGGCATTACCAAAAATTTGTAGTGGTCGTTGTGTGTTCGAAAGGTGATTTTCGGTATGTCTTCTTCTCACACTCATATTTGATGATACCCAGTTCGAAGGTCCAGCTTTGTGAAGACTCATGCTCCCTTTAATTTATCAAGCAATTTATCTACCACTAGAATAGGGTATTTATCCTTGAAAGTTATGACGTTGAGATCTTGGTATTCAATGCACATTTGCCATGTTCCGTCCTTCTTTCTTACGAGGAGCACCACTGAAGAGTAGGGGTTGCAACTTGGCCAAATAACTCTTGTTTCAAATATCTCTTTTACAATCCTTTCTATTTCATTCTTGTGGAGATGTGGATACTGATATGGCCTAGAATTTGTTGGAGGTTTGTCTGGAAGAATTAGTATACAATGATCATGCTGACGGGTAGGAGGTAGGTTGCATGGTTTGTCAAATATATCTAAAAATTCAACAAGCAAAGGAAGTAGGTTTGGATCTTCAAATTGTGGTGGCTCTCCCTTAGTTTTTTGCTCAAGTTGTACCAAAAATCCATTGCATGCTTTGTGGAAAACCTTCTCCATTCGTTGTGTGCAAATCATCGTTACATCGCCCCCACGTTTCCCATGTAGTATCACATGTTTCCTCTTACTGTAAAATTTCATAATTAGTTTCATAAAATTTTAGGAAACATAGCCTAATGTCATTATCCATTCAATGTCAAGCATGGCCTCATAATCATCAAGAGGGAGGAGGAAGAATTCTATAATTATCTCTTAATCTTGCAGCAACAGTTTCACCTGTGAGCACCTATGTTCACACTTCAAAATTCGTCCGTCCGCAACTTTAATGTCAAACCTAGTGCAATTCTTGATAGGTAAGGCCATCCGGACATTAACCTTACTGTTCATACAATTATTTGTGCTCTTGGTGTCAATAAGAACGGTTATAGGTTGTTGCTTCTGAATTCCTCCCACTTTCATCGTTTGCGAGTTCGAGTAACCGGCAAGGGCATGCATCATAATATCAACCGGCTACTTTTCTTCATCACAACCTCTTCCTCATGCTCCTGGACCTCCTCCTCCATGTCTTCAAGAGGTTCAATCAGTAGGAGGCGGCCCCTTTTGCAGTGATGGTCGCGGTTCCATGGCTCATAGCAATGCCAACAAAGACCCTTTTTTGATCGGTCACGTAGTTATTCTCTTATCAATTTTTTTGGTAGCGAAGGATAATTGAGAGTAGAAGGAGATTTATATGCCATGGGTATAGGAGAGGTTCTCATCCTCCAAGCATCTTGGTTGAACCGTTCTTCTTATATTTGGGTGAAAGAAATCACAATTGTCATGGTACGGGGCTACCGTGCCTTAACCTCCCCTTTTATCTCTGGCTTGAGTCCTTCGATAAATGTTCCTATCAATTAATGGTCAGTCCAATCATGAGCATAGTAGGATAGCTTCTCAAACCTAGTTTAGTACTCTTGAATTGTAGAGGTTTGTTGAATCTTTGCGAGTTGGCCATTGATATTTTCATACTCCGTAGGTCCGAAATGATTCAACTGTGCGTTCTTAAATTGATTCCATGTTAGAGCCCCATGATTGTATTCCAACCAATTGTACCATTGAATAACATCTCATTCAAGGTGGATGATAGCAATTTCCACCATAGCATCATCAGACGTTCGGTGGTAGCTTCATCAAATGATCATCACATACTAAAAGTCCATGAATAAAAATTCTTCTTTTGTGAGAAGAGTGAGGAAGAATTCATGGGAAAGGATTATCAAATGAAGGATCAAAAATCCATGAATAAAACTTCATAAATCATATCCCTGTTCTTGTAAATAGAAGGAAGAAGGATTTATAGGAATTGATAAAAGATCAAGTCATTAATCCAAAAGTCCATGAATCAAGGCTTTTCTTTTGCAAATAGAAATATGATCTTGATTTAAAAGGAAACTTCAAAGTATGAAAAACCATGAAATCCGAAAAACTTATAAAGGAATTCGTGCATTTGGATGGTTTAACATGCCTAATTCTCTTCTAATAAAATAAAATTATTTCTCATTCAATGGTTTGAAATATATCTGCTAATTGATGCTTTGTATCAATAAATTCTAAAGATATATCATGATTATCAACATAATCTCTAATAAAATGATGCCTAATATCAATATGTTTAGGTCTAAAGTGTTGAATGTGATTTTTTGTTAAACATATTGTACTAGTGTTATCACATTTTATAGAAATGTTTTTCATGTAAATTTCATAATCTTCTAAAGTGTTCTTCATCTAGATAACTTGTGCGCAACATGCATCTACTAATATATATTCTACTTCAATTGTAGATAATGCAACTGAGTTTTATTTTTTGGAGAACCAAGAAACAAGTGCATGATCTAAGAATTGGCACATTCCAAATATGCTTTTTTTATCTATTTGACAACTAGCAAAATCAGCATAGGCATAAGCAAGTAACTCAACGTTTTTGGAATTAGGATACTATAGTCCTAGATTAGGAGTTCCTTTTAGATATCTAAAAATCCTTTTAACAACTTTTAAGTGAGATTGCTTAGGATTAGATTGAAATCTAACATATAGTCCAACACTAAATATGATATCATGTCTAGTTGCTGTGAGGTATAATTAACTACCTATCATACCCCTATATGTCTTTTGATTAAAACATTCTCCATTAGTGTCCATATCTAGTTTTGTAGAAGTGCTCATTGGTATATTAATAGCCTTACATTATCCATATTAAATCGATTTAATAGATCTAAAGCATATTTTGTTGGACTAACAAAAAATTCATCACTAAGTTGTTTGATTTGTAAACCTAAGAAAAAAATTAATTCTCCCATTAGACTAATTTTGAATTCATGGCTGATACTATTTACAAAAGATTCACATAAAGACTCATTTGAAGATCCAAAAATAATATCATCAATATAAATTTGAATAATGAGAAATGATTTTCAAAATATTTGATAAACAATATAGTATCGACCTTACCTTTCATAAAATTATTTTGAATAAGAAAAGAACTAAGCCTCTCATACCAAGCCTTAGGAGCTTATTTTAATCCATAGAGAGCTCTAGTTAACTGAAACACATGATTCAGAGAGTTAGCATTCTCAAATCTAGGAGGTTATTCAAATAAACTTCTTTAGAAATAAAGCCATAAAGAAAAGCACTTTTAAAATCCATTTGAAATAATTTAAAATTGTTACAACTAGCATAGGCAAGGAGAATCCTTATGGCTTCAAGTCTAGCAACAAGAGCAAATGTTTCTTCATAATTGATACCTTCTTCTTAGTTGAAACATTTGGTCACTAATCTAGCCTTGTTTCTAACCATGATACCAAGTTCATCTTGCTTGTTTTTGAAGACCCATTTAGTACCAATTACCAAATGGTCACTTGGTCTAGGAACAAGCTTTCATATCTCATTTCTCTCAAATTGATTTAATTCCTCATGGATTGCAATAACCCATGAATCGTCTTTCAGGATCTCGTCAACGCATTTAGGTTCAATTTAGGATAAAAATGCTGCATTCGCACAAAATATTTTAAGAGAAGAATGAGTTTGAACATCTTTTGAAGTGTCTCCAATGATTAGCTCCTTAAGATGAGCATCTACATACTTCCAATCCTTAGGTAAGGATTCTTTAGAAGAAGATGCATCCAAGTTACTAGTGGGAGAAGAGGGTTTATTCAAATTTAAACCATCAAAATTAAAATCATCATCAAAATCATTTTTCTTGAATTCAGAAACCTCATTGAAAATAACATGAATAGATTCTTCTATAACTAAAGTTCTTTTATTAAATACACAAAATGTTTTAGAAATAGAAGAATAACAAAGAAAAATGCTTTCATTAGATTTTGCATCAAATTTTCCGAAGACATCTTTTTCGTTTAAAATAAAACATTTACAACCGAAACTTTAAAATATGAATCATCGAGTTTTTTGTTATTCCATAATTCATAAGGAGTTTTGGAAAGTAATGTTATAAACCCTATTTATGACATAACATGTTATGTTAACGGTTTCGGCCCAAAAATATTTGGGTAGGCTATGTTCATTTAACATGGTTCTTGACATTTCTTGTAAGCTTCTATTTTTTCTTTCAACTATTCCATTTTGTTGTGGGTTTCTTGGAGTAGAAAAATTATAGTTGTACCCATTTGATTTACAAAAGATTTAAAAATCATAGTTTTAAAATTTACCACCATAATCACTACGTATAGATACAATCATAAAGCCTTTTTCATTTTGAACAAGTTTACAAAAATTTAAAAAATACATAAAACAATTACTTTTGTGTGCCAAGAAGTATGTCTAAGTGTATCTACTACAATTATCAACAATTACAAAGGCATATTTGCTACCTCCTAGACTTATTGTATCAATTGGTTCAAATAAATCCATATGGATCAATTGCAACGGTCTAGAGATGCTTGTTTGATTCTTTCACTTGAAACTACCTTTTATTTGATTTCCTTGTTGACATGCATCATACACTTTGTCTTTGACAAACTTGATGCTAGGGATTCCTCTTACAAGTTCTTTAGATGAAATTTAGGAGATTAATTTCATGCTAGCATGACCTAATCTCCTATGCCAAAGCCAAGCATCATCGCTTAAAGCTGAAAAGCACATTTCATTACAAAGATCATCAATGTCTTTCTGTGATATATCCTATATGTATACACATTATTATGTTTTAAGGTAATTTTAGATGTATTTTTGTGTGGTCTTTCAATAATGTAAGCATTAGATTCAAATCTTATGATATATCCTCTATCACACAATTGACTAATGCTTAGACGATTATGCTTTAAACCATCTACTAATAACATATCTTCAATCAAGATGTTTGATTTGTTACCTGTGGTTCCTTTGCTAATGATTTTACCTCTGTTGTCTCCGAAGGCGACAAACCCTTCGTCTTGGGTAGTAAAATTAGAGAATTAAGTTAGATCTCCGATCGTGTGCCTTGAGCATCTACTATCAAGGTACCATCTCTTGCTCTAGCTTGTTATTGTAAACATATCACTTGGGGACAATCAATTTTGAAGTGCCTTGACTTCTTGCATTCATAGTAAATTATTTAGTCCATTTTAAGTTTATTTTTATTTTTAATGTCATGTTTAGTTTTGTTGCTTTTTATGAATATTTTAAATTTTCTTGTTAGAAGTGCTAAGTCATCATCATCATCATCACTTGAGTTTTCTCTCAAGTGGTCTTCTTGAGTTCTAAGTGATAAATCCTTCCTGTTCTTTGGAAAGTTAAGAAAAGTTCTTCATGTGCATTGCATGTGATTTCGTAAGTCATCAAAGACACAATAAGTTCTTCGAGCAAAAAGTTATACAAGTCCTTCGCTTCTTGAATTGTAGTTAATTTAGGATCCCAACTCTTTAGAAGGGATCTTAATATCTTGTTAACAAGTTCAAAATTAGGAAAACTTTTACCAAGTGCTTTTAGACTATTGATGACATGTCTCCAATAGTCTCACTTGGTTTCATGTGAAACAATTCATAACTATGAACCAAAAAATTAATTTTTGACTCCTTAACCCTACTTGTGCCTTCGTGTGTAATTTTAAGTGTATGTCAAATGTCATAAGTCATTTCATAAATAGAAACTCGATTGAATTTATTTTTATCCAAAGCACAAAATAAATCATTTATAGCTTTGGCATTCAAAGAGAAAGTCTTCTTCTCCAAATTATTCCAATCGTTCATTGGAAGAGAAGACTTTTGAAATCCATTTTCAACGATATTCCATAACTCGAAATCCATAGAAATCAAGAAAATTCACATTTTAGTTTTCTAATATGTGTAATCCGTTCTATTGAATATGAAAGGATATGTGATAGAATGACCCTCATGATTGCCGGCAAAAGTCATCTCTCTTGGGTTTTAAACCAATATGAGAGTAACCTTACTTTGATACCAACTGTTAGGATCAATACGACACTAAGAGAGGGGGGTGAATTAGCGCATCGATAAAAATTACGGTTGCGATTCCAAATCATTCCGAGTTGATAAAAAACATAACGAAGAAATTGTATCGAGAAGATGTCGACTTGAAGTAAATGTACAATGCAGAGTGAAGCTAAGTAATGAAAGTAAGTAGTGAGGAAAGAACACACTTGATTTATAGTGGTTCGGTCATTGTGACCTACGTCCACTTTCAATTCCTCCTCCATCGAGGTCATCGGCATCCACTAATGGTCATCCTCTAATAGGCGAAGACTAACTACCCTCTTACAATACTTTCTCCTTTTCATGGGTTTAGGAGACAACCCTTACAAGCTTCACACCTCACTTGAATGATCATAAGACTTAGAAAGGGAGGAGGACACTTTGGTACTTTTACAACACTTTCACACCCTAACACTTCAAGATTTTTGTGCATACTTTGTTGCTACCTCATGCAGAAAAGAGTGGGGTATTTATAGGCCCCAATGACTTCAAAATTGGAACAAAAAAGTGTCTCATCCTAGATTTTTGGAGTACTGATGATACCACTGTTAGGATCAAGAGCACTAAGGGGGTGAATTAGTGTGTGTAGGAAAACTTTCGACGATTAAAACTGCATTCGTACGTTGAAATTCGATTCCAACGTAAAAGTCATTTCATGTAGATAATAACTTTAAAAACTTACGGGAACATATTTGAAGTAAAGTAAGGAAGGCAGTTTGTAGTTAAGATAAATAAAACAAAGGAAATGCAAACCAGATTTTAGAGTGGTTCGGTCAAACGTGACCTACATCCACATTTGGCTTCCTCCTCCGACGAGGTCACCAGCGTCTACTAGAGGCCTTCCTTCAATAGGCAAAGGCCAACCACCCTTTTACAATTTCACTCCTTTTGACGGGCTTAGGAGACAACCCTTACAAAATTTTCAATCCTCTCTTGAATTATCGAAACTTGGAAGAAAAGAGGGAGGTGAACTATTAGCTTATACAATACTTTTGAGCTCTAAAAATCACAGAGTAAGATTGGATTTTCGGTGCCCTTTCATGCAGGAAAGGGTGGGGTTTATATATGCCCCAAACTGGTTTCAATTTGGAGCTTAAATATGTCATCTTCCGGATTTCCGGGGTATTGGCGGTACTACCGCCATAATTGGGTAGTACTACCACCTATCATCTGTCAATGAGCGATACTACTACTCAGTCTGGGCGGTACTATCGTCTGACATCGCTCAGAGACCAAGCTCAAGCGTTACCACCGCTTGATAGGGGTGGTACCACTGCCCACTCTCGCTCGAAGACTGAGCCCAAGCGGTACCACCACCTGATAAGGGCGGTACCACCATCCAGTCTCACTCGGAAATTGAGCCTAGGTGGTACCACCGCCTGACCTGGGCGGTTGCACCGCCGGCCAAGAAATCTAAGTCCGAATAGGCTGATCAATTCGGCCCAATTTGGGTCTGTCAAGGGCCCAATTAACCCCAGATCGAGTTAATGGGATCACCTCCCATTCCTATCTTAATCTACATGCTAACTATGATATTTCTTAAGACATTTATTGCAACTTGCTCTGGTGCGTCAATTGCTTCTTTTGGCGAGCTTCTGGTGAGCTTCCGACGAACATCAGACGAACCCTCGGCGATGCTCCGGTGGACTTCCAACAAACTCCTGGACTTCTCGAATTTGTTCCCGCAGAACCTCCGACGATCGTCCGGACTTCCGTCGAACTCTCGAACCCCCAACGTGATCATGGTCTTGACTCTAGTGTAACTCCTACTGCATGTCTTACTTCCATCGTAGTTAATCCTGCACATATAAAACAAACTTCGATCTAGACAATTAATACTAAGCATTAATCAAGTTGTCCGACATGTCATTGGTCCTTCGACGCTTCGTCCAACTCTTCGGCCTATTGCCCAATTGGCCAGTTGACTCCGCAACTCCGTTATCCTTGGCACAATACCCGCTCTTCTTGGCCTGATGCCCGATACTATGGCCCGAAGCCTTCTGTCAATACATCAATCGATACAACTGCCCGACGTCCAATCTTCTGACATATTCCTTCGACCCAACATGATTTTTCCTACTTTAATTATCTCATCCTGATCAAAGCATCCTACATCGCTCAAAATACAGATTAAAACATAAACACAATTATCAATTGGTTTCATCATCAAAATATGAGATTCAATAATCTCCCCTATTTTATGATGACAACCAATTGATGACGGAGTTAAACTTAACTCTCAGATTTTAAACAAACTCCCCCTATCAATATGGCTTATTGATAGAAACTCTTGGATTAAAAAAAATCCAAGTAACATGTCATGATAAAATCATGACATATAATCAAAATACTTCCCCCCTTTGTCATCAACAAAAAGGAGAAGTACCACAACCAAGTGTTTGGATATATAGATTCAAATCATTGCATGAAAAACATAGTATCAAATTTTATCATCATGCAATTTGTAAGCTTGAAAATTTACCAAGTGCTACATCATGCTTAAAACATTCAAGCTATCAAGTTATAGATATGCAAGGTAGCAAGATAGCATGTTCTACATCATGCGAGCTAGCAAATTAGAGAAGTTCAAGAAAGCAACTCTTGCTTCTTGAAATATGCAAGTTTGGACATTTTGCTAGGTGTGCAAGTTTGGCATATTTTGCTTCTTGAGATAGGCAAGATAGCAATTTTGGTGATGTTCAATATAGCAAGTTCTTTCTTCTCTTTTGAGAAGTGTAATTTTTGCTTTCTTTGCAATAAGCAAGTTAGCTATTTTTGCTTTCTTCTTGTATTATGCAAGCTTGCATCTTTTATTTTGAGATGTGCATATTGGCAACTCTTTCTCCCCCTTTGTTATTGGCAAAAAGAAGGGAAGACCCTTTACGTCAATATCTAAATCATGACAAGGTAAATAGCATTGATGAAAATTCAAGTCGTGAATGTTAAAACAATTATTTTATCATGAATATTTCATCATTGCATGCATCATTATTATAAGTTAAAGTATTGCATGCATAATGACAAATCATCATGTATATAAAATATAACATCATCATTACATGCATGATTCCAAATCATCATTCTATCAGAAAATGATAATTATTGATTTTCACATTATTTAAAAAAAAATCAAAGTGTTGCATGCATTTTTATCTAAGGGAAAAATCATAGTGTTGCATGTATTATTCCAAAACATTTCAAGCCATATAAGCCATAAATACAAAGAAATCATGTCATGAGGATAAAATTATTTGAATACCAAAAGACATGATTCATTAGTAAATATCTTCTTTAAATAAAATATCAAGAAAAATCATAGGAGTACAATGAAGAGATCTTGTTTTAAAAGAAAATCAAGTAATAAATCCAAGAACTCACAAGGAAAAATCATGATTCATTTAGAAAATCTCCTCTTAAGAAAATATCAAGTAGAATCATAGGAGATCGATTAATGAGAAATTTTGATTTATAATAAAATCTCATGTATCGAATGTCGAGAAATAAAAATGATGATTCATAAAAAAAAAAATCACAAGTTATATTCAAGAGAAAAATCATCATTCATTTTCAATTCATTCAATTTTTCAAATTAATATTTCTTGGGTATGCATGATATCAAAACATGGTTTCAAATCTTCAACATATAATATACATAAATTCAAAAATCGAAAGGAGAAGCGAAAAATTCAAAGGTACAAATATTTCAACTATCTCATAAACAAATAAAGGATCAAGTCATGAATCCAAAATTCCATGAATCATTTCGACAAATTTTCTTTTAAATAATCGAAATGATCATCAAAGGAAATATCATATTATTCAAAGAAATCGAGATCATGATTTTGATAAAATTCATCTCAAATTCAAATCATCAAAATCATTTTTATGGTTCACAAAATTCATAACATAAGTAGAGTCATGATTTCATTGATAATATATTTTCCCTTTTTTAAGTATTTCATTTTAAGTGATTGATTTCATGTTAGCATGCTTTTTCATTTATGTTAAATAAAAACATTCATCAACGTTTAGGATCGAAAAATGAATTTCGTCATAAAACCATCAAGATCAATATATTTTCAAAAATGAATTGTTAGGATCAAGAAAATCCGAAAATGAAATTTAACACTTTCATGCATTTGGACATGGTTTTGCTATAGATTTTCAAACACAATCATAAAGATAAAACATGCTCATGATCATGAAAATTTTTCTATCCAAAACACATAATTTCCAACATGTGATTAAGGCATGTAATAGTGTAAAGTTCTCATTATAGCAATTCAGTGAATGAATTAAGAACATCCAAAAAATGATTTTAATAAGTTCATGCATTCGGACACATTTTTGCCATATGTTTTTCAAATACACTCATGAAAATAATACATGCTTATCATCATGTATAACTTAAAATCTCATGCATAAAATTTTCAATCATAGTATCAAAATATTTATTATTATATCATTATGTATTTCTTCAAATCAAACATGATTTTATTTAATCAAAATCCAGAAATAACAATGGAAATCAACATGATACACATTATTACTTCTTAACCACATATAGCATAATTTCATATTTTCAATCAAAATCATTTTTTTTGTTTATATTTTTTCATGATTATTTTTAAAACTACTAGCATGATCATAATTTTTGCATTTTCATTTTTTTAACATATAATTATTAAAAATAATTTTTTAAACAAAATAAGAAAGAAAATGCATCATGGAAAGCATCATGTTATTTCAAAATAAATTAGGGGGATTTCGATTACCTCATCATTGAAAGCAGTTAAGGTGTAGTTTGCCACCTCGCCTTTCTTGATTTTCTCCTCGTCTTCGGAGGAGCTCGATTCATCCCAATTTTTATTCTTCTTCTTGTATTCAAAGCAAGTAGTTCCATTCTTTTTGCTTTTCAATTTTTGTTTCATTTGTAATTTAAGTTCACCATCACTTGAACTTATGCTCAAGTGGTCTTCAAATGTTCTATGTCCCAAATCCTTCCTATGCATTGTGCAACATTTCATATGTCATCAACAAACCAATTAGTTCTTCAAGTGGTAAGTTGTTTAGGCTTTTAGCTTCTTGTATCGCAGTTACTTTTGAATTCTAATTTTTAGAAAAGGAATGCAAAATCTTGTTTACAAGTTCAAAATCCGAAAAACTTCTACCAAGTCCTTTTAAACCATTGATGATATCCGTCAAATGGGTGTACATGTCTCCAATGGTTTCACTTGGTTTCATGTGAAATAGTTCAAAATCATGCATTAAAAAGTTGATTTTCGAATCTTTTAGTCTACTTGTGCCTTCGTGAGTGGTTTCAAGAACATTCCAAATGTCGAAAGCTGTTTCGCACATAGAAACTCGATTAAACTTGTTTTTGTCTAAAGCACAAAATAGAGCATTTATAGCTCTAGTATTTAAAGAAAACGTCTTCTTCTCCAAATCATTCGAATGGTTCATTAGAAGAGAAGATATTTGAAAACCAAATTCAACTATGTGCCATAAATCGAGATTCAACGAAAGCAAGAAAACTCTCATTCGAGTTTTCCAAAGAGTGTAGTATGTCCCATTGAAGAAGGGAGGACGAATGAAAGAGTAACCATCTTGGTTGCCGAAAGAGTCATTTCTCTTAGGTGTTAATCCAAGTGAGAAATAACAAGGCTCTGATACCAATTGTTAGAATCAAGAGCACTAAGAGGGGGTGAATTAGTGCAGTGGAAAACTTTTGACGATTAAAACTGCGTTCGTATGTTAAAATCTGATTCCAACATAAAAGTCATTTCGTGCAGATAATAACTTTGAAAGCTTACGGAAACATATTTGAAGTAAAGTAAGAAAGGCAATTTGCAGTTAAGATAAATAAAACAAAGAAAATGCAAACCAGATTTTAGAGTGGTTCGGTCAAACGTGACCTACATCCACTTTCAGCTTCCTCTACCGATGAGGTCACCAGCGTCTACTACAGGCCTTCCTTCAATAGGCGAAGGCTAACCACCATTTTACAATTTCATTCCTTTTGATGGGCTTAGGAGACAACCCTTATAGAATTTTTACTCCTCTCTTGAATGATCAAAACTAGGAAGAAAAGAGGGAGGAGAACTTTTAGCTTATATAACACTTTTGAGCTCTAAAAATCACAGAGTAAGGGATTTTCGGTGCCCTTTCATGCAGGAAAGGGTGGGGTTTATATAGGCCCCAAACTAGTCTCAATTTGGAGCTCAAATGTGTCATCTCCCGGATTTTCAGGGTACTGGCGGTACTACCGCCATAATTGGGCGATACTACCACTTGTCATCTGTCACTGAGTAGTACTACCGCTCAGTTTGGGCGGTACTACCACTTGATATTGCTCAGAGACTGAGCTTAGGCAGTACCACCGCCCAGTCTCACTCGGAGACTGAGCCCAAGCGGTACCACCGCCTGACCTGGGCGGTTGCACTACCGATCAAGAAATCTGGGTCCGAATGGGCTGATCCATTCGGTCCAATTTAGGTCTGTCAAGAGCCCAATTGCCCCCAGATCAAGTTAATGGGATCACCTCCCATTCCTAACTTAATCTACATGCTAACTACAATATTTTTTAAGACATTTACTGTAACTTGCTCCGGTGCATCAATCGCTTCTTCCGGTGAGCTTCCGGCGAACATCCGACGAACCCTCGGCGATGCTCCAACGGACTTCCAGCAAACTCTTGGACTTACAACGATCCACTTGGCGTGTTTCAATGATCTTTTTTGGCAAACTCCTGGACTTCTCGGATTTGTTCCCACAGAACCTCCGACGACCGTCCGGACTTCCGTCGAACTCTCGAACCCCCAACGTGATCATGGTCTTGACTTCGGTGCAACTCCTGCTGCATATCTTACTTCCATCGTAGTTAATCCTGCACATGTAAAACAAACTTCGATCTAGACAATTAATACTAAGCATTAATAAAATTGTCCGGCATGTCATTGATCCCTCGACGCTTCGTCCGATTCTTCGGCGCATTGTCCTCTCCTGCGGCTTATTGCCCAATCGGCTAGTTGACTCAACTCCGATATCCTTGGCACAATACCTGCTCTTTGTGGCCCAATGCCCGAATCCATGGCCCGAAACCTTCTATCGATACGTCGACCGATCCACCAGCCCGACGTCCAATTTTCTAACATGTTCCTCCGGCCCAACATGATTTTTCTTGCTTTAATTGTCTCATCCTGATCGAAGCATCCTGCATCACTCAAAATGCAGATTAAAACATAAACATAATTATCAATTGGTTTCATCATCAAAATACGAGATTCAACAACCACCACCATTATTGGGCGGTACCATCATTTACAAACTAACACTTGGCGGTACCACTGCTCAGTCTGGTTGTACTACTTCTTGATAAAGCCTTGGAGACTAGTCTCTAGCAATACCACTACCTGATAGGGTAGTACCACCACCTGACAGGGCGATACCACCGCTTGACAGTATTAACTATCGGTGGTACCATCACCTAGACCACTTGAGAAGCTAAGCCTCAAGCGATTCCACCACCCACCCTAGGTAGTGCCACCATTTGGCATGGCTCCATGTGGTCGAGTGGGCCATCTATCCGACCCAATTCAGCCTTATTTTGGACCCAATTGGCCCCTAATTGAGTTAGTATGATTTCTCCTAACCTAACTCAAACTAAGTTCTAACTATAACAATTAAGGCATTAACTAAGCAATCTTTGTCCGGTATGTCAATTGTTCTTCCAACGAAATCTCGACGAACTTCCGGTGAACTCTCGGCAAGCTTTTGCCGAACTCCCGACGAATTCTTGGCGAACTCCCGACAAACTCTTAGTGAACTCCCGACAAACTCTTGACTAGCTCCCAATGAACTCTCGACGAGCTTCCGGCACATAGTCTGAATCTTCGACGTATCATCCGATCTTTTACTCCAACCCAACATCTACTTTATGCCTTATTTATTATCGTAATTAATCCTGTAATACTCTTCTCAACATATGGATTAGATTAATAATTTATTAAGTTATTTCTTCATCAAAATCTGATATTCAACACTAAATACATACCAAATTTTAGCTTAAAACAGAATCATTTGAATGCTAAACTACCCTCATAATTTATCTACCAACACTTATTCTATTCTGCAAATTGTGTTAGGACTATCTGAACTTATAAATTTTATAACTTAGTGTACAAAGATGGTATTCACTTATTTCCATATCTCACAAAACCCTAAGAGAATTTTTTTAAAATATATTAAAAGATTCAAATCTAATCATTTTCCTAAAGGGGTTAATTTAACTCGAATAAAACTCTTTCTTAAAAAATAAGAGATTCGGAGAATCTTAGATTAGGACTATAATAACTCTATGCACCAATTTCAGATTAAGGTCACACTAGAGGTTTTAGAACCATAAGAGAATAATCCAAAACATATCTAAAAATATAGATAAATTTAAATTTTAGATTACTCAAAAGCAACTAAAAATATTAGTTTATAATCTTTAAAATTGAAACCCTAGGTATAGTAAAGGAAGTATTGAGTTTTTCTTATCTTAATCTTCCTTAGAGCTGAGGTTTCATAGCCTCCCTAAAAGAAATTAAGAGAATTATTGAAGAAAAAGAGAAAGAGTTATGGGTTATTAGTTAGGTAATGATGATGAGGCCAAAACTAAGGTAGAGGTTCTTTAAGGGTTACCTTAAGATCTTAAATCTCATAAGGCCTCATTTCATATTTTTATTTTTTCTAATAATATAATTTTAATATTACATTAACTTTAATTGAATTTAATTTGATTTGGATAAACATGATATTTTTTTATCTAAACTCATATTTCAATTTCACTTACGCATTTTAACAATAAGTATAACACACCTCTTTGATTTGCATACATCTCTATTTAATTTTTTATTACTCCATCTATGCCTATTGATCACCAATAATTTCTCCTTTAATATAAATTAATTACTATAATTATATATTACTTTATTTAAATTATTAACTTCCTTATTTCTATAGTATGGTTAAGGAAATGATTAAAGTTTATTTCCTCAATCATATGGATAAGTTAAAAAATTTTCAATCAATTAAATTATTAATTAATTTATTTCTTAATGATCAATATAATTTTTAGGAAGTAAATAATATATATTCTATTTTTGTGTGAGAACTATAAGAAATAAATATTATATTTTTATCTTTATGTGTGAAAGTAAAATTAAATTAAATTATTACTTACTTTCCAGAATATCTCATCTTTTCCTATATATAGGGGGCCCATCCTCTTTCATTCTTCATCGAGTTTGACATTATTAGGATTGAGAAGAGGATTTCTTGAGGAGAGGATAGTCAAAGAGCGGTAGGATCCTCTATTTTTTTTATTAGCTTTGATTCATGTTTTAAAATATTGATATTGGGATTGTTATAATTTTATGACGCATAATAATATTTTAATTTCGAATTTTATGATTAATAAATAATGATAATTGATTTATGATTTTAGAATGATTATTTGACTTATAATAGTTTCTTAAGCTTAAGTGAATTTCAAGATTAATTTAATTATTAAAATTCTTAATTTTTATTAACATAATAGTTCTAAATTATTTAATTAGATATATCTATGTTTTAAAAATTGTGTGAATTTCTATAATTTAAGTAGTTTTAAATTTAAGATCATAAATTTAAATTCTTTAATTTATGAATTTGAGTTACTCTTTGATAATTTAAAATATTAAAATCTAATTTGATAAGAGGAGTCTAATTAGGGCCTAGCTTAAATGAAGTTGATTTGTCAAACCAAGTCGATTCAACTTTTGTGGCCAAATATGACCTAGTCTATGTGGTCAGGTATAACCCAATCCTTGTGGCTATGTATGACCTGACCCATGCGACTAGGTACAACCCATCCCCTATGGTCATATATGGCTCGACCTATACGGCCAGGTACAACTCAACCTATGTGGTCATATAGGACCTAGTCCATATGGCAAAGTATGACCTAACTCATATGACCAGGCCTAACTCAGCCCATGTGGCCATGTACGACCAAACTCATATGGCCAAGTAAGAGCCAGCCTATGTGATAAGGTATGATCCAACCCATATGACCAAGTATGATCCAATTCATATGGCTAGACATAATATAGTCTATGCAATCAAACATGACCTCAACTCATGTTTAGGCACAACCCAACCCACGAGCCAAGCGTGGCCCAATTCAATGGTAAGGCTCAACCCAACTTGTGAATGAGGTGTTGAATCTCGGATTTTGATGATAAAATCAATTGATGGGTTAAATGATCTAATCCATATTATTGAGTTAAGTGTGCAGGATTAACTATGATAACCAGAAAACACAAAGCAAGGATACCGGAGTCAAGTTCGATGGACGTTTAAGAGTCCGAAGAATCGTCGGAGATGCTGCCGGAACCAACCGGGAAGAAATCGGGAACTTGTCGGAATTTTCGGAAGTTTGCCGAAGAGATCGTCGGAGGTTCACAGAGATCACCGAGAAGGCTCGGCTACTCATTAAAGTCATCACAAGTTCGGGAGCTTGCTAGGAGCCCGTCGGAAGAAGTTCGTCGGAAAGCTCGTCGGAACAATACTCGACGTTCACGGTTGAAAACTTGCTTA
Organism: Musa schizocarpa; assembly: GCA_900464855.2. Taxonomy (NCBI): domain Eukaryota; kingdom Viridiplantae; phylum Streptophyta; class Magnoliopsida; order Zingiberales; family Musaceae; genus Musa; species Musa schizocarpa. The sequence continues at coordinate 20,445,405 of LS990922.1, read as the reverse complement.
GGATGTGTTTTATTATGTAGTTCACTTATAATTAGGATTATGATTAAGAGATAATCCTATATCCTGGTTAGGGGCCAACTGGGCCTAAAATTAGATTTGGTTTGGGCTAAATTTGAAGCCCAACAAGTGAACCGAAGGGTCTGGCGGTGGCACCACCCAGTACCCGAGAGTTGGGTGGTAGCACCGCCTGGGCTGGGCGGTGGCACCGCCCAGCACTGTCAGTGTCTGACACTAACAGGCGGTGGCACCGCCAACATCGGGAACTCAAAGAGAATTCAAATTTTGGAGCCCAAATTTGAATCCTCTTGAGGCCTATAATACCCCTCAAATTTTAGCTGAGATTACAACTTTTTGAGCAACAAGTGTTTGAGAGAAAGGCCTTAGAAAAGTCTTAGCTAGCCTTGTTTTCAATTTGCTAGTGTTCACCTCCTTCTTTCTTGTTGAAAATCTGTAAGAGAGTGAACTGCTTGTAAAAAGTTGTAAGAGGGGTATTCACCCTTCCCTTTCAAGAGATTTGCTAGTGGAAGGTGGGAGCCTCATCGAAGAGGGGCCTCGCAAGTGGATGTAGGTCATTTGACCGAACCACTGTAAAATCGGCGTGATCTCTGGTTTGCATTTACTTATTATCATTTACATTACTGCAAACCATTTGCACTTTAATGCTATATTGCTTTGTCTCCGTCTTACTTATCCCTTCAAGTTAAAATGCATTCGAAACGATTTTAAACAAAAACGTTGCTTTTATCGTACGAAGTTTCCGAAAAGTGTTTAAATCGTGAAAAGTTATCGCACTTTACCGCTGCACTAATTCCCCCCCCCTCTTAGTGCCACTCCAATCCTAACAATTTGTATCAGAGCAAGGCTCACTCTCAGATTTGGTTTAATACCCAAAAGAGATGGCTTACTCCGGCATGCATGAGGGACACTCTATCACACGTCCACCTATGTTGAATTGGTCGGATTACACGTATTGGAAGACCCGTGTGAGGATCTTTCTCATTTCCATGGATTTCGAACTTTGGACTATTGTCGAAAATGGATTTAAAAAATCTTCTCTTCCGATGAGCGAATAGAATGAATCGGAGAAGAAGGTTTTTGCTTTAAACGCAAAGGCTATAAATGCCTTGTTTTGTGCACTAGATAAAAATGAGTTTAATCATGTTTCAATTTGTGATTCGGCTTTTGATATTTGGAGAACTCTTGAGGTCACTCATGAAGGCACTAGCCGAGTGAAAGAGTTCAAAATCAACATCCTTGTGCACTCTTATGAACTTTTCCGACTGAAACCAAGTGAGTCCATCGGAGACATGTACACCCGTTTCACGGATGTCATCAATGGACTCAAAGCTCTTGGTAAAGATTTTTCTAACCTTGAACTAGTAAACAAAATCTTAAGATCTCTTCCAAAAAGTTGGGATCCAAAAGTTACGGCCATTCAAGAGGCCAAGGACCTCAAAACATTCCCTCTTGAAGAACTTATTGGGTCTCTAATGACCTACGAGATATCATGTCAAGCTCATGACGAGCTCGAGAACCCCCTTCCAAAGAATAAGAAGGATATGGCACTTACATCACAAGAAGATCACTTGAAAGGAACATCAAGTGATGAGGACAGTGACAATGACATTACACTTTTGACTCAAAAATTTTAAAAATATTTAAGAAAGAACAAATTTAAAAATAATACAAAAAATAAAGTTGAACAAAAGAAGGACCAAGTGATTTGCTATGAGTGTAAAAAATCGGGATACTACAAGAACGATTGTCCTCAAGCCAAAGAGAGAACATCAAAGAAGAAGGCGCTCAAGGCAACGTGGGATGATTCAAGCGCATCCGAAGAAGAGGAGTCCAACACCGAGCAAGTTGCTCATTACGCGCTAATGACTTTAGGAGAAGAGGTATGTAATTTATTTAATGAAGATTTATCTTTTGAAGAACTCTCTATCGCTTTTCACGAATTATTTGATGAATGTAGAACTATTAGCAAGAAGTTAAGTATCTTAAAGAAAGAGCATACTTTGCTACAAGATAAGTTTGATAGTCTTCAAACTTCTCCATGCTCTAAGTGTGAGCATTTAGAAGCAATAAAAAATGAAAATTTGCTTCTTAAAGAAACCTTAAACAAGTTTAAGGTTGGTAGCAAAGGATTAGATATGATCCTTGCACACAAGGGTCATGTCGCAAATAAAAATGGAATTGGATTTGTAAAAGGATTACATCAAAATCCTACCACTTTCATAAAAGGACCTACATTACATGTTTCCTCTTATATGAAATGCAACTTCTGTTGCAAATCCGGACATATTGCCTACAAATGTCCATTTAAGAAAATTAGTTCACAAAAATTAATATGGGTTCCTAAAGGAACTATAAAGGATTCAATAATAAACAACAAAGTTAGTGGATCAATTTTTGAGGCACCAAAAATCAAATGGGTACCTAAAAGTCATCCTCTTTTGTAGATAAACCCACAAGCTAGGAGCAAGAGATGGTATCTCGATAGTGGATGCTCAAGACATATGGCTGGAGATCCATCTCATTTCTCTATGCTCACTAGCAAAGAAGAAGGGTACGTCACCTTCGGAGATAATAACAAAGGCAAAATCATTGGCAAGGGAACTATTGGTAACAAATTTAGTTTTTCCATTGATGATGTTTTACTAGTTGATGGATTGAAACATAATCTCTTGAGTATTAGTCAACTATGCGATAAAGGTTATATCGTTAGATTCGAATCAAATATGTGTATTATCGAAAAACCAAACAATAACTTGACTATAATTACATTAAAACAAAATAATGTCTACACCATCAACCTTGATGAACTAAGTAATGAAATGTGCTTCTCCGCTCTAAATGATGATGCTTGGCTTTGGCATAAGAGATTAGGCCATGCAAGCATGAAACTAATATCTAAGATCTCATCTAGAGAATTAGTACCAGGGATTCCAAATATAAAGTTTACTAAGGACAAAGTATGTGATGCATGTCAACTAGGTAAACAAATAAAAACTAGTTTCAAATCAAAAAATCAAATTAGCACCACTCGACCACTACAATTGATCCATTTGGACTTATTCGAACCAATTGACACAACAAGTCTAGGAGGAAGCAAATATGCGTTTGTAATTGTGGATGACTATACTAGGTACACTTGGACCTATTGCTTAGTCCACAAAAGTGATTGCTTCAAGTGCTTCTTAAAATTTTGTAAACTCACTCAAAACGAAAAGGGCTTCATGATTTCATCAATTCGGAGTGATCACGGTGGCGAATTTCAAAACCGTGATTTCCAAAATCTTTGTGAAGTTAATGGATACAATCACAACTTCTCCACTCCAAGAAATCCCCAACAAAATGGAGTAGTTGAAAGAAAAAATAGAAACCTACAAGAAATGGCAAGAACTATGTTAAATGAACAAGGTTTACCTAAGTATTTTTGGGTCGAAGCCGTAAATACGGCTTGCTACATCTTGAATAGGGTCCTAATAAGACCATCCCTATCAAAAACTCCCTATGAATTATGGAATAACAAAAAACCAAATATTTCCTATTTTAAAGTTTTCGGTTGTAAATGCTTTATTTTGAATGAAAAGGATGCCTTAGGAAAATTTGATGCTAAATCCGATGAAAGCATCTTTCTTGGTTACTCTTCTGTTTCTAAGGCTTTTCGGGTTTTTAACAAAAGAACCTTAGTAATAGAAGAGTCTATTCATGTAGTTTTTAATGAAATTTCTAATTTAAAGAAAAATGATTTTGATGATGATCTTGGTTTTGATAATTTGAATTTAAATGAACCCGCTCCTCAAAATAGAAACTTGGATGCACCTTCTTCCGAAATTTCCTTACCCAAGGAATGGAAGTATATAGATGCTCATCCAAAGGAGCTAATCATAGGAGATACATCAAAAGGGGTTCAAACTCGTTCCTCCTTCAAGAATTTTTGTGCTAATGCCGCATTCCTTTCTCAAATCGAACCTAAGTGCATTGACGAGGCCATAAAAGATGATTTTTGGGTTATTGCAATGCAAGAGGAATTGAATCAATTTGAGAGGAATAAGGTGTGGAAGCTTGTTCCTAGACCTAGTGACCATTTAGTCATTGGTACTAAATGGGTCTTTAGAAACAAGCAAGACGAAATGGTATCGTGGTTAGAAACAAGGCTAGATTAGTGGCCAAAGGTTTCAACCAAGAAGAAGGTATCGATTACGAAGAAACCTTCGCTCCCGTGGCTCGATTAGAAGCCATAAGGATGCTCCTTGCCTATGCTAGTAGTAATAATTTTAAACTATTTCAAATGGATGTCAAAAGTGCCTTCTTGAATGGTTTTATTTCCGAAGAAGTATATGTCGAACAACCTCCCGGATTTGAAAATTCTCTTCTTCCTAATCATGTATTCAAATTGACTAAGGCTCTCTATGGCTTGAAACAAGCTCCTAGAGCTTGGTATGAAAGGCTTAGTTCCTTTCTTATTTTAAATAATTTTACCAAAGGCAAGGTTGATACTACATTGTTTATTAAACATTTTGAAAATAATTTTCTTATTGTGCAAATTTATGTTGACGATATTATTTTTGGCTCTTCGGATGAATTTTATGTGAATCATTTGCCAAATGTATGAGTCATGAATTTAAAATGAGTTTAATGGGTGAATTAACTTTCTTTTTAAGATTACAAATCAAACAACTTAGGGATGGTATATTTCTTAACCAATCTAAATATACATTAGAATTGTTAAAACGATTTAACATGGATAATTCAAAAGCAATAAACACCCCTATGAGTACTGCGACTAAGTTAGATATGGATGAAAATAGTGAAAATTTCGATCAAAAAATATATAGGGGAATGATAGGTAGTCTACTCTACCTTACCGCGACTAGACCGGATATTATGTTTAGTGTAGGACTTTGCGTTAGGTTTCAATCAAATCCTAAATTATCTCATCTTAAAAGTGTTAAAAGAATATTTAGGTATCGTAAAGGAACTCCAATTCTAGGACTGTGGTATCCAAAATCTAAAAAATTCGATTTAATAGCTTATACAGATGCCGATTTTGGCAGATGCAGGATAGATAGAAAAAGTACATTCGGAACATGCCAATTTTTAGGACATGCACTTGTTTCTTAGACTTTTAAGAAACAAAATTCAGTTGTACTATCTACGGCGGAAGCCGAATACACTGCTACAAGTGCATGCTGTGCACAAGTTGTTTGGTTGAAAAATACATTAGAGGACTATGGAATTCACTTTAAAAATATTCCCATAAAATGTGATAATACTAGTGCCATATGTCTTACTAAAAATCTAATTCAGCACTCTAGAACTAAGCACATCGACGTTAGGCATCATTTCATACGCGATCATGTCCTTAACAATGATGTTGTTCTAGAATTCATTAACACAAAGCATCAACTAGCAGATATATTTACAAAAGCCTTGAATGAAGACCAATTTGAATTCATTAGAAGGGAATTAGGTATGTTTAATTGTCCCTAAACAATAAACTTGTTTGAATGGATTTTCCGTAAAGTTTTTTATCTTCTCTCCGTTCCTCGGTGAATCTAATCCTTCTCCTCCAATTCGAAATGACATGTTAAATTATCTTATCCTACCGCTCCAATCTGCTCAAGATTAATGATTTTATGACATTTTGATTATGAGTTTCAAGTTGACAATTTGAATTTAAATGAGTTTGTATTCGAATTATGATCTTGACTTATTAAAGTTACTACTTGAATTTTTTTTTTTTTCAATCTCTTCCTTGTACATCTACAATTTCTGTTATTTATAGAAAGAAGAGATTAGATAATATGGATGCATGCTAAATTTTCTTTTAAGATGAACTCTGCGTAAATATTTTTGCATACTTAATTTTGAATGATAAAATCTTTGTATGACAAAATATGTGCTTCAAGTCTCAATTCCCTTTTTTGTTGATGACAAAGGGGGAGAAAAGTGATGACTTGTATCATTTTAATAGCATGACTTATATGAATTGCAAAAGCTTTTCAAAATCTTTGAGAATATGCCTTGCAAAATCTTTGAGAAAAGTGATCGATCGATGAATGTCTTATATGCCTTGCAAACTCCTTGAGAATATCTCAAGATCGATTGATCATATTGAAAGCATGTCTAACATGTATATCATTTTAATAGCATGACTTATATGAATTGTAAAAGCTTTTCAAAATCTTTGAGAATATGCCTTGCAAAATCTTTGAGAAAAGTGATCGATCGATGAATGTCTTATATGTCTTGCAAAATCCTTGAGAATATCGCAAGATCGATTGATCATATTGAAAGCATGTCTAACATGTATATCATGAAATTCATGTTGAAAATCTTTATCTCCTATTGTAGTAAAAATTGTCTCTTATCATTCGACTTGAAAAGGATTTTCATCGAAGTTTCGCATTTACATTATGCTTAATGTGAATAACGATAAGTTCTATTGTTAGAACTTATCGGTTTATGCTTGAATTCAATGGGATGGAATTCAAGTGTTTTTATCTTCTCATAATATGATATATAGATAGGGGGAGTTATGTTTAACTCCGTCATCAATTGATTGTCATCATCAAAAAGGGGGAGATTGTTGAATCTCGAATTTTGATGATAAAATCAATTGATGGGTTAAATGATCTAATCCATATTATTGAGTTAAGTGTGCAGGATTAACTACGATAACTAGAAAACACAAAACAAGGATACCGGAGTCAAGTTCGATGGACGTTTAAGAGTCCGAAGAATCGTCGGAGATGCTGCCGGAACCAACCGGGAAGAAATCGGGAACCTGTCGGAATTTTCGGAAGTTTGTCAAGAGATCGTGGAGGAGGTTCACAGAGATCACCGAGAGCTACTCGGCTACTCATTAAAGTCATCACAAGTTGGGAGCTTGTTGGGAGCCCGTCGGAAGAAGTTCGTCGGAAAACTTCATGGAACAATACGACGTTCATGGTTGAAAACTTGCTTAGGATGTGTTTTGTTATGTAGTTCACTTATAATTAGGATTAGGATTAAGAGATAATCCTATATCCTGGTTAGGGGCCAGCTGGGCCCAAAATTAGACTTGGTTTGGGCTAAATTTGAAAACCAACAAGTGAACCGAAGGGTCTGGCGGTGGCACCGCCCAGCGCCCGAGAGCTGGGCGGTGGCACCGCTTGGGCTGGGTGGTGGCACCGCCCAGCACTGTCAGTGTCTGACACTAATAGGCGGTGGCACCGCCAGCATCGGGAACTCAAAGAGAATTCAAATTTTGGAGCCCAAATTTGAATCCTCTTGAGGCCTATAAATACCCCTCAAATCTCAGCTGAGATTACAACTTTTTGAGCAGCAAGTGTTTGAGAGAAAGGCCTTAGAAAAGTCTTAGCTAGCCTTGTTTTCAATTTGCTAGTGTTCACCTCCTTCTTTCTTGCTGAAAATCTGTAAGAGAGTGAACTGCTTGTAAAAAGTTGTAAGAGGGGTATTCACCCTTCCCTTTCAAGAGATTTGCTAGTGGAAGGTGGGAGCCTCATCGAAGAGGGGCCTCGCAAGTGGATGTAGGTCATTTGACCGAACCACTGTAAAATTGGCATGATCTCTGGTTTGCATTTACTTATTATCATTTACATTACTGCAAACCATTTGCACTTTAATGCTATACTGCTTTGTCTCCGTCTTACTTATCCCTTCAAGTTAAAATGCAATCAAAACGATTTTAAACAAAAACGTTGCTTTTATCGTACGAAGTTTCCGAAAAGCGTTTAAATCGTGAAAAGTTATCGCACTTTACCGCTGCACTAATTCACCCCCCCCCCCCTTAGTGCCGCTCCAATCCTAACATGAGGCTCAGTTCAATCTACGAAGTTAGGCTAGCCCAACTATGTGATTAGCGTTAGACACATTATCGCTCCTCTATCTAGCCTGTTGTATCTCATCATAACCTATTACTTAGGATAAGTATGTGTAGAGCACGTGACCCATCCAAGACTTAGGTGGGTCAGTTCAGTTTGAGCTAACATTATAAGATATAGTCTAATTTCCTCTTTCTTTATTAGTTTAAGTTTATTAACTAACTAAATCAAATAGATTTGATTAGTTCAAGCTGATTTAGGGTGATTTCAAACCAACTTTACTAGTTCAAAGATGTTAGGAACGAGTTGACACTACTAAGAGGGGGGGGTGATGAATTAGTGCACCGATAAAATCATATATTCAAATCTTTTATTTTCAATTAAAATCGATTCTGACGAAAACCGTTTCATAAAGATCTTAGCTTAAAACACGTTCATAATTGCATTAAAAGCAGTAAGTAAAGTGGTTTGCAGTTAAAGTAAATTGCTCAAGAAGAAATGCAAACTAGATTTTTATAGTGGTTCGGTCGTCATGACCTACATCCACTCCACCAATTCCTCTTCCGTCGAGGCCACTAGCATCCGCTATCAGTCTTCATTCAATAGGCGAAGACCAACTACCTTTTACAACTTGATTCTCCTTTTACTAGGTTTAGGAGATAACCCTTACACCCCCACTTACTCATCTCTCAAACTATTCTAACACTTAGAATAAGGAGAGGAGTTCACACAAGATTGCAGTAGTGTTTTCTTTCTTTTTCACTCACAATACTTATGTGTGTTAACCAAGGATAAGAGGGATATTTATAGGCTTCAAGTTGATTCAAACTTGGAGCCTAAAAATGTCTCATCCTGGGTTTCTTGGGTACGAGTGGTACCACCAACTTTGTTGGGTGGTACAATCGCCAGTGTTAGTCTGACACTGATATTGCACAGGTCAGGCGGTACCACTACCCAGATTGGTGGTACCACTACCTAACAGCCTCTTCGAGATTGTGTCTGTTGAATCTCGGATTTTGATGATGAAGTCAATTATCATTTGTTGTCTAATCTATGTGTTGAGATAAGTGTGCAGGATTAACTACGATGAAAGTTAGACATGCAGGAGGAGTTGCGCCAGAGTCAAGAAAATGATCACGTTGGGAGTTCGAGATTTCGACGGAAGTTCGGACAATCGTCGGAGGTTCTGCGGGAACAAATCTGAGAAGTCCATAAGCTTGTCAAAAGAAGCTCGTCGGAACTCGCCAAGTGGATCGTCGCAAGTCCAGGAGTTTGCCGGAAGTCCGCAGGAGCATCACCGAGGGTTCGCAGGAGCATCGGTTGATCGACGGAAGTTCGTCGGAAACTCGCCGGAATAAGCGATTGACGTACCGGAGCAAGCTGCAGAAATTGTCTTAGAATTTATCGTAGTTAGCACAATGATTAAGTTGGAAATGGGAGGTGATCCCATTAGCTTAATCTTGGGGCAATTGGGCCCCTGAAAAACCCAAGTTGAGCCGAATGAATCTACCCATTCGGACCCTGATTGCATTGGGCTGTGCAACCGTCCAAGCCAGGAGGTAGCACCGCCTGGGCTAAGTCTCCCAGAGAGACTGGGCGGTGCAACCGCCCCAGCCAGGAGGTGCAACCGCCTGGGCTCTGTCTCCGAGCGAGACTGGGCGGTGTAACCTCCCCTGACAGAGAGGTAGCACCGCCTAAGCTCGGTCTTCGAGCTCTGGCAGGCGGTGCAACCGCCTGGGCTCAGTCTCCAAGTGAGACTGGGCGGTACAACCTCCCCTGACAGAGAGGTAGCACCGCTTGAGCTCGGTCTTCGAGCTCTGCTAGGCGGTGCAACTGCTCCAGTCAGGAGGTGCAACCGCCTGATCCCGGAATTCCGGGATTTGATAGTTTTGAGCTCCAAATTTTAACTGGGTTGGGGCCTATAAATACCCCACCCATTCAGCACTGAAAGAACACAGACATACTCGAAATCTTGATCTCTTTCTGTGATTCTTAGAGCTCAAAATTGTTGTAAAGGCCAAAAGTTCTCCTCCCTCTGTTCTTCAAAGTTTTGAGTTGTAAAGAGAGGAGAGAAAATTTCTATAAGGGTTGTCTCCTAAGCTCGTCAAAAGGAGTGAAACTGTAAAAGGGTGGTTGGCCTTTGCCTATTGAAGGAAGGCCTCTAGTTGACGTCGGTGACCTCGTTGGTGGAGGAAGCCAAAAGTGGAGTAGGTCAAGATCGACCGAACCACTCTAAATCTCGGTTTGCATTTACTTTGAGCATATTATCTTTACTGCAAACCTCCTCTGAAGCTTAGTGCTTTCTGTGCATATACGATCAGGTTTTAAGCTTTGCACTTTTCGAATCTGCGTTTAGACGTAAATCTGCTTTTTCGTACGATCATCATATTTCAGATTACGTTTACATTTTGATTTTTACCATAATTACAAACTACCTTTATACCCTTGCTTAAACAACATCTCGCCTAATCAAGTGATTTACGAATCAGCATTTAGACGTAAATCAGTTTCTTCGTAGGAACGTCGTATTTCAGTTTGCGCTTATATTCTGGTTTTCATCATAACTACAAACTGCCTTCATAGATTGACTTTAACATCATCTTGCTTGATCTTAAGTTAAAGTAATCTTAGAATCAACTTTCAAACAGAAATCATTTTTATCGTTTGAACGTAGTTTCATTTTAATCGCAGAAAGTTTTCCGCTGCACTAATTCCCCCCCCCTCTTAGTGCTCTTGATCCTAACAATTGGTATCAGAGTGGGGTTAACTCTCTAACGGATTAAAACCCAAGAGAGATGGCATACGCCGGAAACCAAGAGGGTCATTCTATTACACGTCCACCCATGTTCAGTGGAACGGACTGTACCTATTGGAAGACCCGAATGAGGATCTTTCTTATTTCTATGGATTTTGAACTTTGGAATCTTGTTGAAAACGGATTTTTGAAGCCTTCTCTTCCAATGTTCGATTGGAATGAATTGGAGAAGAAGGCTTTCGCTCTTAATGCAAAGGCTATGAATGCCTTATTTTGTGCACTTGATAAAAACAAGTTTAACCGTGTTTCAACTTGTGAAACCGCATTTGATATTTGGCACACACTCGAAGTGACTCACGAAGGCACAAGTAGAGTGAAAGAGTCAAAAATCAATCTTCTGTTACATTCTTTCGAACTTTTTCGGATGAAACCGAGTGAAACCATTGGCGACATGTTTACCCGTTTCACGGATGTCGTCAACGGTCTAAAAGGACTCGGAAAAAGTTTTTCGGATTTTGAGCTCGTAAATTAGATTCTTAGATCCCTTCCTAAGAGTTGGGATCCTAAAGTCACTACTATTCAAGAGGCAAAAGATCTGCGCAACTTCCCTCTTGAAGAACTAATCGAGTCATTAATGACCTACGAGATGACTTGTAAAGCTCATGAAGAGCAAGAAGACATCCTTCCAAAGAACAGGAAGGATATGGCACTTAAAACTTCAAAAGGCCACTTGAGAGAAAATTCAAGTGATGAAGACTGTGATGATGACTTGGCACTTCTAACAAGAAAATTTAAAAAATTCTTTAAAAGAAACAAGTTTAAGAATGACGCAAAAAATAAACTTGAACCCAAGAAGGACCAAGTTATTTGCTATGAATGCAAAAAGCCGGGACACTACAAGAGTGATTGTCCCCAAGCCAAGAAGAGAACATAAAAAAAGAAGGCGCTCAAAGCAACATGGGATTATTCGAGCGCATCCGAAGAAGAGGAGTCCAACACCGAGCAAGTTGCTCATTACGCCTTAATGGCCATCGGAGATGAGGTAACAAATTTAATTGATGCAGATTTACCTTATCATGAATTATTAAATGCTTTCCATGAATTATTTGATGAATGTAAGATAATTAGTAGAAAATACAAATTGCTAAAAAAGGAGCATGATAGTCTTATTTGTAATTTTGATAAGTTAAAAGCTAAACATCATGATAGTTTAAGCTCATGCATAAAATGCCATGATCTAGAAACTCTCCAAAAGGATAACTTGCTACTTAAGGACACCTTGAACAAATTCGAGGTTGGTAGCAAGTCATTAAACATGATCCTTGCAAACAAGGGTCACGTTCCCAAAAGAAGTGGAATTGGATTTATGAGAAGTCCTCACCAAAATCCAACCACCTTCATAAAAGGCCCCATCTTACATGTTCGACATCAAAACAAATGCATCTTTTATTGCAAATTTGGACACAAGACACATTATTGTCCATTCAAGAAAATTAGTCCAAACAAATTGATCTGGGTTCCTAAAGGAACCATGATAAATTCTATGCAACATGATAGACAATGTAGATCTATTTGTGAGGCACCCAAAAGCAAATGGGTACCTAAAAATCATCCCTTCCTGTAAAAACATTAAAAACATAAAAATGTTAGGCTGGAGCAAGAAATAATATTCTGCTCCTTGATTCTCGATAGTCATGACCCAAGATCCAAAAAGGAACTCGCAATGCTCTCTAGCCTAAATAACAGATGGAGTTTATGAATTTAAAATCACAAATGCGATTTAGATACAACCTTATTTGACTTTTCAGAATTAGAGACGTATGATTCCCAAATTCACATATCCTCTGGATTTTCGAACCCATCAATTTCATCCGTTCATAACCTTCGAATCCAACTCTATATCATGAAGTAACTAAGTCTGTCATGAACTTGCAAGGCTTACCAACTTGAACAAACTATCACAAACATGTGTACGACATTGAGAGTATGCACGTTAAAACATCTATCTTGATCGTGCAAAAGTCCTTGCTTTAAAATGAAAACTCTTACGTAATTACGTAAGTAAAGTTGATTGCTCTGAATGAAAATTCTTCTCAAGACAAAACAAAACTCTCAGATCAGATCACACTGATCAGAACAAGTGCTCACTGCCTGCAGGCGATGGCACCGCCCCAGTTGGAGGTAGCACCTCCAGCTGTCACGTGTTGCCAGCGGTTGCACCACTCCAGCCAGAGGTGCAACCGCCTGCAACTCTGCCCTTTTTAACCCAAGCTAGGGCCGGCAGTGAAACCGACCCCAACTCACTTCCTTTCCTCCTCTACTCGTCCAAGCCTCCTCCATCCCCATTTCACCCCTCTTAGCATCCCAAATACCCCTCATTTCGGAGCAAAATATCAAGAATCCTTCCCTCTCTTAAAGATCTCACTAAGGTACTCTCTAAGAAGCCCTTAAACTCTGTTTTTTTTCATTCATTTACTCTTGCTCATCACTATTCTTCTAAACAGCAGTAGTTATGGGATCTAGAAGATCCTCAAGGGACAATGGAAAGAGGAGATTAGTAGAAGATTTTGATCTCACCCTTTTCGATTCAAAACACCATGCTGAAAAATTTTCCTCTTTCGAACTTAGGAGTGTTAGGATTGGAGCAGCACTAAGAGGGGGGGGTGAATTAGTGCAGCGGATTAAAACTTCGGTTTTTAAAAAATCTTTCGTATGATAAGAGCAGAACTTGACAAGCTTAATCTTGAAAGCGTATTCATAAATATGCGCAGCAAAAGTAATAAGGAACTAAAGCATATAAGAAGGTTTGCAATAATGTAAATAGCAATAATGAAATGCAAACCAAGGATCACGCCGATTTTAGAGTGGTTCGGTCAAATGACCTACTCCACTTGCGAGGCCCCTCTTCGATGAGGCTCCCACCTTTCACTAGCAAGTCTCTTGAAATGGAAGGGTAAATACCCCTCTTACAACTCTTTACAAGCGGTTCACTCTCTTACAGATTTTCGAGAAGAGATGAGGTGAACACTAGCAAATTGAAAAGAAGACAAGCTAACACTTTTCTAAGACCTTTGTCTCAAACTCTTGCTGCTCAAAAAGTTGTGTTCTCAGCTGAGATTTGAGGGGTATTTATAGGCCTCAAGAGGATTCAAATTTGGGCTCCAAAATTCAAATTCTCTTTGGGTTCCCGATGCTCGCGGTACCACCGCCCAGCCAAGCGGTGCCACCGCCCAGCCCAGGAGGTGTCACCGCCCAGCACTCGGGTGCTGGGCGGTGCCACCGCCTATAGTATTTTCAGCCCGCTATAGTGTTTTCAGCCCACCGCCTACAGTGTTTTCAGCCTACAGTGTTATAGGCCCCTACTTGGGTTATAGGATTAATACCTAATCCTAACCCTAATTAACATGCTAACTACGAATTTTAAAGACATTATATAAGCTATTACAAAGTCCATAAGTCAAGACTTCTTCCGGCGAGCTTCCGGCGAACTTTCGGCGGTCTTCCGATAAACTCTCGGAAACCATTCTGCGGACTCCCGGCAAGCTCTTAAACTTCATGATTTGATCTTGGCGAGTTCCAACGAGCTTCTTCGGCAAGCTCCGATCTTTCTCAGCAAACTCTGCGAACTTCCCACGAACCTTCCGGCGAGCTTCCAAAAAACCCTTCGGTAAGCTCCCTACTTATTCTCGGCTAGTTCCGGCAGCGTTCCCGACGATCCTTCGGACTTCCTTCGAACTCTTGAACTCCCAACGAATTCTTCGTGCTTGACTCTGCACTTTGTTTCTCTTTATGTCTTCATCATTATCGTAGTTAATCCTGCACATGCAAGCCAAAACTCTACTCCGATCTAGACAGTTATTACAATGCGAATCGACATTCCGTTGCCCGGCACGTCATTGGTTGGCATTTCATCCGATTCTTCAGCGCATCGTCCTCTCTTGCGGCTTGTTGCCCAATCGGCGGTTGACCTCCGCAACCCCGATATCCTTGGTGCAATTCCGCTCTCCTTATCCCGATGCCCGACGTCCGAAGCCTTCTGCCGTCCAATATCCTGACGTGATCTCCTCCGGCGCAACGTCAATTCCTCCTGCGTTAACTGTCTAATTCTGATCGAGTAGACCTACATCACTCAAAATGCAGTTAAACATCTAAACACAATCAATTAGTTTCATCATCAAAATCCGAGATTCAACAAGGAGTGTCAATAAGGGAAAATACATAGATTTAAATGAACCAAGAGACTTAGAGACAATCCAATGGTTTGCAAACTTACATCTACTTCCAAATTTGCAAATTAACGAACCCATCTATCCAAGACTTGTTAGATTGTTTTACAACAACATACAAATAGATGAAGAAGAAAGAATGTCCACCTATCTTTTAGGACAACACATCTCAATTACGGATAGATTCATTTGCGACATGATAGGCATTCCCATGAAAAGTATAGGACCTTACTTTAGAGGATCTTGGGATGAAGAAACTGTTGGAACAACATATGTTGAAGCCTTAGGAACAATTTTTGCCAATCCCAACTTAGCATTTGTTCCTAAAAGTTGTGAACATCTACTGCCTCTAAACACTAAGGTACTTCATCATATCCTAACTAGCATCATTCTCCCTAAACAATACCATCATGATGAAGTAAGTCAATTAGAATTAGGAACTATGTATTTGATCATGAAAGGACATGACATCTGTCTTGGTTATCTTATCCAACAAAACATGTTAGAACTGTCTAAGAAAGACATGATGCTCCCATATGGTGGTATAATCACTAGAATAATGAAAGCCTACGATATTCTAATACCACCGGAAGAAGAAGTAATAAAAATAGATAGATTTAGCATAATAAATAAAAATCTACTTCACCGATTAAGATGTTTTTATAGAAACGATAACTGGGTTAGAATGCCAAGAAGAACTGATCCCCCTCAACCTGAACCAGAACCAGAAACACCAGTATTTAGGGGTACCCAATCTCCTCCGATCTGTCCCTTTGAGGAAACACATCCATTTGAGCAAACTCATACATCATCTGTAGAAGATATTGGGATTCGGATGGACCGATTCGAACAAAGACAAGAACGGCTTGAACAACAACAAGATCAAATCCTATCTGAGTTGCAGCAAATTCATCGTCAATTTGACTCCTTGTTTAGGCACTTTAATTTTCCACTTCATGAATGAGCTTGTATGAACACAATCATCTGTTGTTGTTGTAAACTCCTTATGTTACGCACCATGATGTACTTTGTCTTGATCCTTGATATTGTTGCCTGATATATTGTGAGCATATGTGGAGTTGTAAACATCTATCGTGGTAAATATATGCCTTGTGCCTTGTGGTAAATATAAACTAAATGGTTATTTCGGATTTTATATTGAAACTAAAAGTTTTGAAAACCTTGTGCTTTGATTTCCATGATAAATATAGTTTGAAAAAGTGATATACCAATACAGTTGATAAGTCATTGCCATTAATACTAAACATCAACTAACTGACATTTTTACAAAACCTCTAAGTGAAGAACAATTTGATTTCATAAGAAGAGAATTAGGAATGTTGATGTGTCCGAATAGATAAACTAGTTAAAATTATTTTTTGGACTTTATTGAATGATCAAATCACTTGATTGCCATTACATGTGTTGAAATGTTTTGTCTTCATGATTGTATTTGAAAATCTGTAGCATAGTCTTGTCCGAATACGTGAAAGAGTTCATCTCATTTTCAGATTCGCTTAACAGTTGGAATACTAAAAATCAAATTTTCTCATACACTCTTATGAAAAATATTTTTTTCTGAAATGGATTTGATGAAATGATTCGAATTCCATCTTGAAATATGGATGATAGTATTTTTACTTGCAAAAAGCTATTTCAAACACATATCTTGACTTAAAGTAAACTCACAAATAGCTGGAATCACAAATGGTTTTCCTCCTTCATGCACAAAAGATTATAACAAAAAAAGAAGAAGAAGTATTCAAAGCAATCTACGTATCATGCCTTCCTTTATATGCTTGATAACTTGTTTATATTGTTTTCCTGGTATCACAACTACCATGCTTTTTGTTGATGACAAAGAGGGAGAAATATATGAATTGATGCTAAAAACACTGATGCTATGATTATGCCATGCTTGCATCACCAAGAGATATATGAACAAATGCTATAATTTACATTATAAATATATGAATTGATGCTATAAACACCGATGCTATGATTATGCTGCCATGCTTGCATCACCAAGAGATATATGAACAGATGCTATAATTTGCATTATGCCTTGAGTTGATATCTTACCATGTGAAGAAATGCAACACTTACTAAGATATTTGAAATGTGTACATCATGTAATGATATCAAAATCTTACTTCACAGCTTTACATGTTGATATCTTACAATATGATGAATTGTTACTATTACCATCATTCAAACTTGTAATGTAAAATCTGAAAATGAATGTCAAGCCTTGACATCATCTTCAGAGAGATACATCATGATGGGAATCATGATGGGAGTATTGATAAGTTCAAATGATTTAACTTATCAATATGTCGCTTGAATTCTTAGGTATTGAATTCAAGAATGACTTATCTCAAGTATGGCATATAGATAGGGGGAGTTAAGGTTAACTCCATTATCAATTGATTATCATCATCAAAAAGGGGGAGATTATTGAATCTCGGATTTTGATGATGAAGTCAATTGTCATTTGTTGTCTAATCTATGTATTGAGATAAGTGTGCAGGATTAACTACGATGAAAGTTAGACATGCAGCAGGAGTTGCGCCGGAGTCAAGACAATGATCATGTTGGGAGTTCGAGATTTCGACGGAAGTTCGGACAATCGTCGGAGGTTCTGCGGGAACAAATCCAAGAAGTCCATAAGCTTGCCAAAAGAAGCTCGTCGGAACTTGCCAAGTGGATCGTCGCAAGTCCAGGCGTTTGTCGGAAGTCTGCAGGAGCATCACCGAGGGTTCATCGGTTGATCGACGGAAGTTCGCCGGAAACTCGCCGGAAGAAGCGATTGACGTACCGGAGTAAGCTGCAGAAATTGTCTTAGGATTTATCATAGTTAGCACAATGATTAAGTTGGAAATGGGTGGTGATCCCATTAGCTTAATCTTGGGGCAATTGGGCCATTGAAAAACCCAAGTTGGGCCGAATGGATCTACCCATTCGGACCCTGATTGCACTGGGCGGTGCAACCGCCCAAGCCAGGAGGTAGCACCGCCTAGGCTAAGTCTCCCAGGGAGACTGGGCGGTGCAACCGCCCCAGCCAGGAGGTGCAACCGCCTGGGCTCAATCTCCGAGCGAGACTAGGCGGTGCAACCTCCCCTGACAGAGAGGTAGCACCGCTTGAGCTTGGTCTTCGAGCTCTGGCAGGCGGTGCAACCGCCTCAGTCAGGAGGTGCAACCGCCTGGGCTCAGTCTCCAAGTGAGACTGGGCAGTGCAACCTCCCCTGATAGAGAGGTAGCACCGCCTGAGCTCGGTCTTCGAGCTCTGCCAGGCGGTGCAACCGCTCCAGTCAGGAGGTGCAACCGCCTGATCCCGGAATTCCGGGATTTGATAGTTTTGAGCTCCAAATTTGAACTGGGTTGGGGCCTATAAATACCCCACCCATTCAACACTGAAAGAACACAGACATACTCGAAATCTTGATCTCTTTCTGTGATTCTTAGAGCTCAAAATTGTTGTAAAGGCCAAAAGTCCTCCTCCCTTTGTTCTTCAAAGTTTTGAGTTTTAAAGAGAGGAGAGAAAATTTCTGTAAGGGTTGTCTCCTAAGCCCGTCAAAAGGAGTGAAACTGTAAAAGGGTGGTTGGCCTTCGCCTATTGAAGGAAGGCCTCTAGTTGACGTCGGTGACCTCGTCGGTGGAGAAAGCCAAAAGTGGAGTAGGTCAAGATAGACCGAACCACTCTAAATCTCGGTTTGTATTTACTTTGAGCATATTATCTTTACTGCAAACCTCCTCTGAAGCTTACTGCTTTCTGCGCATATACGATTGGGTTTCAAGCTTTGCACTTTCTGAATCTGCGTTTAGACGTAAATCTGCTTTTTCGTACGATCATCATATTTCAGATTACGTTTACGTTTTGATTTTTACCATAACTGCAAACTACCTTTATACCCTTGCTTAAACAGCATCTCGCCTAATCAAGTGATTTACGAATCAGCATTTAGACGTAAATCAGTTTCTTCGTACGAACATCGTATTTCGGTTTGCGCTTATATTCTGGTTTTCATCATAACTGCAAACTGCCTTCATAGATTGACTTTAACATCATCTTGCTTGATCTTAAGTTAAAGTAATCTTAGAATCGGCTTTCAAACAGAAATCATTTTTATCATTTGAACGCAGTTTCGTTTTAATCGCAGAAAGTTTTCCGCTGCACTAATTCACCCCCCCCTCTTAGTGCTCTTGATCCTAACAGTGTCTGGGCAATACCACCACCAAGATTAGCAGTACCATCGCCTGACACAGTCTTGAAGACTATGCCACCTCTTAGGTCATTGTTTGGGCCATTTCACTTAGCCCAACATAGTCCTTATATGGGCCCAACTGGCCCTTAATGGGTTGGCCCAATTCCAATCCCAATTATGTACTAACTATAAAATCTAAGATATTTACTAAGCTAAACAAGTCTGTAAGTCTATGTTTCTTCCAGTGAGCTTCCGACGATCTTCTAGCGAACTTCCGATGAACTCTCAATAATGTTCTATTAGACTCCTAGCAAGCTCCTGGACTTCACGATGATCTTCTTGGCGAGTTCCGATGAGCTTCTTCGGCAAGCTCCTGGACTTCTCGATCAATTCCGACAAAACTTCCGACGAACATCCAGACTTCCGACGAACTCTCGAACTCCCAACGAAATCGCGTCCTTGACTCCGGGACTTCATTTGCTTTATGCCTTGCTATCATAATTAATCATGCACACATAAAACACACTTTGATCTAGACAATTATTACTAATCATGAATTATATTGTCCGGCATGTCATTGATCTATTGATGCTTCGTCCGATTCTTGGGCGCATCGTCCTCTCTTATGACCTATTGTCCAATCGGCCAGTTGACCTCTACAACTCTGATATCCTTGATACAATATCTATACTTCTTGGCTTGAAGCCCAAAACCATGGCCCGAAGCCTTTTGTCGATGTTGGGAAATCAAGGGGGCGACATCATATGCGCAGCGGAAGAACAAGAAAACAAAAATCCCCGATTCCCAAAAAGATGTTCGTCGTCGTGCGAAGATTGGTGCGCAAAAATCCGCAAAACACAAAACTGCGTATAGAGATTGTGTTACCTAGGGAGATCGTATATCCCTGTTTCTTTGCAGATCCTTAGGAGAGGGTGAAGGAGGTCAAGCGTCCTCCTCTCTAGCGGTGATCCACACAGCAGGGTTGCGACGACCCTCCTCAAAACTCCAGGCCTCTTAGGTGGAGAGGGAGAGGAGAATAGGAAAGGCAAGCAAAGACTCTAGCCTATGAGGCTGTGAATCCCTCCTATTTATAGAGATCCCGTGTCAAACCCTAATGGGTCCTTCCCTAGTGGGTATTGGATCTGCATCCAATAAGACAAGGGCTCCGTCGGATATCTCATATCCGAACCTCTACTCATCGCAATGCCTACCATATGTGTGTGACCCTCTAGGCCCAATATCGAGCTGGCCGTGAGTCATACCTGTCAGAACTCCTTCTAACTCAGTGAATTATCATCTCTGTAATAATTCACTCGACTCATCGACTACGGACGTACTAGGCCACTACACCATAGTCCCAGGACGATCTGGGGAATCCAATCCATTGGACCTGTCGTCCTCAGTTACCATGTACCTATAGTCCCTCATCCATCTAGTATCCCGAGACCGTATATCGAGCATGGTGTTGTCGGACCCATACGGTTTCTACTCGAAGTCTCGCTCTAATCGGATTCTCCGGAGAACTCTTTCTCTCTCAACCCGAATGACCCTGGCTAGGGATTTGTCTGAGCAAGAACACATGGGATATTCCTCTCATGACGCCGAGAGTGGATGATCCTCTATCGACACTCAATAGCCCTCGTAAGGTCGACTACCACTCCCAATGACCAGTTGTACTAGATCTGGGACAGCCAAACCTATAAGTCTGGTATCAAAGAGTGGAGCACTCATACAAGACATCCTTGGTGTCTCAAGTCTAAGGACCAGATACACCACTAGGACTACGGAATCATTTGTCGACAATAAGGCATCATCAACCATCCAAGCATTCCGTAAGCGGATCAATCAGTGAACTCATTCTCCAATAAGCACTGCATTGTATCCCTAGTGTCCCTACACGAGCAGCTATGAGACCAGCTGCATCCATCATATGGACGGTATACAAAGACACACCAGTCTATCATCGTTATCACGATGTCCCTCTCGAGTAACCTATGACCGGGATTATTTAGGATATGTGTTTAAAGGTGAATCGATCTCATTATCGTGATCTCATCACGATCCGATTCCCATTGCACAAATCCAAGGACATCACAATATATATATGCATTTATGCAATAGTTATAAAGTGATATACGCCAAAATATAATATGCAAAAAGATTCTGTATCAAGCACACGTGCCATCACTCACGTGATTGGCTTGCTGGGCACCTATGACTAGTAGTCGATACGTCGACCGATCCTCTAGGGCGATCCAATCTTCTGACATGTTTTTCTCTAGCCCAACATGATTCTTCCTGCTTTAATTATCTCTCCCTGATTGAAGCTTCCTACATCACTCAAAATACAAATTAAATCATAAATACTATCAATTAGTTTCATCATCAAATATGAGATTCAACAATCTCTCCCTTTTTTATTATTATAACTAATTGATGACGGAGTTAACCTTAACTCCCGGAGTTTAAACAAACTCCCCCTATCAATATACCATATTGATAGAACTCTTGGATTCAAAAATCGAAGTAACATGTTATCATAAAACTTATGCATAAAATCATCATACTTCTCCCCCTTTGTCATCAAGAAAAAGGAGAAGTGCAACTATCTAAGTGTTTGAGATATTAGTTCAAATCATTACATAATAAACATAATCTTTAGTTTTATGCAAGCTAGCAAAAATTTGGCAAGTGCTATATCATATTAGAACATGCAAACTATCAAGTTATATATATACAAGGTAGTAAGATAGCATGTTCTACAACATACAAGTTAGCACAAATGAGATGTTCAAGAAAGCAACTCTTACTTATTGAAATATGCATGTTTTTAAATTTTGCTTGTTGAATCTCGGATTTTGATGATGAAGTCAATTATAATTTGTTTGATCTAATCTATATGTTAAGAAAAGTGTGTAAGATTAACTACGATAGCAGTAAGACATAAAGCAGGTATTGTGCTGGAGTCATGATCGAGATCCCATTGGAAGTTCGAGAGTTCATCGAAAGTCCGGACGTTCGTCGGAAGTTCTGTCGGAACTAACCGAGAAATCCAGGAGCTTGTCAAAGTAGCTCATCGGAACTCGCCAAGAAGATCATCATAAAGTCTAGGAGCTTGTTGGAAGTCCACCAGGACATTGCTGAGAGTTCGTCGGATGTTCGCCGGAAGCTCGCCGGAAGAATAATTGAAGCACAAGAACAAGAGGCACTATAATTATATCTTACTTATCATAGTTAGAGTGTAAATTAAGTTAGGATTGGGAGATAATCCCACTAACTTAATTATGGGCCAACTAGGCCCTTAATAGGGCTGAATTGGGCCGAATTGAGGACCCAATTCAGCCCTTGAAAACATGGTCGGCGGTGGCACCACCTGGAAGGCAATGCCCCTGGATTTCTAGGTTGTGGTACCGCCTAGACTGAGCGGTGGTATCATCAGCAGTAGTGTTGCCAACGATGGTACCACCCCTGTTCGACGATGGTACCGCCTAGTGTCAGATCAGCGACGATAGTACTACCCAGTAACAATAGTGGTACCGTTAGTATCCCGGATTCCGGGGATGTGACACTTTTTGGCTCCAATTTTGAAGCCATTGGGCCTATAAAAATCCCACCCTTTTCTGCATGAAAGGGCACAAAAGCATTGGCTTAATCTTGAATTCTTAAGTCATAAAAGTGTTGTAAAAGTTAGAGTTCTCCTCCATCTCTTAACCTTGTAACTATCCAAGAAAGAGGAGTGAGACTTGTAA
This sequence comes from Musa schizocarpa, assembly GCA_900464855.2. Lineage (NCBI taxonomy): Eukaryota > Viridiplantae > Streptophyta > Magnoliopsida > Zingiberales > Musaceae > Musa > Musa schizocarpa. Next base: position 20,422,635 of record LS990922.1, on the reverse strand, counting down.
GGGTTGTCTCCTGAACCTGAAAAAAGAAGAAAGTGCTATAAAGAGGTGTTCAGTCTTCACCTATTGAAGGAAGGCCTTTAGTGGACGCCGGTGACCTCGTTAGAGGAGAAATCCGAAAGTGGATGTAGGTCATATTGATTGAACCACTCTAAAACTCGGTTTGCATTTACTTTGAGTAATTTACTTTTATAACAAACTACCTCTCCTCCTTACTGTGCTTTTACTACACCTATATATGCTTTCAAGTAAACACCTTCTGAGATCGGCTTTAATCGTGTGAAGACTTTACGAAACCGATGCTTTTTCATTTGTGCAATTTACATTACTATAAATCTCCTTGATCATCTCTTGCACTTTTACGAAAGCTTTCAAGTTCAAATTCTCTCCGAAACAGATTGAATCGAAACCATTTTTGTCAGAATTGGTTTTAATCAAAATAAGTCTTTTGAAATCGTGAAAATTTTTCGCTGCACTAATTCACCTCCCCTCTTAGTACCGCTCTTGATCCTAACACAAGTTAGCATATTTTGCTTCTTGAGATAGGCAAGATAGCACTTCTTTCTCAATGCAATTTACAAGCTAGCAAATTTTTGCTTCCTTTGTAATGTATGAGCTAGCAATTTTGCTTCCTTTGCAAAGTGCAAGTTTTTAAATTTTGCATCTTGAGCTAGCCCTTTGTCATTGTAAAAAAAAAGGGAAGAATACAATTTTGTAGTTCTTTTCCCATTTATAATAATTTTTAAATTATGACAAAGGTAAAGTAACAAAGATAAAAAATCAAGTAGTGAATGTCAAAATAATTTTTCATCATGAATATTTCATCATTGCATGTATCATTATCATAAGTTGAAGTATAGTATGCATAATACCAAATCATCATTTATATTTTCAAAATATAAAATCATCATTAAATGCATGATTCCAAATCATCATTTATAATTACATCAATATTAGCAACAAATCATAGTATTTCAAATCATGATGGTATCTAAATTACATTACATCCTATCATGCATGATAATCACTTATCATTTATATTTCATGCATAATTTCATTTCATCACATTCATTTTATCTCATTAAGAAAAATTAATTGGGTGATGAATACAAAAATAAATCATATCATGAGAGAGAAGATCATCTAAATACCAAAAGACATAATTTATATAGTAGATCTCCTCTTTAAATAAAATACCAAGAAAAATTGTAGGGGTAAAAAGAAGATATCTTGATTAAGAAAAATATCTCAAGTAATTTGAAGAAATTAAGATCATGATTTGAATAAAACTTATTCAAACTCAAATTGTCAAATCAAAATAATTTTCAATAGATTCATAAAAAGGACATAGATAGATTCATTAATCTCTCCTTTTTAGAAAAATGGTAAAAAGAAACATAGGAGTTCAAAAATAAGATCTTAATTCATAAAGAAATCTCATGTATCAAATATCAAAAAATCGGGATGATGATTCATATAAAAAATATCACAAGTTATAATCAAGAGAAAAATCATCATTTATCTTTAAATCATTCAACTTGTTAATTCAACAAAGTCACTTTTAAGATATTTATAAAAATGATACAAATAGATTCATCAAAATCAATAAGATAGAGAAAAAAAAAATTTTAAAAAATATTTTCCTCATTTTAGTTGTTTCAATTTAAGTGATTGATTTCATATACAAAAGTCAATTTTTGTATAAAAATCAAACATCATAGTTTAAAATCAAATGAGTAAATCTCATCATGGAAATCATCAAGATCAATAAACCATAAATTACCCAAAAATCATTATGCATAATTTCGAAATAAAAACTTATTAAGCATGATCATTATATTTTACTTTAAATCAAACATGATTCATTAATTATAGAGCATCTTCAATCAAAATCGAGAAATAATACGGAAATCAACATGATATACATTAATGCTTCTTAAAAACATACATAGGATTTATCTTAAGATTCAGATTTAAGTCTAATATTTTGTTCTATTATCATAAAGCATGCAATTTTCATGATCATTACTAGAAGGATAAGCATGATTCCTATTTTTTTATATTTTTATTACATTATTAAACATGTAATTTTTAATAAAAATAATTTTCTAAATTAAAAATAACTCATGAAAAGCATCATGAAATTTTGAAATAAACTAAGGGGATTTTGATTATCTCGTCGTCAAAAGTCGTTAAGGCGTAGTTTGCCACATCGCCTTTGTTGATTTTCTCCTTGTCTTCGGAGGAACTCGATTTATCCCAAAGTGCTTCTTTCTTCTTGCATTCATAGCAAGTAGTTGCATTCTTTTTGTTATTTAATTTTTGTTTCATGAACTTTTTAAATTTCATAGTGAGGAGTTCAAGTTCATCATCACTTTAGCTTATGCTCGAGTGGTATTCTTTTGTTCGAAGTACTAAATTCTTCCTGTTCTTTGGAAGGTTGTTCTCAAGTTCATTTTGTGCATTGTGCGTCATTTCATATATCATCAATGAACCAAAAAGTTCTTCAAGTGAAAAATTATTAAGATATTTTGCCTCTGGTATTGTGGTTACTTTTGAATCCTAATTTTTAGAAAGTGATCGTAAAACTTTATTAACAATTTCAAAATTTGAAAAATATTTGCCAAGTGCTTTTAGACCATTGATGACATCCGTCAAACGAGTGTACATGTCAATAATAGTTTTGCTCGGCTTAGTTCAAAATCATGCATTAAAAGATTGACTTTTGAATATTTAACTTTGCTAGTGCCTTTATGTGTGATTTCAAGAGTATGTCAAATGTCAAAAGTCGTTTCACAAGTAGAAACCCGATTGAATTTATTTTTATCTAAGGCGCAAAATAGAGCAGTCATAGAACTTGCATTTAAAGAGAAAGTCTTCTCCAAATCATTCCAATGGTTCATTGGAAGAGAAGACCTTTGAAATCCATTTTTGATAATATTTCATAAATCAAGATTCAACGAAAGCAAGAAAACTCTCATTCGAGTTTTCCAATATGTATATTTCGTCTCATTGAACAAGAGACGACGAATGAGAGAGTGATCCTCTTGAAAGCCGAAATTCTTGAGTGTTAAACCAAATAAGAAATTACGAGGCTCTGATACCAACTGTTAGGTATGAATCGGCAATAAGAGGGGGAATTAGTGCAGTGATAGAATCACGGATTCAAATCAGTTATTTTCAATTAAAACTGATTCCGACAAAAAACATTTCATAAAGATCTTAGCTTGAAACACGTCCGTAAATGTATTGAAAGCAGTAAGCAAGTAAAGTGGTTTGCAGTTAAAGTAAATTGCTCAAGACGAAATGCAAACCAGATTTTTATAGTGGTTCGGTCATCGTGACCTACATCCACTCCACTGATTTCTCTTCCGTCGAGGCCACTGGCATCTACTATCGGTCTTCCTTCAATAGACGAAGACCAACCACCTTTTACAACTTAATTCTCCTTTTACTGGGTTTAGGAGATAACCCTTACACCCCCACATACTCCTCTCTCAAACTATTCTACCACTAAAAAGAATGAGAGGAGTTCACACAAGATTGCAGCAGTGTTTTCTTTCTTTTTGGCTCTAAATACTTGTATGTGTTAACTAGGGATAAGAGGGGCATTTATAGGCTTCAAGTTGATTCAAACTTGGAGCCTAAAAATGTCTCATCTCGGGTTTCCTAGGTACAAGCAGTACCACCGCCTCTATTGGGCGGTACCACCGCCAGTGTTAGTCTGACATTGATATTGCACTGGGTGGTACCATCGCCCAGCCTGGCGGTACCATCTCCTGACACTAGGTGATACAATCGCTTGACACTAAGCAGTATTACCGTCCAGATTTACGGTTCCACCGCTTGACAGCCTCTCGGAGACTGTGTTTGGGCGGTACTGTTAGGATCAAGAGTGGCACTAAGAGGGCGGGTGAATTAGTGCAGCGAAAAACTTTTTTGATTCTAGAAGAATGTTCATGTCAATTAAAATTGATTTCGATGAAAATGGTTTCGATTCAATCCGTTTCAGAAATAGTATGAACTTGAAAGCTTTCATAAAAGTGAAAGAGAGGATTAAGGAGATTTGCAGTAATGTAAATTGCACAAATTAAAAGTAAACTAGAATTTAGAGTAGTTCGGTCAATGAGACCTACATCCACTTTCGGATTCCTCTTTCGACAAGGTCTCTGGCGTCCACTAAAGTTTTTCCTTTAATAGGTGAAGACCAACCACTATTTACAATGTTTTATCCTTTTCACGGGTTTAGGAGAGAACCCTTACAAGTCTCACACCTCTCTTGAATGATCTCAAAACTTAGAAAGGAAGTATGAGGACTCTAGCACTTGTTTACAACACTTTCACACCCCAATAACTCAAGATTATCTTAATACTTTTGTGCCCTTTTATGCAGAAAAGGGTGAGATTTTTATAAGCCCAAATGGCTTCAAAAATGGAGCCAAAAAGTGTCTAATCTCATCTTTCCGAGGTCCTGGTGGTATCACTACCATTATTGGGCTATACCACCGCCTGACACCTGATACTAGATCGTACCATCGCCCAGTCTGGGTAGTACCACCACTTGACAGAGCTCGGAGACCGAGCTCTGGCGGTACCACCATTGGCAGCAATAACTGCCGGTGGTACCACCACCCAGTCTGGGTGGTACCATCGCCTAGAAATCCTGGGGCACTACTTTCTAGGCGATGCCACCATCGATCAAGAATTCAGGGGCTGAATGGGTTGCTCAATTCGGCCCAATTCAACCCTGTTAAGGGCCCAATTGGCCCCTAACTTAATTTACACTCTAACTACGATATTAAAGACATGATCACAGCACTTCTTGTTCCAGTGCATCAATTGCACTTTCGGCGAGCTTCCGACGTACTTCCGGTGAACATCCGACGAACTCTCGGCAATGCTCCGATGGACTCTCGGCAAGCTCCTGGACTTTACGACGATCTTCTTGGTTAGTTTTGATGAGCTTCTTTGGCAAGCTCCTGGACTTCTCGATTGGTTCCGGTAGCACTTCCGACGAACGTCTAGACTTCCAACGAACTCTTGAACTCCCGATGAGATCTCGATCTTGTCTCCGGCATAATACATGCTTTATGTCTTACTACTATCATAGTTAATCCTGCACCCTTTTCTTAATATATAGATTATATCAAACAATTTACAATTGACTTCATCATCAAAATCCGAGATTCAATAATCTCCCCCTTTTTTATGATGACAATCAATTGATGACGGAGTTAGCCTTAACTTCTCCTATCTATATGCCATACTTGAGAAAAGACATTCTTGAATTCAAGGCCTTTGAATTCAAGAAACAAACAGGTAAGATAAGTTCATTAAACTTATCAACACGCACATCATGATTCTTATCATGATCTAATATTCTCAAAATGATATCAAGGCATGACATCCATTTTCAAGTATGATATTTCAAATATGAAAGATGACAAAGATAGCAATTCATCATTCTATGGCAAGATATTAATTGTAAAATAGCAAGTTAAGCTCTAGATATATTATCATAATGAAGAAAATTTATCAAGCAAACATTTCAAGTATATATGATGAAATATATTGCACACATTTATCATCAATTTACCACATTTTGATATTATTTCTTCCCCTTTGTCATCAACAAAAAGGAGAACGATTCAACAATGCAAGTGTGGTAAAAATTCATGCCACATTTCAATTTGTATTTGACGATACTAATCATATTTCAACCATTCATGACATGATATCATTCAAAAAAATTTACATTAAAAGTTATAAACATTTAAAGAGATAGCTTCCATCAACTCCCCACTCTTGCAGGTGTTCATCTCATAAAAAATATAAATATAAATTCTTCCTTCATTAAGAAAGAATTCATGTGAAAGAATCATCATATGAATGATAAAAGAAATTCCATGAATAAACCTTCATAATGAGATGAGCATCACATCAAATCCAGTTCTTATTAAAAATTCACAAGAAATAAATCCGAGAGAGATGCATTTATCAATGAAATCTATGAAATAATTGAGTGTATCAAAAATCATTAAGTGATGGAGTAAGGGCATGAAGTAAACTTGATACCAAGGAAGATAAAAACGAAATAAGTTCATGAAAGCTCCATTTATGAAATACAAAAAAATAGTCTAGGAAAGATATACATCAAATTTATGTATTTGGACAAATTAACATTCCTAACTCTCTTCTAATAAAATCATATTGTTCTTCACTTAAATATTTTATAAAGATATCGACTAATTGATGTTTCATATCAATAAACTCTAAAATTACATCATGATTATTAACATGATCTTGTATAAAGTGATACCTAATATCAATATATTTAGTTCTAGAGTGTTAAATGAGATTTTTTGTTAAAAATATTGCACTTGTGTTATCATATTTTATGGGAATGTTTTTAAGATTAATCTTATAATGCTCTAAAGTGTTTTTTATCCACACAACTTGTGCACAACATGCACTAGCTGCAATGTACTCAGCTTCGGTTGTAGATAGTGCAACCGAGTTTTGTTTCTTGGTAGACCAAGAAACATGTGCGTGTCCTAAAAATTAACATGTTCCATATGTACTTTTTCTATCTAATCTACATCTAATAAAATCCGCATCAACATATGCAATTAGTTCAAAGTTCTCGGATTTTGGATACTATAATCCTAGATTAGTGGAACCTTTAAAATATCTAAGAATTCTCTTAACTGCTTTAAGATGAGATATCTTAGGATTAGATTGAAACCTAGCACAATGACCTATACTAAACATGATATCCGGTCTAGTGGAGGTAAAGTAAACTTTCTATCATACCCCTATAAGTTTTTTGATCAAAGCTTTCTCTACTTTCATCAATGTCTAACTTAGTAGAGGAACTCATGGGAGTATTGATAGCCTTTGAGCTATCCATATTAAATCTTTTTAGCAAATCTAAAGCATATTTTGTTTGACTAAGAAAAAAGTCACTACTTAGTTGTTTGATTTGTAAGCCTAAAAAGAAAGTTAATTCCCCCATCAAACTCATTTCAAATTCAAGACTCATACTTTTAGCAAATGATTCATAAAGAGATTGATTCATGGAACTGAAAATAATATCATCAACATAAATTTGAATAATAAAAAAAATATTTTTAAAATTTTAGAGAAATTATTATGAATTAAAAATGAGCTAAGTCTCGTACCAAGCTCTTGGGGCTTGTTTCAATCCATAGAGAGCTTTAATTAATTTAAACATATGATTAGGAAAATCATCGTTCTCAAATCCGGGAGATTGTTCAACATAAACTTCTTCGAAAATAAAGTCATTAAGAAATTACTTTTAACATCCATTTGAAATAATTTAAAATTATTACTACTAGCATAGGCAAGGAGCATCTTTATAGCTTCTAATCGAGCCACAAGAGCAAAGGTTTCTTCGTAATCGATACATTCTTCTTTATTGAAACCTTTGGCCACTAATCTAGTCTTGTTTCTAATCACGATACCAGATTCATCTTACTTGTTTCTGAAGACTCATTTATTACCAATAACTAAATAGTCATTTGGTCTTGGAACAAGCTTCCACACCTCATTTCTTTCAAATTGATTCAATTCTTCTTGCATTGTGATGACCAATGAATCATCTTTCATAGTCTCATCAATGCATTTAGGTTTAATTTGGGAAAGAAAAACAACGTTGACACAAATATATATATGTATATATATATATATATATATATATATATATATATATATATATACATATATATATATATATATATATATATATATATATATATATATATATATATATATATATATATATATATATATATATATATATATATGTATATATATATATATATATATATATATATATATATATATATATATATATATATATATATATGTATACATATATATATATGTATACATATATATATGTATATATATGTGTATATATGTATATATGTGTATATATATATATATATGTGTGTATATATATATGTATATATATATGTATATGTATGAATATATATATATATATGTATGTATATATATATATATATGTATATGTATATGTATTTATATATATGTATATGTATATAAGTATATATATATATATATATATGTATATATATATATATATATATATATATATATATATATATATACATATATATATATATATATATATAATCATAACTTAATCACATATTCAAGTTCATTACCTGCATAATCAATATTTTATAGAATACTATGAATAATATATATACATATATATAATAATAACTTAATCGCATATTCAAGTTCATTAGCTGCACAATCAATATTTTCTAAAATATTATGAATAATATTTTTGAAATACATATACTTTAACTTTAGAAGCTAAAAATATTAATATATTATTTATCATATGTATGAAGGATGGACATCGTAAATTATATCATAAAATGAAGATAACATATACATATTATTTATACTTCTATTAGTATATTAGTTATAATTCAATACGTGAGATTTGGATACTATAAGAGGTTTCTAATAAATTTATTGACCAACTCATCGCTACTCACCAACTAAGATGAGAATGTATAAGTGGGAATGATAATATGACCAAAGTGCAGTTTCGTTCAGCATTGAAGCCATTGAAAATTAAAAAGAAATGGATACCACCTCTAGCCCTCCTGCAATTACCTTCCACTTAGAAATATATTTGCATGTGGGGGAGGGAGTTACTGGGTGCAGTAGCACAGATAACTTTGGTAGCATGTTTATATAAATCATAGCGTATAATAAGATTAAGAAATGTTACATATATCATCTTATTTTTTTATCTAATAGTTTATGCCAGATCATGAGTTTTAATTCTATATTTATCTCTGTTAGTTTCGTTTGGCATTCAATCAGTGATTCTATTAACCCCTTCTTGTTTTTTATTTTTTTGAAATCCAATTTGGTTTATGTTTGATACATAAATAAAAAACTTAAGTGGGTGGTGCAAATCAGATAGATGAAAGTGTCATTAATCACGCATCAAGCAAAAATAGAGGTGAATATAGATTTCGCACTTAACAACGTGCTTTAATACCATTATATATATAAATATCTTAATTAGATGATCATCAATCTCTTTTTATTTCGTCTAGTGTTTTACTAATATTTATACACTCACATAGTGATCCTTTGCCAACAAATTAAGCTGTTAAATAAAAAAAAAAAACAGGTATCATCCAATTCAAAATGTTAATCAGGTTTTTTTCATAATGATATAATTTTTTTTCCACAAATGAATTCCTCCAAAAGAATGACCTCTCCAGGAAAAAAAAAAAAAAAAAAAAAAAAAAGGGACTTCAAACTTAATTTAATCCCAATTGTTGTCCACATCATAAAAGCGTGTCATTGTCAATATTTTATAGAATACTCTCGTTCATAGCAGCGAAAAAACAATGCAAATGTGGACCACATCTTTATTTGATTTCAATAAGTTGACAACCACAACCCATTAATCATCCCCAAGCCTCTAACACTGAGGCGAGAATAATGACCCATTCTTTTCGATGTTAATTTTATAAGTAACATAAAATATAATTTAATAACAAGAAATGGATAATTATTTGATTTGTTAATTAAAAAAGCTTAATAATTATACAAAAAATGAGTTATTTATCAGATGAGAATCTAGAAGGGGTGACGCGTCCGGGTAGTGAATAATCCAAGCAGTTCTTGTCGGTACGGTAAAAACGTCCGCCGCGGTGCCGTCACTGCCTGGCCGTTCCCAACCTTCTTCCCGTAGTGCGTCCGGTTTGCTGTGACCGTATCCACCGCTGCCCGCGGCTTCCCACCCTTCGCGGCCGCCGTCCTAAGCCTCGGGCTCTTTCCCCTCGCCAATGGTTGCTGCGGCGTAGGAGGCGCATCGAAAAACAGGAACTTGTCCTTGCCGTCACTGTGGCTCCGCCCGGAGAGCAGGTCCCGCAACCTCCACCGTTGCTCCGTCCCGGTGGAGGCGCTCTTCCTGCACCGGTCCGGCGACTGCGGTGCTGACCTCGGTATCCACGGGCAGTGATCCCGCGCCGCGGACGACTCCAGGTCCTCCGCCTCCAACGACGACGACGACGATATCGACCCCCATCGAGAGCTCGGCTCCTCGATGAGAAGCTTTCTGATGAGGATCCCTTGCGGATCCCGCGGTGCCGCTTCGTGGTTTTCCTTCGAGACGGAAGTGGAGAGGAGGAGGCCGCGGCCAAAGTGGGGATATACTGGGAGGATGCGGCCATCGGAGAAGATATCGTCGGCAGTGACTGAGGGCGTTCCGTCGGGGTCGCCTACCGCGAAGGAGAACTCGGAATCATTGTCGTCGTCGAACTGAGGTCCAGGCGGTTGTCGGTGAAGGGAGTCGCGATGAACGGCGGAGCGGGGCGAAGTGAGTTCCGTCATGGTAATTGGGTCTCTCTCTCTTACTCCTGTCAAACACCGCTACTTGGGAATTAATGGACTGACTATCGAGGAAGAAGGGACTGATTTATGATATAGTCGCATATGGGACAGGTAAGGAACGCCGTGGATATAGCTTGTGCCGCACGCGATTGTTCTTTTGCTATCTAGAAGGTCGTATGGCCGAGGGAGGTGGCGCATTAAGGCAACCGGCGCGAACGCAGAGGACGATGACCGACGACGCAAAACCAAATTGGCAATCATCAAGGGACCCATGCACCAACGTAGCTCCACGGACTCGGGCGGTGACTTCTGTTGGTTTTGACTTCAAGAGCTCTTGTTGTGAAGGGCTTCAGGGACGACGGATGGCGTCTGTGGCTCTCTCTCCCCCTTCCAGGAAAGCGACGAGGATATAAATGAACCTGCCGCGGACGTGTGTATGTATTGATGGTGTTGCCAAGAAAAGGTCAATGGAAATACTCTGGATGGATCCCTTGGGAATCAAGAAAATGTTGAATGCCCACCATGAAATAAAGCTAAAAGTGGACTACTTCAAATGTCAAACTCTCGAAGCCTGTGACAAATCTCTCCGAAATTTCAATCTTAGCAACTTGCTTGTGCACTACTTTTCTCGTTGTTGACTACGTACAGCCTTTGACGATGAGCAGAACAGCGACCGTATGATTCCTACTATCATCAACGGAAGCAGACTATAAAAGATAGATAATAGAAATTAAAGATAAAAACAGTTTTTCTCATTCACATGTTTTTCTATTTATATAAATTACAATGAAGGATTTTAGTAGTGAGATTTCTTCGTACATTTGAAAAAATTTTATCTGTTATCATGCCCCCGTAAGATCTTGCTCCTATAAAGAATGTCGATCTTGGACCGATGCAATGAAAATAATTTACGAGCGAAAGGCTTCGTGAGTGAGTTTGCTAATTGATCAATCATATATATATATATGAGAAACATGTAGTTCATGTCAGACAACTTGATCTCGCACGAAATGGAAGTCAGATAACAATATGTTTCATGCGGGAGTGGAACACCGGATTTGTTCATAGATTGGTAGCTTCGACATTATCACGATATATTATAGAAATAAGAATGGAATTGATGTTGAGTTCTTTGAGTAGATTTATGACCCAATTGAATTTTGTAGTGGCGGTGGCGATGACGATAGCATGGTATTCAACTTCAGTTATAAACTGTGCGACTATCTTTTACGTTTTAGAACTTCAACTGATTGAATTAGCTCCAAGAAAGATAATATACCCCGATATGGATGTTCTATCATCAAATTTTCCTGCTCGATCAACATCAGCAAAGGCATGGAAATAAAGTGGAGAGTGTTTGCGGAGAAAGCGACCATAATTGAGGGTTCATTTAAGATATCGCAAGATTCGTTTGACTACATAGACCAATACATAGTAGATGATCATTGTATAAATTGTAATAATTTATTGATCACAAATAAGATATCTTGATCGGTGAGAGCTAAGTATTGTAAAGAGCCAACTACTTATCGGTATTGAGTGGGTTCCGTAGTAGGACTTCCATCAAATAATTTGAGTAATTCACTAGTAGAGAGGGGAGTTGTAACTGCATTTGCATCCTACATAGTTGTCTTTGATAATAAATCTTAAATGTATTTTCTTTGTGATAAGAAGAGACCTGAAAATGTATATGTTGCTTCTATGCCCAGAAAATAGTTCAAGATTCCTATATCTTTTAAGAGAGAATTGATCTTATAATTGCTTGATGAATGCCTGGATCTCTATATAATTAAAGCCCATGACAATAATGTCATCCATATACACCAGAATATATATTGTATCTCCATGTTGTTGTCATAGAAATAATGAAGTATCATACTTGGAGTTAATAAAGCCAATTGAAGTAAAAAATGAGCTAAGTTCAGTGTACCAAGCTCTTAGAGCCTAACAAAGTCCATAAATAACTTTTCGTAATTTGCAAACATGCCTTAGATACTGAGGATGGATGAAACCAGGAGGTTATTGCATAAAGACATCTTCAGTTAGAGTCTCTTGTAAAAATGTATTATTAACATCCAATTGTCATAATTGGCAACCCTTAGTGGTGGCTAAATTCAAGATAAGTCAGATTATTATGAGCTTAACAACATAACAGAATGTCTCAATAAAATCAACTCCAAGTAATTGATGAAACCCTTTGGCAACTAAACGTGCTTTATATCGGGCAACAGATCCATCTAGGTTCCACTTAATTTGAAAGACCCACTTACACCCAATGATATTTTGTGTATGATGAAAGGGTACTAGGTTTCATATTGAGTTAGGAAGGAGGGCTTCATATTCTTCATATATGGCTTTACGCTAGTATGGAGATTTTTGGGCTTGAGTGAAGGTGGTGGATTCAATAGTATTAGATGAGGATTCTATAATAGCATGTAGGTCAAGAACTTACCGTGGTTTGAAAATACCACTCATGGAGTGTGTTAACATTGGATATTTAGAGGTTATGGGATTATGAGGTTGTGTTATTAGTATAAGCGGTGGAGAGTCAGTTAGGATCGGGGTCGGCACTAAGAGGGGGGGGTGAATTAGTGCAGTGGTAAAATCATCTTCAAAAATTCGTTACGATAAAAACTATTTATATTGAAAACCGATTTCGGAAATATCTTAACTTGAAACACGTTCGTAAATGAATTGAAGGCAGTAAGCACTTAAACAGGTTTGCAGTAAGGTAATAGCAAGAATAAAATATAAACCAGAGAATATGGCAGTTTTAGAGTGGTTCGGTCAACATGACCTACATCTATTTCTAGCTTCCTCCTCCGACGAGGCCACCGACCTCCACTAGAGGCCTTCCTTCAATAGGCGAAGGTCAATCACCTTTTACACCCCTCTTCTCCTTTTACCGGGTTTAGGAGACAACCCTTACAAGCACTCACTTACTCCTCTCTAAATAGAATTCTAAGTTTAAGGCTAGAAGAGGGATCTCTCAAGTGATTTCTATAGTGTTTCTTTGCTTTTAGACTTTCTATGCTTATATACTTTAACCAGGGATGGGAGGGGTATTTATAAGCTTCAAGTTGATTCAAACTTGGAGCCTAAAACTTTCCCATCCCGGGTTCCCCGAGCATGGGCGGTACCACCGCTTGCGTTGGGTGGTATCACTACCTAGTGTCAGTTTGGCTGACACTACCCTAGGCGGTACCACCGCCCAGACTGGTGGTACCATCGCTTGGCACCCTACCAGGGGCAGTACAATTGCCCAGACTAGCGGAACCACCGCCTGACGCAGTCTCGAAGACTATGCCACGATAGTGAGACTTCTTGGGGCACTGTTTGTGCTTCTTATTGGGCCCAACACAATTCTTACATGGGCCTAGCTGGCTCCTGATTGGGTTGAGCCAAATCCAAGCCCAATTATATGCTAACTACGAAATTTTAAGACATTTGCTAAGCTAAACAAGTCCCTATGTCTATTCTTCCGGTAATCTTCCAGTGATCTTCCGGCGAACTTCCGACGGACTCCCGGAAAGCTCCTGGACTTCACAACAATCTTCTTGGCGAGTTCCGACGAACTTCTCTGGCAAGCTTCGAGACTTCTTGGCTGGTTCCTCCAAAACTTCTGACGAACGTCCGGACATTCGACGAACTCTCGAACTCCCAACGTGATCGCGTCCTTGACTCCGGGACTTCATTTTGCTTCATGCCTTGCTATCGTAGTTAATCCTTCATATGTAAAATATACTTCAATCTAGACAATTAATACTAAGCATTAATCAAGTTGTCCGGCATGTCATTGGTCCCTCGACACTTCGTTCGATTCTTCGACGTATCGTCCTCTCCTATGGCCTTTTGCCTAATCGGCCAGTTGACTCCGCAGCTCCGATATCCTTGGCGTAATGTCCACTCTTCTTGGCCCGATGCCCGAAGCCTTCTGTCGATACATCGACCGATCCACCGGCTTGACGTCCAATCTTCTGACATGTTCCTCTGGCCCAACATGATTTTTCCTGCTTTAATTGTCTCATCCTGATCGAAGTATCCTGCATCACTCAAAATGTAGATTAAAACATAAACACTTATCGATTGGTTTCATCATCAAAATCTAAGATTCAATATCACTGACACAGGCCGGGTCAGGTTGAGGTACTTTAGTGTCACTAGGCCTAAAAGGAGGTAAAGATAATGGTTGTGCTTTTCAATGTATTACCTCATCAATGGGGGAAACTTGAGAAGAAAGGAGTGGAGTAGTAATGGAGGGAATAGGCAATTACTAAATTGGAGTAGTGGTAGAGTGTTGTCCTTGGTGTCTCAAGTCTAAGGACCAGATACACCACTAGGACTACGGAATTGCTATCTAATAATAAGGCATCATCAACCATCCAGCATTTCGTAAGTGGATCAATCAGTGAACTCATTCTCCAATGAGCACCTGTACTGTATCCCTAGTGTCCCCACATGATCAGCTATAAGGCCATCTATCTATCATATGGACGGGTATACAACATACCAGTCTGTCCGGTTATCACGATGTCCCTCTCGAGTAACCTATGACCGGGATTATTTATGATCTGTGTTTAAAGGCGAATTGATCTCATTATCATGATCTCATCACGATCCAATTCCCATTGCACAGATCCATGGATATCACAATATATACATGCATATATGCAATAGTTAATATAAAGTGATAAATGTCAAAATATAATAAGCAAAAAAAAGATTCCGTGTCAAGTCACACGTGCCATCACTCACATGATTAGCTTGCTGGGCACTTATGACTAGTAGTTTCATCATCAAAATCCGAGATTCAACACTCCCCCTCTCCACCTTAGAGCAGGCTTGGAGTTTTGAGGAGCGTCGTCACAGCCCTATTGTGTAAATCAACAATAGAGAGGAGGGCGCTTGACCTCCTTCACCCTCTCCTAGAGATCTATAGGGATTTAGAGATATACGATCTCCTTAAGTAACACAAACTATCTTAAATGTGGTTTTCTATTTCGTGAATTTTTACACACCAATCTTCGCATGATGATGAACATATCTTTGGCAATTGAGGATTTTGTTTTCTGTTCTTCCACTACGCATGTGATGTCGCCCCCAAGATTTCCCAGCACTAACGATCATATTCCTATTGATTGATTCACTGCTAATAAAGTAAGCCACTAGTGGACAACAGGGCACAAGCGCCCCCACCTTCTTCCTACTAAGGCAAAGCCGAACCCTCTCCTCTGTCCCCCATCCCCTCTCCTCCCCATCACTACTTTATAATTACAATTGGTGGTGTTTTCCTTCCCTGCACCGAAGTCTCTCGCAGCATTGTGGCTCTCTACAAAGGGAGAGATTGGTGATATTGAGGGAGTAGGAGGTGTGATATACCTTGTGCAAATCCTGTCGTTGGATTTCTAGCCCGATGACTTCCAGCCCGATGACCACATGCCATTGCATCTAAAACCCCAAGACTGTGCCACCATGGAAGCAACGTCATCTTCTTTTCCGACCAAGCGCCACTTGAAGTGGTTAGAACATCTAGCAATGCAGTCGCCTTCCAACCCCTGCGCTCTCACCCCACGCAGCGATAGAAACAAGGCAGCTACTCTTCCTCCAACGCAGCGACCGCAGCACTGTCCTTGGCGTCCACCTCCTCGGCAACTTCGTATCGACAGTGTTGATGCCCTTGACTGACACCAAAAATGGGAGTTGAGATTACAGATTTGCAGTCTTACGCAATGGCCACTGATAACTCGGTGAAAGCACAAATGGAAGCATTGGAAATCAGAATTGAGAACCAGTTACAAGAAGTACTTAATGATTTCAAAAAGGACTTACTGGGGAGCCTTAGTAAATTTCAACAAGGTGGGAGCCCAAGTTCTATATTGCACAGATCTGGAAATACTAAAAAAGGGCTCCAAGATTATGACACAATCTAGTCGTACATGAAGGTGGATGAACAGCTTGCCAAAATTTGTCAGACTTCTACAGTGTTGGAATATCATAGTAGGTTTGAAAGATTGTCAAATCAAGCTAGAGATTGGTCGGAATGATAACTTCTGGATATATTTATTGAAGGGCTTATTCCAGGGATTCGGTGTGAAGTTAAGGCTCGTCAACCCCGCACTATGATAGCTGCGATCTCATTCACACATCTACATGAGAAAAAATCAATAGGGAAAATCATGGAAACAAAAGTGACAACAACCAGATGATTAGTAAGCCACTGGCTCCATCTATTCCTAACCAAAGCCTTGACACCCGAAGACTAACCTAAAAAGAACTCAATGAAAGATCAGCAAAGGGTTTACACTATGATGAAAAGTGGAGTATGTGCTAGTCATAGGTGCCCAGCAAGCCAATCACGTGAGTGATGGCACGTGTGACTTAATATAGAATCTTTTTGCTTATTATATTTTGGCATATATCACTTTATAACTATTGCATAAATGTATACATATATTGTGATGTCCTTGGATTTGTGCAATGGGAATCGGATCGTGATGAGATCACGATAGTGAGATCGATTCACCTTTAAACACATATCCTAAATAATCCCGGTCATAGGTTACTCGAGAGGGATATCGTGATAACCGGACAGACTGGTGTGCTGTATACCCGTCCATATGATGGATGCAGCTAGTCTCATAGCTGCTTATGTAGGGACACTAAGTGTTGGGAAATCATGGGGGCGACATCATATACGCAGCGGAAGAACAAGAAAACAAAAATCCCCGATTCCCAAAAAGATGTTCGTCGTCGTGCGAAGATTGGTGTGCAAAAATCCGCAAAACACAAAACTGCGTATAGAGACTGTGTTACCTAGGGAGATCGTATATCCCTGTTTCCTTACAGATCCTTAGGAGAGGGTGAAGGAGGTCAAGCGTCCTCCTCTCTAGCGGTGATCCACACAGCGGGGTTGCGGACGACCCTCCTCAAAACTCCGGGCCCTCGAGGTGGGAGAAGGAGAGGAGAATAGGAAAGGCAAGCAAAGACTCTAGCCTATGAGGGTGTGAATCCCTCCTATTTATAGAGATCCCGTGTCAAACCCTAATGGGTCCTTCCCTAGTGGGTATTGGATCTGCATCCAATAAGACAAAGGGCTCCGGCCGGATATCTCATATCCAAACTCTACTCATCGCAATGCCTACCATATGTGTGTGACCCTCTAGGCCCAATATCGAGCTGGCCGTGAGTCATACTGTCGAGAACTCCTTCTAACTTCGGTGAATTATTATCTCTGTAATAATTCACTCGACTCATCGATCTACGGACGTACTAGGCCACTATGCCGTAGTCCCCGTGACGATCTGGGAATCAATCTATTGGACTGTCTCGTCCTCGATTACCATGTACCTATAGTCCCTCATCCATCTAATATCCCGAGACCGTATATCGAAAGCATGGTGTTGTCGGACCCATACTACGGTTTCTACTCGAAGTCTCGCTCTAATCGGATTCTCGGGAGAACTCTTTCTCTCTCAACCCGAATGACCCGGCCAGGGATTTGTGCGAGCAAGAACACATGGGATATTCCTCTCATGGCCAGAGTGGATGATCCTCTATCGACACTCAATAGCCCTCGTAAGGTCGACTACCACTCCCAATGAGCAGTTTGTACTAGATGCGGGGACAGCCAAACCTATAAGTCTAGTATCAAAGAGTGGAGCACTCATATAGGACATCCTTGGTGTCTCAAGTCTAAGGACCGATACACTACTGGGGACTACTGTAATGTTTTGTCGACAATAAGGCATCATCAACCATCCAAGCATTCCGTAAAGCGGATCAATTAGTGAACTCATTCTCCAATGAGCACTGTCATGTATCCCTAGTGTCCCTACACGAGCAGCTCTCGAGACCATTTTGCATCCATCATATGGACGGGTATACAAAGACACCGGTCTATCCGGTTATCACGATGTCCTCTCGGTAACCTATGACCGGGATTATTTAGGATATGTGTTTAAAGGTGAATCGATCTCATTATCGTGATCTCATCACGATCCGATTCCCATTGCACAAATCCAAGGACATCACAATATATATATGCATTTATGCAATAGTTATAAAGTGATATATGCCAAAATATAATAAGAAAAAAGATTCTGTATCAAGTCACACGTAACATCACTCACGTGATTGGCTTGCTGGGCACCTATGACTAGCAATCTCCCACTTGACCTAAAGCCAATCACCTAAGTGTCTGATCCCCATCAGACCCCGGTGACGCTCAAAGACAAAATGAGACAACGGCTTTATCAGTGGATCTGCAATGTTATCTTCGGATGGAACTCTTTCCACTGCTACATCTCCTCGGTTTCGATCTCTCTTACAATTTTGGAACCTCCTCGTAACACTTTCGATGAGACCAGGTTCCCTTATTTGAGTAATCACCCTATAGTTGTCGCAATATAAGGAAGTCGACTTGTCGCTATCTCAGATCGACTCCCAAATCTGTGATGAACTTCTTCACCCAAACTCCCTCTTTTTGCTGCATCGATGCAGCAATGTCCGCCCTCGTGGTCGAAGTCAAAAGTGGTATCTTGCTTGGAACTCTTCCAAAGACTTTGCTCCTCCATTCAAGGTGTACACATACCCCTGAATTCGACTTGCTATCATCGACATCGACTGAAAACTTGAGTCGGTGTAGCCTTCAACCATAAGGCTATTACCTCCATATACAAGTAAAAGATCCTTAGTCCTTCTTAAGTACTTAAGGATACACTTTATCGCTTTCGGTCTCCAAGCACGGATCCGCCTGATACCTACTGTGGACTTTCGAGGAGCATGCGCTATATCGGGCCTAGTACATAGCATGGCATACATGATAGACCCTATTGCTAGGCATAAGGTATCATATCCATGTTAAGCCCTTTCTTCTCGGAGTCTTTGGGGACATATTCAGAGAAAGCGATATCCCATGTCTCATCGGTATGAGACCTCTCTTTGAATTTTCCGTGCCAAACCTTTTGACAATAGTTTCTATGTACGGATTTGGGACAAGCCAAGCATCCTCTTGGATCTATCTCTATAGATTCTAATCCCCAAGATATAAGATGCTTCCCCTAAGTCATTCATGGAGAAGTGTCTAGATAACCAAGCCTTTACTATGGATAGCATTCCTATGTCATTCCCAATGATGAGGATGTCATCCACATATAACACCAAAAAAGGTGATAGCTCCCACTTACCTTTCTCAGTATACACAAGGCTCATCTTCGTTCTTAACTAAGTCATAAGATCTGATTGCCTCATCAAATCTTATGTTCCAACTTCGAAGCTTGCTTTTAGTCCATAAATGGATCTAAGCAACCTACACACCTTATCCGGGTAGTTCTTGGACACGAATCCCTCGGGTTGCATCATATACACCTCCTCCTCGAGGTTCCGTTGAGGAATACGGTTTTCACATCCATCGCCATGATTCTCATAATCATAGTGTGCTGCAATAGCCAATAGAATTCTGATGGATTTTAGCATTGCTTTCGGGTGAGAAAGTTTCGTAAGTAGTCAACACCTTGCCTTTGACGATACCCTTAGCCACTAGCCTTGCTTTATAGGTCTCTACCTTTCCATCTACTCCGATCTTTTTTTTCTTAAAGATCCACTTGCACTTGATGGGTACAATACCTTCTAAGCATCAACTAGGTTCCAAACCTTATTGGAGTACATAGAATCCATCTCGAATTCATGGCTTTTTTCCACTTCCCGGAGTCTATACTCATAATAGCCTCCTCGTAGGTCCGAGGATCAATATCCTCTATATCCTCTGCTCTAATATGTCCCACATATCTCTCGGGAGGATGGGATACTCTATCGGACTGCGTAAAGTTGATACTTGTGTATTAGGTAGGAACAATGCACTCTATTGTCAGAGTGGTGCTTGAGCTTGGTTCTCCAACCTCGCTCAATTCTATCATTCTCCCCTTGTCTCCGTCAAGAATGTGTTCCTTCTCAAGGAACACTGCTCTCTTAGCTACAAAGACCTTTTGGTCCTCGAGATGATAGAAATAATACCCACAAGTTTCCTTGGAGTATCCCACAAATTTGCATCGCTCTGTCCTTGATTCTAACTTATCGGGGTTGTGTCTTTTAACATGGGCAGGGCAGCCCCAGATCTTAACAACCTTAAGATCAGGCTTCTTCCCTTTCCATATCCGATATGGTGTAGACACTACCGACTTAGTTGGAACTCTGTTAAGAAGGTAAGTCTGCGGTTTCTAGGGCATATCCCCTAATGAGATGGGTAGGTCGTGAAACTCATCATGGACCGCACCATATCTAATAATGTACGATTTCTCCTTTCAGAGACACCATTGAGCTGAGGTGTATAAGGAGGTGTCCATTGGGATAATATCCCATGGTCCTTGAGGAACCTGAGTAAACTCGTGATTTAAGTATTCACCTCCTCGATCTGATCGAAGAGTTTTGATACTCTTTCCGGTCCGGTTCTCCACCTCATTCTTATACTCTCTGAATTTCTCAAAGGCCCTGAGACTTGTACTTCATTAAGTACACATATCCATGCCTTGAGAAATCATCAATAAATGTAATGAAGTAGGAGTAACCTCCAATGGCATGAGTTGACATGGGTCCACATACATCACTATGTATGAGTTCCAACAACTCATTGGCTCTCTCTCAGTTCTACTAAATGGAGATTTGGTCGGGCTTTTTCCACGAATGCAAGGCTCACAAGTTGTATAAGACACATAGTCGAATGGATGTAGATATCCATCATTTAGCAACTTTTGAATCCTTCTTTCATGGATGTGACCTAGCCTACAATGCCACTGAGATATGCCTTTGTTCAACTCATCTCGTTTCCTTTTGGACATATTTACATTCATGATATGTGGAGTGGTGTCTAACATAAATAAACCATTATGCAATGTTCCTTTCGTGATGATCTTATCATCTAATAATATCAAACAACCATTGTTCTCAAAAATAAATTTATATCCACTAACTGTTAAACATGAAATGGAGATAATGTTTTTGATAATAGAAGGAACAAAATAACATGCATCTAATGCAATAAAAGCTCCACTAGGCAGATGTAGGGCGACCTCGCCAACAGCTAATACAAACAACTTTTGCTCCATTACCCATCTTGAGGTCCATCTAGCCTCTCAGTAGTCTCCTAGGCCTTGCTTTAACCTGCAACAATTGCATATATGATAAGCACTACCGGTATCCAATACACATGTGTTATCATAAGAGTCCGACAAATGGAGACTGATCATGAATGTACTGAAGCTTCATCAAGCTTTTGTTTAGCCCTTTTAAAGGTACTCTTTGCAGTTTCTCTTCCAATGCCCATCTTTACCACAGTGGAAGCATTGGCCTTTGTCCTTTGTTGGGTCTTTCTTAGCAACCTTTGCTTTACCTTGTTTGCCCTTGCCCTTTCCCTTCTTAAGGGACCTTTCGCTTTCCTTTTCTTTTCGGTCTCACCGGTGTAGAGAACTGGCTTCTCTTTCTTAATAGTACTCTCTGCTGCTCCCTCAACATATTGAGGAGCTCTGGGGAGAGTCACCTCAAGCTTGTTCATATTAAAATTCATTATGAACTGTGAAAAGGAATCTGGTAGGGACGGAAGCACAATAATGTCCCACACAAGTTATCCTCTAGGACCATTCCTAGACCTGTGAGTTTCTCTATCCACTCAATTATCTTTAGGACATGGTTCTGAACCCGGTGTCCCCTCACCATCCTAGCGGAAAAGGCTCTTGGATATCTCATATCGTTGAGTCCTTCCCTGTTCCTCAAACAATTTTAGGACATGTAGGAGAATGGATCGGCATCCATCTTTTCATGTTGTCTCTGTAACTCGGAGTCATAGAGCCCAACATATAGCAGCGAGCAAGAGTGGAGTCATCAATGTACTTCACGTATGAAGCGATCTCATCCTCGCTTGCCCTTCTTCAGCGTAGGCATCATCGTATCAAGGGCGTACCACGATTTTCTCTGCCGTGAGAACAATTCTCAAGTTACGGAGCCAATCCGTATAATTTGGACAAGTAAGGCGGTTGACATCAAGTATGCCACGTAAAGGGATTTGAAAGCGACATTTTCTGAAAATAAAGATGTAGCGTAAATGAATAACATGCAGATTTTGCAAGAAATAAACTATCAAGATATGGAATTCTATCTTAATATGCTCCCACTATTTTACTAACGAGTCACGCGACACCCTCAAAGACATTGAAACGGAAGTCTCCAGCCAGACTTCTAGTGGGGATCGGGGATCAATCAAGCGTCTTAGTGTAACCTCGGGGACTCGACCAATCACACTAAGCCTAAAAAGGTAGGCAACTCTTGCCGATCACAACTCCTTGTGATTCCCGCCCCTGTTCGGCCTCCGAATCACCATGGCCTCGAGGGACTCGACCAACCATGATTTCGGTTAAGTCAACACCTTCGTTACAAGATGAGTCGATTTGATGATATACCCTCGAGGGACTCGACCAAGCATACCATGTCCTCAGGTCACCGGTGACATCTCTATGTCATAAGCAAGATAGCTTAATCGCGATATAGGTGAGTCTCGAGGGACTCGACCAACTCAACCTACACCGGGAATCGGTTCCTATTCATAATGATGGAAGGCCACGTGGGTCAATCTAATTGCCTCCGCGTTACCCAATTTAATATTATCGAGAGATGTTTCTATAATTTGGTCTCCTAATATGACATGTCACACATATACATATTTAATATATATCTACATCGCATGCAAATATATATACATATCTAGTATGTGTATAAGCA
Source organism: Musa schizocarpa (assembly GCA_900464855.2). Classification (NCBI taxonomy): domain Eukaryota; kingdom Viridiplantae; phylum Streptophyta; class Magnoliopsida; order Zingiberales; family Musaceae; genus Musa; species Musa schizocarpa. The sequence continues at coordinate 20,399,457 of LS990922.1, read as the reverse complement.
ATCACATCAGATGATCATGGACCACAACCTAATTTGATTAGGCCCGAGCTAGTAGGCCTAATCACTCACATCAAGATCTATGTGTGCAACGGTGCATCTCCATGCCCCTCGTGATCGTCCATCTCGCCTAAATTCGGTTCCGTCAACATCTTGATGCATCTCCATGCATCACGATCGTCCGATCTCGTGGGTCCCCTTATCGCATCCACGCTCCTCGGTGCCTCCTCATGTGATTACAACTTAATCATAGGCACGCAGGCCCGGACAATAAACGAAAGAAATATAATGGAGGTTCGCAGACCTCAATAATATTAATCACAAGTACACACATCACACGGTCCATGATCATCCGTCCACACATCATACATCACATGTATAAATAATCATCATCATGTAGGACTACTAGATAATAATAAAAAATAATAATCAACTAAACCTTTTAATTAATTAATATTTTTCTGAAATCAGGGACACGTAGGGAATTTCTCAATTCCTTAGGGTATTTTCGTAATTTGGACAAAAGACAGAAACTGGAATTTTTAAAATTCATAGGGGCAAAACTGTTATTTTTTTCCCAAAACCCTAATTCCCTCTTCTGCTGCCACCGCCGCCACCCTGCTAGCGACGGCCTGTGCGGCGAGGGCGAGGCGATGCCTTTTCTCAAGGCGGACGATTATTGGGGCGCTACCCGCATATGGAGGTGGGCCTCCCGGGCGCCGCGGGCCATGGGCGGTTCTACCGGCGAAGGGCGCCGCGAGCGGTGTGCCTGCCATCGGGCGGCCGCTTTCTGGGTTTTTCAGTGGGGGAGTGACCAGGCGCAGCGCCGCGGTCATTGCCTCGGCCATTGCCTCGGCGGGTCATGGCGCCCCTCTGCTGCGAATAGCGCCAGCCATCTACCCGTGGGCTGCCGCCACCGACCGCAGCCTGCTGCAAATAGATCGTCGGCCGGTTGCTCAGCCTAATGCTGGCATCTTGCGCCATTATTTGTGGTGCTCGGTCTGGCGGTTCTTCGCCGCGGTGATGCCGGGGCATGCGGATCGAGGGCAGCAGCTGTTGCTGCCCTTCCTGCTTTTTCGTCAACGATTTTGACGTCAATATTCTTCCTAAACACAACACACGCAGTTCAAAACCAATCATTTGCACACGAACAACGGCTCGATACCATTGTTGGGAAATCATGGGGGCGACATCATATCTGGAAGCGTGAGAACAAGAAAACAAAATCCCCGATTCCCAAAAAAAATGTTCGTCGTCGTATAAGATTGGTGTAAAAAATCAGCAAAAACACAAAACTGCGTATAGAGATTGTTTTACCTAGGTAGATCGTATATCCCTGTTTTCCTTGCAGATCCTTAGGAGAGGGTGAAGGAGGTCAAGCGTCCTCCTCTCTAGCGGTGATCCACAGCCAGGGTTTGCGGCGACCCTCCTCAAAACTCCGGGCCTCTAAGGTGGAGAAGGAGAGGAGAATAGAAAAGGCAAGCAAAGACTCTAGCCTATGAGGTCAGTTTGTGAATCCCTCATATTTATAGAGATCCGTGTCAAACCCTAATGGGTCTTTCCCTAGTGGGTATTGGATCTACATCCAATAAGACAAGGGCTCCAAATGGGATATCTCATATCCAACCTCTACTCATCGCAATGCCTACCATATGTGGCCCTCTAGGCCCAATATCAAGCAGGTCGTGAGTCATACCGTCGAACTCCTTCTAACTCGGTGAATTATTATCTCTGTAATAATTCACTCGACTCATCGACTCTGGACGTACTAGGCCACTACGCCAGAAGTCCCCGTGACGATATAGGAATCCAATCCATTGGACCTGTCTGTCCTCGTTACCATGTACCTATAGTCCCTCATCCATCTAATATCCCGAGACCAGTATATCGAGCATGGTGTTGTTAGACCCATACGGTTTCTACCGAAGTTTGGCTCTAATCGGATTCTCCGGGAGAACTCTTTTCTCTCAACCCGAATGACCCCGCTAGGGATTTGTTCGAGCAAGAACACATGGGATATTCCTCTCATGACGCCGAGAGTGGATGATCCTCTATCGACACTCAATAGCCTCCTGAAGGTCGACTACCACTCCCAATGACCGGTGTACTAGATCCGGGGACAGCCAAACCTATAAGTTCGGTATCAAAGAGTGGAGCACTCATACAAAGACATCCTTGGTGTCTCAAGTCTAAGGACCGATACACCACTAGGACTACGGAAATTGTTCTAACAATAAGGCATCATCAACCATCCAGCATTCCGTAAGCGGATCAATCAATGAACTCATTCTCCAATGAGCACTGTATCGTATCCCTAGTGTCCCTACACGAGCTATGAGACCAGTTGCATCCATCATATTGACGGGTATACAGCACACCAGTCTATCCGGTTATCACGATGTCCCTCTCGAGTAACCTATGACCGGGATTATTTAGGATATGTGTTTAAAGGTGAATCGATCTCATTATCGTGATCTCATCACGATCCGATTCCCATTGAACAAATCCAAAGACATCACAATATATATATGCATTTATGCAATAGTTATAAAGTGATATATGCCAAAATATAATAAGCAAAAAGATTCTGTATCAAGTCACACGTGCCATCACTCACGTGATTGGCTTGCTAGGCACCTATAACTAGCACTAAGGATACAGTACAGGTGCTCATTAGAGAATGAGTTCACTGATTGATCCGCTTACGGAATGCTGGATGGTTGATGATGCCTTATTGTCAGACAGCGATTCTGTAGTCCTAGTGGTGTATCTGGTCCTCAGACTTGAGAAACCAAGGATGTCCTGTATGAGTGCTCCAATCTTTGACACCATACTTATAGGTTTGGCTGTGCCAGATCTAGTACAGCTGGTCATTGGGAGTGGTAGTCGACCTTATGAGGGCTATTGAGTGTCGATAGAGGATCATCCACTCTCGGCGTCATGAGAGGAATATCCCATGTGTTCTTGCTCAGACAAATCCCTGGCCAGGGTCATTCGGGTTGAGAGAGAAAAAGTTCTCCGGGAGAATCCGATTAGAGCGAAACTCGAGTAGAAACCGTATGGGTCTAACAACACCATGCTCGATATACGGTCTCTGGGATATTAGATGGATGAGGGACTATAGGTACATGGTAACTGAGGACAGACAGGTCCAATGGATTGGATTCCGCTATATCGTCTGGGGACTACGGCGTAGTGGCCTAGTTCGTCTGTAGTCGATGAGTCGAGTGAATTATTACAGAGATAATAATTCACTGAGTTAGAAGGAGTTCTGACAGGTATGACTCACGGCCAGCTTGATATTGGGCCTAGAGGGTCACACACATATGGTAGGCATTGCGATGAGTAGAGGTTCGGATATGAGATATCCGACGGAGCCCTTGTCTTATTGGATGTAGATCCAATACCCACTAGGGAAGGACCCATTAGGGTTTGACACGGGATCTCTATAAATATGAGGGATTCACAGCCCCATAGGCTAGAGAGCTTTTGTTTGCCTTTTCCTATTCTCCTCTCCATCTCCACCTCTGAGAAGGCCTGGAGATTTGAGGAGCGTCGTCGCAACCCTGCTGTCTGGATCACCGCTAGAGAGGAGGACGCTTGACCTCCTTCACCCTCTCCTAAGGATCTGCAAGGAAACAGGGATATACGATCTCCCTAGGTAACACAATCTACTCTATACGCAGTTTCATGTTTCGCGGATTTTTGCGTACCAATCTTCGCACGACGATGAACATCTCTTTGGGAATCGGGGATTTTGTTTTCTTGTTCTTCCGCTGCGCATGTGATGTCGCCCCCCAAGGATTTTCCAACAGTGGTATCAGAGCCAGGTTGTTCGTACGAATGATTGGTTTTGAACTGCATGTGTTGTGTTTAGGAAGAATTTTGACGTCAAAATTGTTGACGCAAAAACAAGGAAGGGCAGCAACAGTTGCTGCCCTCGATCTGCATGTGTGCAGCGCAGCCGAAGGCGGGCAGCCCACGGGCAGAGGCGCCGCAGGGCAGTGGCGCCCGCCGCCGTTGCTCCCACGGGCGAAACCCCCCCACAGGGGTGGTCGCCCGACGGGACAGCACCGCCTGCAGGTTTCGGGCGCCTACCCGCAGCGACAGCGCTACCAGCGGGCGTGCCGCTTGGAGGCGAGGGCAGTACCCTCGCCCCGCCGCATAGGCTGCCGCCAGCTGGGTGGCGACGGCGGCAGCAGCGAAAAGGGGAAAGGGCATTAGGGTTTTCTAGGCAAAAGATAGTTTTGCCCCTCGAAATTTGAGAAATTCCAGTTTTCTATCTTTTGTCTAAATTATGAAAATACCCCTATGAATTTAGGAATTCCATATAATGTCCCTGATTTCAAAAAATATTAATTAATTAAAAGATTTAGTTGATTATTATTATTTATTATTATTATTATCTAGTAGTCCTACATGATGATGATTATTTATATATGTGATATATGATGTGTGGATGGAAGATCATGGACCGTGTGATGTGTGTACCTGTGATTATTATTATTGAGGTCTACGAGCCTCCATTATATTTCTCGTTTATTGTCGGGCCTGCGTGCCTATGATTAAGTTGTAATTACATGAGGAGGCCTAGCGGGAGCGTGGATGTGATAGCGGGACCCACGAGACGGACGATCGTGATGCATGAAGATGCATCAAGATGTTGACGGAACCGACAAGGACGAGATGGACGATCACAGGGCATGGAGATGCACCGTTGCACACATAGATCTTGATGTAAGTGATTAGGCCTACTGGCTCGGGCCTAATCAAATTAGGTTGTGGTCCATGATCATCTGATGTGATTGCTTATACACATACTAGATATGTATATATATTTGCATGCGATGTAGATATATATTAAATATGTATATGTGTGACATGTCATATTAGGAGACCAAATCATAGAAACATCTCTCGATAATATTAAGTCGGTAAACGTGAGGCAATTAGATTGACCCACGTGGCCTTCCATCGTTATAAGTAGGAACCGAATCCCGATGTAGGTTGAGTTGGTCGAGTCCCTCGAGACTCACCTATATCGCGATTCTCTATCTTGCTTACGACATAGAGATGTCACCGGTGACCTGAGGGCATGGTATACTTGGTCGAGTCCCTCGAGGGTATATCATCAAATCAGACTCATCTTGTAACGAAGGTGTTGACTTAATCGAGCATCATAGTTAGTCGAGTCCCTCGAGGCCATGGTGATTCGGAGGCCGAACAGGACGGGAATCACAAGGAGTTGTGATCGACAAGAGTTGCCTACCTTTTAGGCTTAGTGTGATTGATCGAGTCCCTCGAGGTTACACTAAGACGCCGATTGATCCTCGATCCCCACCAGAAGTCTCACGGAGACTTCGTTTCACGCGGCCGAGGGTGTCGGGTGACTTGTTACTAAAATAGTGGGAGCATATTAAGATAGAAGTCCATATCTTGATAGTTTATTTTTTGCAAAATCTGCATGTTATTCATTTCTATTGCATCTTTATTTTTAGAAAATGTCGCTTTTAAATCCCTTTACGTGGCATACTTGATGTCAATCGCCTCATCGGGTCCAAATTATAATGGATTGGCTCAGAACTTGAGAATTGTTCTCACAGAGGAGAAAATCGTGGTACGCCTTGAACAAAGTGATGCCTCATGCCCAAGAAGGGGCAAACGAGGATGAGATCGCCGCCACGGAAGTACATTGATGACTCCACTCTTGCTCAGTGCTATATGTTGGGCTCTATGACTCGAAGTTACAGAGACAACATGAAAATATGGATGTCGATCTATTCTCCTACATGTCCAGTAAATTGTTTGAGGAACAGGGGAAGGGCTCAAAGCGATATGAGATATCTAAGAGCTTCTTCGTGCTAGGATGACTGAGGGGACACCGTCTGAACCATGTCCTAAAGATGATTGAGTGGATAGAGAAACTTCTGTGTCTAGGAATGGTCCTAGAGGATAACTTGTATGTGGACATTGTGCTTTAGTCCCTACCAGATTCCTTTTCACAGTTCATAATGAATTTTAATATGAACAAGCTTGAAGTGACTCTCCCAGAGCTTCTCAATATGTTGAGGGAGGCAAAGAGTACTATCAAAAAAGAGAAGCCAGTTCTCTACACTGGTGAGACCAAAAGGAAAAGGAAAGCAGAAAGGTCCCTTAAGAAGGGAAAGGGCAAGGTCAAACCAGGTAAAGCAAAGGTTGCTAAGAAAGACCCAGCAAAGGACAAAGGCCAGTGCTTCCACCGTGGTAAAGATGGGCACTAGAAGAGAAACTACAAAGAGTACCTTGCAGAAAGGGCGAAACAAAAGCTTGATGAAGCTTCAGGTACATGCATGATCAGTCTCCATTTGTCAGACTTTTATGATAACATATGGGTATTGGATACCGGTAGTACTTATCATATATGTAATTCGATGCAGGTTCTGGCAAGGCCTAGGAGACTAGATAGAGGCGAGATGGACCTCAAGATGGGTAATGGAGCAAAAGTTGCTATAGTAGCTGTTGGCGAGGTCGCCCTACATCTGCCTAGTGGAGCTTTTATTTCATTATATGCATGTTATTTTGTTCCTTCTATTATCAAAAACATTATCTCCATTTCATGTTTAACAGTTAGTGGATATAAATTTATTTTTGAGAACAATGGTTGTTTAATATTATTAGATGATAAGATCATCATGAAAGGAACATTGCATAATGGTTTATTTATATTAGACACCACTCCACATCTCATGAATGTAAATGTGTCCAAAAAGAAACGAGATGAGTTGAACAGTGCATACCTGTGGCATTGTAGGCTAGGTCACATCCATGAAAGAAGGATTCAAAAGTTGCTAAATGATGGATATCTAGATCCATTCGACTATGTGTCATATACAACTTGTGAGCCTTGCATTCGTGGAAAACTGACCAACTCTCCATTTAGTGGAACTAGAGAGAGAGCCACTGAGTTGTTGGAACTCATACATAGGGATGTATGTGGACCCATGTCAACTCATGCCATTGGAGGTTACTCCTACTTCATTACATTTACTGATGATTTCTCAAGGTATGGATATGTGTTCTTAATGAAGTACAAGTCCGAGACCTTTGAGAAATTCAGAGAGTATAAGAATAAGGTGGAGAACCTGACTGGAAAGAGTATCAAAACTCTTCGATCAGATCGAGGAGGTGAGTACTTAAGTACAGAGTTCACTTAGTTTCTCAAGGACCATGGGATATTATCCCAATGGACACCTCCTTATACACCTCAGCTCAATGGTGTCTTTGAAAGGTGAAATCGTACATTATTAGATATGGTACGGTCCATGATGAGTTTCGTTGACCTACCCATCTCATTCTAGGGATATGCCCTAGAAACCACAACTTACCTTCTGAACAGAGTTCCAACTAAGTCGGTAGTGTCTACACCATATGAGATATAGAAAGGGAAGAAGCCCGATCTTAAGGTTGTTAAGATTTGGGGCTGCCCTGCACATGTTAAAAGATACAACCCCGATAAGTTAGAATCAAGAACAGAGCGATGCAAATTTGTGGGATACCCCAAGGAAACTTGTGGGTATTATTTCTATCATCTCGAGGACCAAAAGGTCTTTGTAGCTAAAAGAGCAGTGTTCCTTGAGAAGGAACACATTCTTGGCGGAGATAGTGGGAGAATAATAGAATTGAGCGAGGTTGGAGAATCAAGCTCAAGCACCACTCTACAGCCCAAGTCTGTTCAGGTACCTAATACACAAGTTTCAACTTTACGCAGATCTGATAGAGTATCCCATCCTATTGAGAGATATGTGGGATATATTAGAGGAGAGGATGTAGAGGATATTGATCCTCAGACCTACGAGGAGGCTATTATGAGTATAGACTCCGGGAAGTGGCAAGAAGCCATGAATTCTGAGATGGATTCTATGTACTCCAATAAGGTTTGGAACCTAGTTGATGCGCCAGAAGGTATTGTACCCATCGGTTGCAAGTGGATCTTTAAGAAAAAGATCGGAGTAGATGGAAAGGTAGAGACCAATAAGCAAGACTAGTAGCTAAGGGGTATCGTCAAAGGCAAGGTGTTGACTATGACGAAACCTTCTCACCCGTAGCAATGCTAAAATCCATCAGAATTCTATTGGCTATTGCAGCACACTATGATTATGAGATATGGCAGATGGATGTGAAAACTGCATTCCTCAATGGGAACGTCGAGGAGGAGGTGTGTATGATGCAACTTGAGGGATACATGTCCAAGAACTGCCCAGATAAGGTGTGTAGGTTGCTTAGATCCATTTATGGATTAAAGCAAGCTTTCCAAAGTTGGAACATAAGATTTGATGAGGCAATCAGATCTTATGACTTCGTTAAGAACGAAGATGAGCCTTGTGTATACAGAAAGGTAAGTGGGAGCGCTATCACCTTTTTGGTGTTATATGTGGATGACATCCTGATCATTGGGAATGACGTAGGAATGCTATCCACAGTAAAGACTTGGTTATCTAGACACTTCTCCATGAAGGACTTAGGGGAAGCATCCTATATTTTGGGGATTAGAATCTATAGAGATAGATCCAAGAGGATGCTTTGGCTTGTCCCAAGCCTGTGTACATAGAAACCATTGTCAAAAGGTTTGGCATGGAAAATTCCAAGAGAGGTCTCATACCGATGAGACATGGGATATCGCTTTCTCAGTATATCCCCAAAGATTCCAGAAGAAAGGGCTTAACATGGATATGATACCTTATGCCTCAACAATAGGGTCTATCATTTATGCCATGCTATGTACTAGGCCCGATATAGCGCATGCCCGAAAGTGTCACGAAAGCAGATATCAAGCGGATCTAGGCTTGGAGCACTAGAAAGCAAGAAAGTGTATCCTTAAGTACTTGAGAAGGACCAAGGATCTTTTTTACTAGTATATGGAGGTAATAGCCTTAAGGTTGAAGGCTACATCGACTCAAGTTTCCAACTGATGTCGATGATAGCAAGTCAAAATCAGGGGTATGTGTACACCTTGAATGGAGGAGTAGTGTCTTTGGAAGAGTTCCAAGCAAGATACCATCACGACTCGACCACGAGAGGCGGAGGTACATTGCTGCATCGAGATGCAGCAAAGGAGGGAGTTTGGGTGAAGAAGTTCATCATAGATTTGGGAGTCGTGCCGGGTAGCGAAGAGCCGATCTCCCTATATTGCGACAACAATGGGGCGATTGCTCAGGCAAAGGAACCTAGGTCTCATCAGAAATCTAAGCATGTTCTGAGGAGGTTCCACCTTATCAGAGAGATCGTGACCCGAGGAGATGTAGTAGTGGAAAGAGTTCCATCCGAAGATAACATTGCAGATCCACTAACAAAACTGTTGGCTCAGATTTGTTTGGAGCGTCACAGGGGTTTGATGGGGATCAGACACATAGGTGATTGGCTTTAGGTCAAGTGGGAGATTGCTAGTCATAGGTGCCCAGCAAGCCAATCACGTGAGTGATGGCACGTGTGACTTAATATAGAATCTTTTTGCTTATTATATTTTGGCATATATCACTTTATAACTATTGCATAAATGCATACATATATTGTGATGTCCTTGGATTTGTTCAATGGGAATCGGATTGTGATGAGATCACGATAGTGAGATCGATTCACCTTTAAACACATATCCTAAATAATCCCGGTCATAGGTTACTCGAGAGGGATAACGTGATAACCGGACAGATCGGGTGTCTTTGTATGCCCGTCCATATGATGGATGCAGCCGGGTCTAATAGTTGCTTGTGTAGGGACACTAGGGATACAATACAAAAGTGCTCATTGGAGATGAGTTCACCGATTGATCCGCTTAATAAAATGCTAGATGGTTGATGATGCCTTATTGTCGACAAATGATTCCGTAGTCCCTAGTGGTGTATCGGTCCTTAGACTTGAGACACCAAGGATGTCTGTATGAGTGCTCCACTCTTTGATACTAGACTTATAGGTTTTGGCTGTCCCGCATCTAGCACAGCTGGTCATTGGGAGTGGTAGTCGACCTTACGAGGGCTATTGAGTGTCGATAGAGGATTATCCACTCTCGGCGCCATGAGAGGAATATCCCATGTGTTCTTGCTCGAGACAAATCCCTGGCCGGGGGGGTCATTCGAGTTGAGAGAGAAAAAGTTCTCGGGAGAATCTGATTAGAGCGAGACTCTAGTAGAAACCGTGGGAATTCCGACAACACCATGCTCGATATCACGGTCTCCGGTATATTAGATGGATGAGGGACTATAGGTACACCCAGAATCGAGGATGACATGGTCCAATGGATTGGATTCCCCTCATCATCTGGGGACTACTGGCGTAGTGGCCTAGTAATAAAGAAGTCGATGAGTCGAGTGAATTATTACATAGATAATAATTCACTGAGTTAGAAGGAGTTCTGACAGGTATGACTCATGGCCAGCTTTATATTGGGCCTAGAGGGTCACACACATATGGCAGGCATTGCGATGAATAGAGGTTCGGATATAAGATATCCGACGGAGCCCTTGTCTTATTGGATGCATATCCAATACCCATTAGGGGAGGACCCATTAGGGTTTGACAGGGGACCTCTATAAATAGGAGGGATTCAGAGCCCCATAGGCTAGAGAGCTTTTGTTTGCCTTTTCCTATTCTCCTCTCCATCTCCACCTTTGAGCAGGCCTGGAGTTTTGAGAAGCGTCGTCGCAACCCTGCTGTGTGGATCACCGCTAGAGAGGAGGACGCTTGACCTCCTTCACCCTCTTCTATGGATCTGCAAGGAAATAGGGATATATGATCTCCCTAAGTAACACAATCTACTCTATACGCAGTTTAATGTTTCGTGGATTTTTGCGTACCAATCTTCGCACGACGACGAACATCTCTTTGGGAATCGGGGATTTTGTTTTCTTGTTCTTCCGCTGCGCATGTGATGTCGCCCCCCAAGGATTTCCCAACAGTATGGAGCACCAATGTAAACAAGGGCAACATATGATGATTGAGCCAATTGGAGAGGAACCGAAAGCAGAAGAGTTGGACTCCGATTATGAAGGTGTGGAAACTGATGAAGATATTAAAGTCATCACACATACAGTGCATGCATTGGCTAGCTATGCTAACCCACAAACTATGAAAATCAGAGGAACTTTGAAGCATCAGCCTATCACTATGCTTATTGATACGTGCAGCACTAATAATTTTATGGACAGGAAAGTTTCAGCCTGATTAGCTTACCGCATTGAAGGCTGTGACAGATTCGAAGTAAGGATTACTGATAGACCGATTTTAACTTATGATAGCAAAGGCTAGGAATTTCTTACAATGATTACTACATTGAAAGATCGACCTATTTCTTACACTATCAAAAAGTGGAGACCATACTTACTGTTAGGATCGAGAGCACTAAGAGGGGGGGGGTGAATTAGTGCAGCGGAAATCTTTCAGCGATTTTTAAAAACGAAAGCTGCGTTCGTTCGATAAAAATGATTTCGATGTAAAAGCCGATTCACAGTTTGTATCTAAGTGTAGTTTACGCAGTTTGCGTCTACATGCAGTTTGCGTCTAAATGCAGATTGCGTCTAAGCGCAATTTGTATTTAAGTGCAGTTTACGTCTAATCGTAGTTTGTGTCTAAACACAGTTTGCATCTAAACACAGTTTGCGTCTAAGCGCAATTTGTGTCTAAACACAGTTTGCGTCTAAACACAGTTTGCGTCTAAACACAGTTTGCGTCTAAACACAGTTTGCGTTTAAGCGCAGTTTGTGTTTGAGCGCAGTTTGCGTCTAAACGCAGTTTTACGTCTAAGTGCAGTTTTACGTCTAAGTGCAGTTTTACGTCTAAACGCAGTTTTGCGTCTAAACGCAGTTTTACGTCTAAACGCAGTTTTGCGTCTAAACGCAGTTTTACGTCTAAACGCAGTTTTACGTCTAAACGCAGTTTGCGTCTAAACGCAGTTTTTACGTCAAAGCGTAATTTTACGTCTAAACGCAGTTTTACGTCTAAACGCAGTTTTGAACTTTGAAAAGCGTTTTATGAATACGCAGAAAGCAATTTGCAGTTATAAATGGAATCAAAAACGTAAGCGTAAACTGCAGTGTAAAGATCGTACGAAAACACCGATTTACGTCTGAATGTAGATTCGGAAAGATCAGAAATTAGAGACTCGTTCGTAAATGCGCAGAGGGCAGTAGCAATGTAGGAGGTTTGCAGTAATGATAAAGTGCTCAAAGTAAAAGCAAACCAGAGATTTAGAGTGGTTCGGTCAGTCTTGACCTACTCCACTTTTGGCTTCCTCCTCCGACGAGGTCACCGACGTCAACTAGCTGCCTTCCTTCAATGGGCGAAGGCGAACTGCCCTTTTATAGTTTCACTCCTTTTGACGGGCTCAGGAGACAACCCTTACAGATCCTTTCTCTCCTCTCTTTACAACTCAAGACTTGAAGAACAGAAAGAGGAGAACTTTTGGACTTTACACAAATTTGAGCTCTTAGAATCACAGAAAAGATCAAGAATTCGGTGTAGATCTGTGTCTTTTCAGTGCTGAATGGGTGGGGTATTTATAGGCCCCAACCCAGTTCAAATTTGGAGCTCAAAACGATCAAATCCGGAATTCCGGGATCAAAGGATTGTTACACCTCCTCGACTGGAGAGGTTGCACTTTGGCAGAGCTCGGAGAATGAGCCCAGCGGTTGCACCCTCTCGTCGGGGGCGATTGCACCGCCTGAAGTCCGGCTCGGAGATCGAGCCCCCCAGCGGTGCCACCTCGACCGAGGGCGGTTGCACCTCTGCTCGAGCTCAAGACCGAAAGAGGCGGTGGTACCTCTCTGTCGGGGAGGTTGCACCGCCGAGATCTAGCTCGAAGATCGAGCTCGGGCGGTTGCACCCTCTGGCTGGGGCGGTTGCACCGCCCAGTCTCGTTGGGAGACATAGCCAAGCGGTTGCGCCTCTGGCCTAGGCGGTTGCACCGCCTGGTGCAATCGGGGGTCCGAATGGTTAGCTCCATTCGCCCGATTTCAATCTTTTCGGGGCCCAATTGCCCCAAGATTAAGCTAATGGGATCACCTCCCATTTTTCAACTTAATCAACGTGCTAATTACGATTAAATCTAAGACAATTTCTGCAGCTTTGTCCACGTCGTCAATCGCTTCTTCCGGCGAGTTTCCGGCGAACTTCCGTCGATCATCCGATGAACCCTCGGTGATTCTTCTGCGGACTTCCGGCAAACTCCTGGACTTTGCGACGATCCACTTGGCGAGTTCCGACGAGCTTCGCTTGGCAAGCTTCTGGACTTCTCGGATCTGTTCTCGTAGAACCTCCGACGACCGTCCGAACTTCCGTCGAACTCTCGAACTCCCAACGTGATCATGATCTTGACTCCGGCGCAACTCCTGCTGCTTGTCTAACTTTCATCGTAGTTAATCCTGCACAACAAAACTTCGATCGAGACAATTAATCCTAAGCAATTTAACTAAGTTGTCCGGCATGTCATTGGTCCCTCGACGCTTCGTCCGATTCTTTCCGCGATCGTCCTCTCTCGCAGCCTATTGCCCAATCGCCGTTGACTCTGCAACTCTGATATCCTTAGCACAATACCCGCTCTTCTTGGCCCGATGTTCGAGTCCACGGCCCGAAGCCTTTTGTCGATCGTCGACCGATCCACCGCCCGACGTCCAATCTTCTGACATGTTCTTTTTAAGACAACATGATGTTCCTGCTTTAATTGTCTCATCCTGATCGAAGCATCCTGCGTCACTCAAAACACAGATTAATTCATAAACATATATCAAGTAGTTTCATTATCAGAATATGAGATTCAACAATCTCCCCCTTTTTGATGATGACAACTACTTGATGACGGAGTTAAACTTAACTCCCGGAGTTTAAACAAACTCCCCCTATCAATATGCCATATTGATAGAAACTCTTAGATTCAAAAATCTAAGCAACATGTCATCATAAACAGAGTTAACCTTAACTCCCAGAGTTTAAACAAACTCCCCCTATCAATATGCCATATTGATAGAACCTTGAATTCAAGTCATTGCAATATTCATCATGAATACTTGCAACACGTCAACATGAACATATGCATAAACTTATGCATCACATGTCATGTCATCAACATACTTCTCCCCCTTTGTCATCAACAAAAAGGAAAAGTATCACAATCAATCGTTTGTGATATTGATTCAACTTATTGCATTAAAATCATAATATCAAGTTTTATCATCATGCAGTTTTGAAGCCAGAAAATTTAGCAAATGTTACATCATGCTTAGAACATTCAAGCTATCAAGTTTTAGATATGCAAGTTTTACGGCATACAAGATAGCACATGCAAGCTAGCAATGTTACAATATTTTAGAGCTTGCAAGCTAGCAGTTTAGAGATATTCAAGAAGGCAACTCTTGCTTCTTGAAACATGCAAGTTGCAAGCTAGCAAATTTTTGCTTCCTTTGTAGTGTTAGCTTTTGATATCGTAACGCAACTATTTCAAGTGTTTATCAATTGTAGCATTTCATCATATGGCATGATATCGACATGTAAAGCTGTGAAGCAAGATTTTGATATCATTTCATGATGTACACATTTCGAATATTTTAGCAAGTGTAGCATTGCATCACATGGTAAGATATCAGCTCGTACGATGCAAATTTTTGTTTGATATCTTGATACAGGGCATATAGCAATGATAGCAATCATATATTTCTTGGTGATGCAAGTATGGCCTAATCATAGTATCAGTGATAGCAACCATATTAACATCAGTAATAGCAACCATATCAATGTCATATTGCTGACTTATCAACTATATTGGTATGTCGCTTTATATTTTTCAAGGCATAAGGTTTTTAAAACATTTTAGTTTCAGTGCAAAATCCGAGATAAACAACAAGAGATGTTTGTAAATTTGCATATGCTTACAGATCAAGGTAAAGGGTAACATATGGAGTTTACAACATATCAGGTAACCATATCAAAAACAAAGTCCTTCATGATGAGTAACATAAGGAGTTTACAACATGCCATATCAAAGACAAAGTCCATGAGGAGTTTATAACAACAACGGATGATTGTGTTCATACAAGCTCATTCATGAGGTGGAAGGTTGAAGTGCCTAAATAAAGAGTCAAATTGTTGATGGATTTGCTGCAGCTCAGTTAGGATTTGATCTTGTTAAAGTTCAAGCCGTTCTTGTCTTTGTTCGAATCGGTCCATCCGAATCCCAATATCTTCGATGGATGATGTGTGAGTTTGCTCAACCGGATGTGTTACCTCAAAGGGACAGATCGGAGGAGATTGGGTACTCCTAAAGACTGGTGTTTCCGGCTCGCGTTCAGGTTCAGGTTCAGGTTGAGGGGGATCAGTTCTTCTAGGCATTCTAACCTAGTTACCGTTTCTATAGTGACATCTTAGTCAGTTAAGTAGATTTTTGTTTATTATGCTGAATCTATCTACTTTCATTACTTCTTCTTCTGGTGGTATTTGAATGTCGTAAGCTTTCATTATTCTAGTAATTATACCACCATATGGGAGCATCATATCTTTCTTAGATAATTCTAACATGTTTTGTTGGATAAGATAGCCAAGACAAATGTCATGTCCTTTCGTGATTAAGTACATAGTTCCTAATTCTAATTGACTCACTTCATCATGATGGTATTGTTTAGGAAGAATTATACTAGTCATGATATGATGAAGTATCTTAGTGTTTAAAGGCAGTAGATGCTCACAACTTTTAGGAACAAATGTTATGTTAGGATCGGCAAAAATTGTTCCTAAGGCTTCAACATGGGATGTTCCAATAGTTTCATCATCCCATGATCCTCTAAAGTAAAGTCCTATGCTTTTCATGGGAATGCCTATCATATCACAAATGAATCTATCAGTGATTGAGATGTGTTGTCCTAAAAGATAGGTGGACATCCTTTCTTCATCATCTATTTGTATGTTATTGTAAAACAATCTAACTAGCCTAGGATAGATGGGTTCGTTGATATGCAAGATTGGAAGTAGATTTAGGTTTGCAAACCATTGGATAGTCTCTACGTCTCTTAGTTCATTCAGATCTACGTATTTTCCCTTATTGATGCTTCTTAGTTCGAAAGAGAGAAATTTTTCAGCATGGTTTTTTGAATCAAAAAGGGTAAGATTAAACTCTTCTACTAATCTCCTCTTTCCCTTGTCCCTTGAGGATCTTCTAGATCCCATAACTACTGCTGTTTAGAGGGATAAAGGTGAACAAGAGTAAATGAAGAACAAAACAGAGTTTAAGAGGTTCTTAGAGAATACCTTAGTGAAATCTTCAAAACAGGGAGCGATTCTTGATGTTTTGCTCAAATGAGAGGTATTTGGGGAAGCTAAACGGGGTGAAATGAGGATGGAGGAGGCTTGGAGGAGTAGAGAATGAAAGGGAGGTGAGTTGGGGTCGGTTTCACCGTCGGCCCTAGCGTGGGTTAAAAAGGCAGAGTTGCGGGCGGTTGCACCTCCTGTTTGGAGCGTTGCAACAGGTGGCAACCCGTGATGATGGAGGTGCCACCATTTGGTCGGAGAGGTGCCACCGCTGGTGGAGAGGTGCCTGTAGGCAGTGAACACTTTATTGTGATTTGATCAGGGAGGTTTTGTCTTGAGGAGAGTTTTCATTCAGAGCAATTAACGTTACTTACATGATTACGTGTGCGTTTTATTTCAAGATAAAAAAAAAAAAACGCATAACGATCAAGATAGACCTTTTAACGCATACTCCCAATGTCGTACATATGTTTGTGATTTTGAAAAGTCACATTAGGTTGTATCCAAATTGAATTTGTGATTTCATAATTTCTACTGTTGTTGTATCCAAATTGCATTTGGGTCATGGTAATGGAGAATCAAGGAGCAGAACATTAATTCTTGCTCCAGCCTAAGGTTTTAATGTTTTTGTAGGAATGGATGATTTTTAGGTACCCATTTGCTTTTGGGTGCCTCACTAATAGATCTAGATTTTCTATCATGTTGCATAGAATTTGTCATGGTTCCTTTAGGAACCCAAATCAATTTGTTTGGACTAAATTTCCTGAATGGACAATAATGCGTCCTGTGTCCGAACTTGCAACAAAAGTTGCATTTGCTTTGATGTCTAACATGTAAGATGGGGCCTTTTACGAAGGTAGTTGGATTTTGGTGAGGACTCTTCACAAATCCAATCCCACTTCTTTTGGGAACATGACCTTTGTTTGTAAGGATCATGTTTAATGACTTGCTACTAACCTCGAATTTCTTCAAGGTGTCCTTAAGTAGCAGGTTTTATTTTTGAAAAGTTTCTAGATCATGACATTTGATACATGAATTTAAACTATCATGATATTCAATTTTTAACTTATTAAAATCACAAGTAAGACTATCATGCTCCTTTTTTAGCAATTTGTATTTTCTATTAATAGTCTTGCATTCATCAAATAAGTCATGGAAGGCATTTAATAATTCATCGAAAGATAAATCAGCATCTAATAAGTTCGTTACCTCCTCTCCGATGGCCATTAAGGCGAATGAGCAACTTGCTTTCGGTGTTGGACTCCTCTTCTTGGGATCTTTCGAGTCATCCCATGTTGCTTAAAGAGCCTTCTTCTTTGATGTTCTTCTTTTGACTGGGGACAATCACTCTTGTAGTGTCCCGCTTTTTTACATTCATAGCAGATCACTTGGTCCTTCTTGGGTTCAAGTTTATTTTTTTCGTGATCATTCTTAAACTTGTTTTTTTTGAAGAATTTCTTAAACTTTCTTGTTAAAAGTGTCAAGTTATCATCATAGTCCTCATCACTTGAGCTTTCTCTCAAGTGGCATTCAAAGTTTTAAGTGCCATATCCTTCCTGTTCTTTGGAAGGATGTCTTCTTGCTCTTCATGAGCTTTTGCAAGTCATCTCATAGGTCATTAGTGACCCGATTAGTTCTTCAAGAGGGAAGTTCTTGTAGATCTTTTTTGCCTCTTGAATAGCAAGTGACTTTAGGATCCCAACTTTTAGGAAGGGATCTTAGTATCTTATTTACGAAGTTCAAAATCCTAAAAAACTTTTTCCGAAGTCTTTTTTAGACCGTTGACGACATCCGTGAAACGGGTAAACATGTCGCCAATGGTTTCACTCGATTTCATTAGGAAAAGTTCAAAAGAATGCAACAATAGATTGATTTTTGACTCTTTTCACTCTACTTGTGCCCTCGTGGGCACTTCAAGTGTGTGCCAAATATCAAATGCAGTTTAAGTAAGTTGAAACACGATTAAACTCGTTTTTTATCAAGTGCTAAAATAAGGCATTCATAGCATTTGCATTAAGAGCGAAAGCCTTATTTTCCAATTCATTCCAATCGATCATTGGAAGAGAAGACTTTGAAAATCCGTTTTCAACAAGGTTCCACAGTTCAAAATCCATAGAAATAAGAAAGATCCTCATTCGGGTCTTCCAGTAGGTGTAGTCCGTTCCACTGAACATAGGTGGACGTGTAATAGAATGCCCCACTTGGTTTCCGGCGTATGCCATCTCTCTTGGGTTTTAATCCGTTAGAGAGTTAACCTTCCTCTGATACCAATTGTTAGGATCGAGAGCACTAAGGGGGGTGAATTAGTGCAGCGGAAATCTTTCAGCGATTTTTAAAAACGAAAGCTGCGTTCGTCCGATAAAAACGATTTCGATGTAAAAGCCGATTCACAGTTTGTATCTAAGTGTAGTTTACGCGGTTTGTATTTAAGTGCAGTTTGGCGCTCTGCGCAGTTTTGTCTAAACACAGTTTGCGTCTAAACACAGTTTATGCGTCTAAACACAAATTTTATGTCTAAACACAGTTTGCGTTTTAAGCGCGCAGTTTTGCGTTTGGCGCGGTTCATCTAAAGCAGTTTTACGCCTAAAGTGCAGTTTTTCGCCTAAGTGCAGTTTTATCGCCTAAACGCAGTTTTATGCGTCTAAAGGCAGTTTTTCGCCTAAGCGCAGTTTTTCGTCTAAACGCCAGTTTTTCGCCTAAACGCAGTTTTCGCCTAAACGCGCAGTTTGCGTCTAAACGCAGTTTTTACGTCAAAGCGTAATTTTACGTCTAAACGTAGTTTTACGTCTAAACGCAGTTTTGAACTTTGAAAAGCGTTTTATGAATACGCAGAAAGCAATTTGCAGTTATAAATGGAATCAAAAACATAAGCGTAAACTACAGTGTAAAGATCGTACGAAAACACCGATTTACGTCTGAATGCAGATTCGGAAAGATCAGAACTTAGAGACTCGTTCAGAACGCAAGCAGAGGGCAGTAGCAATGTAGGAGGTTTGCAGTAATGATAAAGTGCTCAAAGTAAAAGCAAACCAGAGATTTAGAGTGGTTGGTCAGTCTTGACCTACTCCACTTTTTGGCTTCCCTCCTCAGAGCCCAGGTCACCGGCGTCAACTAGCTGCCTTCCTTCAATGGGCTTAAGGCGAACTGCCCTTTTACAGTTTCACTCCTTTTGACGGGCTCAAAGGGAGACAACCCTTTACAGATCCTTTCTCTCCTCTCTTTACAACTCAAGACTTGAAGAACAGAAAGAGAACTTTTGGACTTTACACAAATTTGAGCTCTTAGAATCACAGAAAAGATCAAGAATTCGGTGTAGATCTGTGTCTTTTTCAGTGCTGAATGGGTGGGGTATTTATAGGCCCCAACCCAGTTCAAATTTGGAGCTCAAAACGATCAAATCCCGAATTCCGGGATCGTGATTGCACCTCTAACTAGAGAGGTTGCACCGCTTTTGGCAGAGCTTTTGGAGATCGAGCCCGGCGGTTGCACCTCTCTGTCGTGGGCGGTTGCACCGCCCGAAGTCCGCTCGGAGACTAAGCCCCAGCGGTGCCACCTCGGACCGGAGGGTTGCACCTCTCTCGCCTGAGCTCGGTGCTACCTCTCTATCGGGAGGTTGCCACCCGCCTAGCTCGAAGACTGAGCTCTCGGGCAGTTGCACCTCTGGCTGGGGCGGTTGCACCGCCCAGTCCGGGCTGGGAGACATAGCCCAAAGCGGTTGCACCTCTGGCCTAGGCGGTTGCACCGCCTGGTGGATCGTGGTCCGAATGGTTAGCTCCATTCGCCCGATTCAATCTTTTCAGGGGGCCCAATTGCCCCAAGATTAAGCTTAATGGGATCACCTCCCATTTTCCAACTTAATCAACGTGCTAACTACGATTAAATCTAAGACAATTTCTGCAGCTTTGTTCGACGTCGTCAATCGCTTCTTCCGGCGAAGTTTCCGCTAACTTCCGTCGATCATCCGATGAACCCTCGGTGATTCTTCTGCGGACTTCCGGCAAACTCCTGGACTTTCTTGATGATCCACTTGGCGAGTTCCGACAAGCTTCGGCTTTGGCAAGCTTCTGGACTTACCGGATCTGTTCTCGCCAGAACCTCCGACGACCGTCCAAACTTCCGTCGAACTCTCGAACTCCCAACGTGATCATGATCTTGACTCCAAGAACTCCTGCTGCTTGTCTAACTTTCATCGTAGTTAATCCTACACAACAAAACTTCGATCGAGACAATTAATCCTAAGCAATTTAACCAAGTTGTCCCGCATGTCATTGGTCCCTCGACGCCGTCCGATTCTTGGCGCGACCCTCCTCTCCTGCGAGCCTATTGCCCAATCGCCAGTTGACTCTGCAACTCCGATATCCTTGGCACAATACCCGCTCTTCTTGGCCCGATGCCCGAGTCCACGGCCCGAAGCCTTCTATCGATACGTCGACCGATCCACCGGCCCGACGTCCATTCTTCTGACATGTTCCTTCGGCACAACATGATGTTCCTGCTTTAATTGTCTTATCCTGATCGAAGCATCCTGCGTCACTCAAAACACAGATTAATTCATAAACATATATCAAGTAGTTTCATCATCAGAATATGAGATTCAACACTTACTTGATCAACGGGTTGTGATGCGTTGCAGATAGCCTATGACTGAAGTGCTAAAAGACAAGCTCCCCAAGATTGATGTTGCTCAGCCTTGAGGACAAGGCTGATTTGAAGAGGGAGGAACTGTTAGGACCCTTTTTCTGAGCTTTTGAATAATGTTTATTGAGTTTGTTTAGTCTAGTTTTTTATTTAGTCGGTTTGGTTCAGTTTGAGTCAAGTAGAGGTTTATTTAATATTTATTTATTATTATAGTTCAAGTCCTGATGGACTTTGGGTGGAACTCTATAAATAGGGATATAACTGCTTCTTTTCAGTAATCTATGAAAAATACTATTCTATCTTTTGACAAACCCTAGGAGGCCGATCCCCTCGAAGCGATCAAGGAGGGCCGATCCCCTCGAAGCGATCAAGGAAGGTCGATCCCCTCGAAGCGATCAAGGAGGCCGATCCCCTCGAAGTGATCATCCCCTTTCTCTTCTTCTTTTTATGATAAGACTTTAAGGTCTTACCATTTGGTATCAGAACGACGGTTTGGTTCCATTTGTACTTTCACCGAGTTATCAATGGCCATTGCGTAAGATTGCAAATCTGTAATCTCAACTCCTGTTTTTGGTGTCGGTCAAGGGCATTAACACTATCGATGCGAAGTTGCCGAGGAGGTGGACACCAAGGATAGTGCCACGGTCGCTGTGTTGGAGGAAGAGTAGCTGCCTTGTTTCTATTGCTGCATGGGGTGAGAGCGCAGGGGTTGGATGGCAACTGCGTTGATGTGGCTGTAGCTGTTGTGATCCAAGGGGCGATCGTCGAGCAACGGGGTTGAGGCTACGGTGATGGCAACCTGTGGTGATGGCAACCTGTGATTGTGGCAGAATATGCTAAGCAAGGGGGAGGCGGCGCTGATGCGGCCGAGGTTGAGAAGAGGAATCGATGTTGTGTGTGCTACTGGGGTTGAGGCAAAGCACCGTACTTGCTACGGTAGCTGCGTTCGTTGTTGGAGGGTGGCTGCTGCAGAACGAGGGGTTGGTCATTGGACGAGAGCGACGACGGTGGTTACAATCGGCGGCTACGGTAGCCGAGGGTGCCATTGTTTTTGTTATTGCGTGCTGGTTGCTGCATACTTTGTTTTTGTCGCACCACCGAAGGAGTTGGCCGGAAGGATCACGAGCAGTTCAAGAGAAGGCTGCGGTGGCTGGCAGCAGCGGTGGTCGCTGGCCGGAGCGCAGCGTTGGCGGTGGAGAAAAAGGCAGCGAGCGTCGTCGCTGGCCGGGAAGTTGTGATGCTGGAGATGGGAAATAGGGTGCTCTGTTTCTATCGCACCACAGCTGGAGCCGCTGGCGATGCTGGTAATGGTGGTGCGGCAGTGATCGTGCAGCCGAGAAGCAACGGCAACGGTGGAGAAGGTGGAGTTGGCGGTGTCACGGTTGGGAACAATGGCAACCAGTGAGTTGCCCTGTTTCTGGCAATACAGATGCATAGCAAGGAGGATCGGCTACTGGGAGGCGTGCGATGGTCGTCGCACGGTGGCCTGCAGCGGTGATGGGTCGGTTGGGCGGCGTCGGTGCTGGAGGGGAAGAGGAGTGCTGGAGGCGGCGCGGCTGCGATCAACGAGGGGCTGCGGCAACAAAAGAACTATGTTTCTGCAACCGTTGCAATGAGGGGCTGCGGCAATAGGCAGTTGCAGCTGTGACCCAAGGGGGGGGCATGGCTAGGGTTGCGGTGGAGAGGCAGTAGTGGTGGCGCGGTTGGGAGCAACGTCACCAACGATCGTCGAGGAGGAGATTCGAGCGGCTACGCTGCGACGCAAGGGGAGGCGGGCGGCGGCAATCGGGCTGGGATGGACGCTGGCAGCGTCGTCTCCTGGCCGGGGAATAGCAGCGGTGGTGGTCGCCGGCCGGGAAGCGGGGTGATGGTGGGCGCTGGCCGGAGAGCAGCAGCGGCGGGTGGGCTGGCCGGAAGCAGGGGACGCAGGGGTGGCTGCGGCTTCTTCTTCCTCTCGTGTTTCTTCTTTTCTTTTTTTTTTTTTTTTTTGAACGAGATGAGGCAGCGAGGTCGAGCAATGGTCGAAGGTCGTTAGCCGGCGAAACAGCGACAACGGTGAAGAAAGAGTTGCCTTGTAGTGGTGGTGGGGAAGAAGGGAAGCAAGATTGCGGCGGGTTGCGCCAAGGATCATTGCTCTGATACCAAATGATAAGACCCTAAAGTCTTATCATCGCTCTGATACAAAATGGTAAGACCTTAAAGTCTTATCGTAAAAAGAAGAAGAGAAAGGGGATTATCACTTCGAGGGGATCGGCCTCCTTGATTGCTTCGAGGGGATCGACCCTCCTTGATCGCTTCGAGGGGAACATTCCTCCTTGATCGCAGTAGATAACAAATGATAAGACCCTAAAGTCTTATCGTAGGCTCTAATACCAAATGATAAGACCCTAAAGTCTTATCGTAGGCTCTGATACCAAATGATAAGACCCTAAGTCTTATCGTAGGCTCTGATACCAAATGATAAGACCCTAAAGTCTTATTATTTAAGAAAGGAGAGAAATGAGGATGATAATTATCGCTTCGAGGGGATCGTGTTAGGATCGGAGCAGCACTAAGAGGGGGGGGTGAATTAGTGCAGCGGATTAAAACTTCGGTTTTTAAAAAATCTTTCGTATGATAAGAGCGGAACTTGACAAGCTTAATCTTGAAATCGTATTCTTAAATATGCACAGCAAAAGTAATAAGGAACTAAAGTATATAAGAAGGTTTGCAATAATGTAAATAGCAATAATGAAATGCAAACCAAGGATCACGTCGATTTTAGAGTGGTTCGGTCAAATGACCTACTCCACTTGCGAGGCCCCTCTTCGATGAGGCTCCCACCTTCCACTAGCAAGTCTCTTGAAATGGAAGGGTAAATACCCCTCTTACAACTCTTTACAAGCGGTTCACTCTCTTACAGATTTTCGAGAAGAGATGAGGTGAACACTAGCAGATTGAAAAGAAGACAAGCTAACACTTTTCTAAGACCTTTCTCTCAAACTCTTGCTGCTCAAAAGTTGTAATCTCAGCTGAGATTTGAGGGGTATTTATAGGCCTCAAGAGGATTCAAATTTGGGCTCTAAAATTTGGGCTCCAAAATTCAAATTCTCTTTGGGTTCCCGATGCTGGCGGTGCCACCGCCCAGCCAAGCGGTGCCACCGCCTGGTCCTCCGGTTCACTTGGTTTGGCTTACTTTTAGCCCAAACCAAATCTGACTTTGGCCCCAGTTGGCCCCTAACCAGGATATAGGATTATCTTCTTAATCCTAATCCTAATTACAAGTGAACTACATAACAAAACACATCCTAAGCAATTTATTAACCGCGAATGTCAAATCTTGTTCCGGCGAGCTTTCCGACGAACTTCCTTCGACGGGGTCCAAGCACGCTCCCGAACTTGTGATGACTTTAATGAGTAGCTGAGACTTCTCGGTGATCTCTGCGAACCTCCGACGATCTCTTCGGCGAACTTCCAACAGGTTCCCGATTTCTTCTCGGTTGGTTCCGGCAGTATCTCCGACGATTCTTCGGACTCTTAAACGTTCATCGAACTCAACTCCGGTATACTTGCTTTGTGTTTTCTGTTTATCGTAGTTAATCCCGCACACTTAACTCTATAATATGGATTAGATCAAATAACCCATCAATTGATTTTATCATCAAAATCCGAGATTCAACAATCTCCCCCTTTTTGATGATGACAATCAATTGTTGACGGAGTTAAACATAACTCCCCCTATCTATATGTCATATTATGAGAAGATAAAAAACACTTGAATTCCATCCCATTGGATTCAAGCATAACCCGATAAGTTCTAACCGTAGAGCTTATCGTGATCCTCATTAAACAATAGTGAGTACAAAACTTCTATGAAAATCATAAGTTAAATGAAAAGGGACGAATTTTACTACGACAGAAGATAAAGATTTTCAATATAAATTTTATGATTTAGATGTAAGGCATGCTTTCAATATGATCAATCAATCTTGTGATATTTTCAAGGATTTTGCAAGGCATATAAGTCATTCATATCAATCACTTTTCTCAAAGATTTTGTAATTCATATTTTGTCATACTATTAAGAATGATATAAGTCATCACTTTTCTCCCCCTTTGTCATCAACAAAAAGGGAAATGAGACTTGAAGCACATATTTTGTCATACAACGATTTTATCATTGAAAATTAAGTATGCAAAAATATTTACGTAGAGTTCATTTTAGAGGAAAATTCAGCATGCATTCATATTATCTAATCTCTTCTTTCTATAAATAATAGAAATTGTAGATGTACAAGAGAGAGATTGGGATAAAAATTCAAGTAGTAATTTCACAAAGTCAAGATCATAATTCGAATACAAACTCATTCAAATCGTTAAATTCATTAAAATCTCAACATTACTTTTCAATCATCATATAAGGCATTTAAAGAATTTTGAAACATAGGAGAATGATTAATTTAAGCATACAATGTTTCAAGTCATGAATGCCAATACTTTCATATTTGTAAGTATCAATTCATGAATGCCAAAAGATATTATTTGTGATTCCAATTTTGCAAGATCAAGATTATGATTTAGATAAAACTTATTTAAATCAAATCGGTAACTTGAAATTCATAATCAAGTCATCAAAATTGATTTCGAGATTTCACAACATGTCATATGGAATTTGAAGGAGAATGATTAGATTCATCGAGAGATGGAAAGAAGATGAAAGACGTTACGGAAAATCCAATCAAACAAGTTTATTGTTTAGGGACAATTTAACATACCTAATTCCCTTCTAATGAATTCCAATTGGTCTTCATTCAAGGCTTTTGTGAATATATCTGCTAATTGATGCTTTGTGTCAATGAATTCTAGAACAACATTATTGTTAAGGACATGATCGCGTATGAAATGATGCCTAACGTCGATGTGCTTAGTTCTAGAATGCTGAATTGGATTTTTAGTAAGACATATGGCACTTGTATTATCACATTTTATGAGAATATTTTTAAAGTGAATTCCATAGTCTTCTAATGTATTTTTCATCCAAACAACTTGTGCACAGCATGCACTTGCAGCAATGTATTCGGCTTCCACCGTAGATAGTGCAACTGAATTTTGTTTCTTGGAAGTCTAAGAAACAAGTGCATGTCCTAAAAATTGGCATGTTCCAGATGTACTTTTTCTATCTATTCTGCATCCGCCAAAATCAACATCCGCATAGGCTATTAAATCAAATTTTTCAGATTTTGGATACCATAATCCTAAATTTGGAGTTCCTTTAAGATACCTAAATATTCTTTTAACACTTTTAAGATGAGATAATTTAGGATTTGATTTAAACCTAGCACAAAGTCCTACACTAAACATAATATCCGGTCTAGTCGCGGTAAGGTAGAGTAGACTACCTATCATTCCCCTATATGTTTTTTGATCGAAATTTTCACTATTTTCATCCATATCTAACTTAGTCGAAGTACTCATAGGGGTGTTTATTGCTTTTGAATTATCCATGTTAAATCGTTTTAACAATTCTAATATATATTTAGATTGGTTAAGAAATATACCATCCTTAAGTTGTTTGATTTGTAATCCTAAAAAGAAAGTTAATTCCCCCATTAAACTCATTTCAAATTCATGACTCATAGATTTGGCAAATGATTCACATAGTGATTCATCCGAAGAGCCAAAAATAATATTGTCAACATAAATTTGCACAATAAGAAAATTATTTTCAAAATATTTAATAAACATTGTAGTATCAACCTTGCCTTTGGTAAAATTATTTAAAATAAGAAAGGAACTAAGCCTTTCATACCAAGCTCTAGGAGCTTGTTTCAAGCCATAGAGAGCCTTAGTCAATTTGAATACATGATTAGGAAGAAGAGAATTTTCAAATCCGGGAGGTTGTTCGACATATACTTCTTCGGAAATAACACCATTCAAGAAGACACTTTTGACATCCATTTGAAATAGTTTAAAATTATAACTACTAGCATAGGCAAGGAGCATCCTTATGGCTTCTAATCGAACCCACGGAGCGAAGGTTTCTTAAATGTCGATACCTTCTTCTTGGTTGAAACCTTTGGCCACTAATCTAGCCTTGTTTCTAACCACGATACCATTTTTGTCTTGCTTGTTTCTAAAGACCCACTTAGTACCAATGACTAAATGGTCACTAGGTCTAGGAACAAGCTCCCACACCTTGTTTCTCTCAAATTGATTCAGTTCCTCTTGCATTGCAATAATCCAAAAATCATCTTTTATGGCCTCGTCAATGCACTTAGGTTGATTTGAGAGAGGAAGGTGGCATTAGCACAAAAATTCTTGAAAGAGGAACGAGTTTGAACCCCTTTAGATGTATCCCTATAATTAGCTCCTTTGGATGAGCATCTATATACTTCCATTCCTTAGGTAAGGAAATTTCGGAAGAAGGTGCATCCAAGTTGCTATTTTGAGGAGGGGTTCATTTAAATTCAAATTATCAAAACCAAGATCATCATCAAAATCATTTTTCTTAAAATTTGAGACTTCATTAAAAACTACATGAATAGACTCTTCAATTACTAAGGTTCTTTTATTAAAAACCGAAAAGCAAAAAAACGGAAGAGTAACCAAGAAAGATGCCTTCATCGGATTTTGCATCAAATTTTCCTAAGGCATCCCTTTCATTTAAAATAAAGCATTTACAACCGAAAACTTTAAAATAGGAAATATTTGGTTTTTTGTTATTCCATAATTCATAGGGAGTTTTTGATAAGGAAGGTCTTATTAGGACTCTATTCATGATGTAGCAAGCCGTATTTACGACTTCGGCCCAAAAATACTTAGGTAAACTACGTTCATTTAACATAGTTCTTGCCATTTCTTGTAGGTTTTTATTTTTTCTTTCAACTACTCCATTTTGTTGGGGATTTCTCGGAGTGGAGAAGTTATGGTTGTATCCATTAACTTCACAAAAATTTTGAAAGTCATGGTTTTGAAATTCGCCACCATGATCACTCCGAATTGATGAAATCATGAACCCTTTTTCGTTTTGAGTGAGTTTACAAATTTTAGAGAAACACTTGAAACAATCACTTTTGTGAGCTAAGAAATAGGTCCAAGTGTATCTAGAGTTGTCATCCACAATCACAAAAGCATATTTGCTTCCACCTAGACTTGTTGTATCAATTGGTCCAAATAAGTCCAAATGGATCAATTGTAACGGTCTAGTGGTGCTAATTTGATATTTTGGTTTGAAGCTTGTTTTTATTTATTTCCCTAGTTGACATGCATCGCATACCTTATCTTTAATAAACTTCATATTCGGAATCTCTCGTACTAATTCTTGAGATGAGATTTTAGATATTGTTTTCATGCTTGCATGGCCTAATCTCCTATGCCAAAGCCAAGCATCATCATTTATGGCGGAGAAACACATTTCATTACTTAGTTCATCAAGATTGATGGTATAGACATTATTTTGTTTTAAAGCAATCATAGTCATGTTATGATTTGGTTTTTCAATAATGCACATATTTGATTCAAATCTAACGATATAACCTTTATCGCATAATTGACTAATGCTCAATAGATTATGTTTTAATCCATCAACTAGTAACACATCATCAATGGAAAAACTTGATTTGTTACCTATGGTTCCCTTGCCAATGATTTTGCCTTTGTTGTTGTCTCCGAAGGTGACATAGCCTTCGTCCATGCTAGTGAGCTTGGTGAATTGGGATGGATCTCCGGTCATATGCCTTGAGCATCCACTATCAAGATACCATCTCTTGCTCCTAGCATGTGATGGTGTATGTTTCTACAAGAAGGAATTATTTTTAGGTACCCATTTGATTTTGGGTGCCTCAAAAACTAATCTAACTTGTTTATCATGTTGCATAGACTTGATTATGGTTCCTTTAGGAACCCAAATCAATTTGTTCGGACTAATTTTCTTGAATGGACATTGGTAAGTTATATGTCCATATTTGCAACAAAAGTTGCAATTGCTTTGATGTTGAACATGTAAGATAGGACCTTTAACGAAGGTGGTTGGATTTTGGTGAGTACTTCTCACAAATCCGATTCCACTCCTTTTAGGAACGTGACCCTTATTTGTAAGGATCATGTTTAAGGATTTGCTACCGACCTCGAATTTCTTTAAGGTATCCTTAAGTACTAAGTTCTCATTTTGGAGAGTTTCTAAATCATGGCATTTAACACATGGAGCTAGACAATCATGATATTCAGTTTTTAATTTATCAAAAGCACAAGTAAGACTATCATGCTCCTTTCTTAGCAATTTGTATTTTCTACTAATTGTCTTACATTCATCAAATAACTCATGGAAGGCATTTAATAAATCATGATAAGGTAAATCTGCATTAATTAAATCCGTTACCTCTTCTTCGAGAAGGCCATTAGGGCGTAGTGAGCAACTTGCTTTCGGTGTTGGACTCCTCTTCTTGGATGTGCTTGAGTCATCCCATGTTGCCTTGAGCGCCTTCTTCTTTGGTGTTCTCTTTTTTTGGCTTGAGGGCAATCGTTCTTGTAGTGTCGGTTTTTTTTTTGCATTCATAGCAAATCACTTGGTCCTTCTTTTGTTCAAATTTATTTTTTATATTATTTTTAAATTTGTTCTTCCTTAAATATTTTTTGAATTTTTGAGTCAAAAGTGCAATGTCATTGTCACTGTCCTCATCACTTGATGTTCCTTTCAAGTGGTCTTCTTGTGATTTGAGTGCCATATCCTTCCTATTCTTTGGAAGGGGGTTCTCGAGCTCGTCATGAGCTTGACATGTCATTTCGTAGGTCATTAGAGACCCAATGAGTTCTTCTAGAGGGAATGTTTTAAGGTCTTTGGCCTCTTGAATGGCCGTAACTTTTGGATCCCAACTTTTAGGGAGGGATCTTAATATTTTAGTTACTAGTTCAAAGTTAGTAAAATCTTTACCAAGAGCTTTGAGTCCATTGATGACATCCGTAAACCGGGTGTACATGTCTCCGATGGACTCACTTGGTTTCATTCGGAAAAGTTCGTAAGAGTGCACAAGAATGTTGATTTTGGACTATTTCACTCGGCTAGTGCCTTCATGATGTTGGCAAATCATGGGGGCGACATCATATGCGCAGCGGAAGAACAAGAAAACAAAAATCCCCGATTCCCAAAAAGATGTTCGTCGTCGTGCGAAGATTGGTGCGCAAAAATCCGCAAAACACAAAACTGCGTATAGAGATTGTGTTACCTAGGGAGATCGTATATCCCTGTTTCCTTGCAGATCCTTAGGAGAGGGTGAAGGAGGTCAAGCGTCCTCCTCTCTAGCGGTGATCCACACAGCAGGGTTGCGACGACCCTCCTCAAAACTCCAGGCCTCCGAGGTGGAGAGGGAGAGGAGAATAGGAAAGGCAAGCAAAGACTCCGCCTATGAGGCTGTGAATCCCTCCTATTTATAGAGATCGTGTCAAACCCTAATGGGTCCTTCCCTAGTGGGTATTGGATCTGCATCCAATAAGACAAGGGCTCCGGTCGGATATCTCATATCCGAACCTCTACTCATCGCAATGCCTACCATATGTGTGTGACCCTCTAGGCCCAATATCGAGCTGGCCGTGAGTCAAACCTGTCCGAACTCCTTCTAACTTTCGGTGAATTATTATCTCTGTAATAATTCACTCGACTCATCAACTACTGGACGTATTTAGGCCACCACGCCAGTAGTCCCCAAACGATCTGAGGGAATCCAATCCATTGACCTGTGCGTCCTCGATTACCATGTACTTATAGTCCCTCATCCATCTAATATCCCGTAGACCGATATCGAGCATGGTGTTTGTCGGACCCATACGGTTTTACTACGAAGTCTCGCTCTAATCGGATTCTCGGGAGAACTCTTTTCTCTCAACAGAATGACTCGGCGGGGATTTGTCTCGAGCAAGAACACATGAGATATTCCTCTCATGACGGAGAGTGGATAATCCTCTATCGACACTCAATAGCCCTCGTGAAGGTCGACTACCACTCCCAATGACCACCTGTACTAGATGGGACAGCCCAAACCTATAAGTCCGGTATCAAAGAGTGGAGCACTCATACAGACATCCTTGGTGTCTCAAGTCTAAGGACCAGATACACCACTAGGACTACGGAATCGCTTATCGACAATAAGGCATCATCAACCATCCAAGCATTAACAGAAGCGGATCAATCGATGAACTCATTCTCCAATGAGCACTGTATCAGTATCCCTAGTGTCCCTACACGAGCAGCTATGAGACCAATTTTGCATCCATCATATGGACGGGTATACAAAGACACACAAGTCTATCCGGTTATCACGATGTCCCTCTCGAAAGTAACCTATGACCGGGATTATTTAGGATATGTGTTTAAAGGTGAATCGATCTCATTATCATTGATCTCATCACGATCCGATTCCCATTGTACAAATCCAAGGACATCACAATATATATATGCATTTATGCAATAGTTATAAAGTGATATACGCCAAAAATATAATAAGCAAAAGATTCTGTATCAAGTCACACGTGCCATCACTCACGTGATTGGCTTTGTTGGGCACCTATGACTAGCAATCTCCCACTTGACCTAAAGCCAATCACCTATATGTCCGATCTCCATCGGACTCTGTGGACGCTTCAAAACAACAACGAGACAACAGCTTTGTCGATCGGTGGATCTGCAATGTTATCTTGGATGAAACTCTTTCCACTGCTACATCTCCTCAAGTTACGATCTTTCTTATAAGTTTGGAACCTCCTCGAACACTTCGATGAGACCGGGTTCCCTTATTTGAGTAATCACCCCATAGTTGTCGCAATATAAGGAAGTCGACTTGTCGCTATATCTCAGATCGACTCCCAAAACTGTGATGAACTTCTTCACCCGGACTCCCTCCTTTGCTGCATCGATGCAACAATGTACTCCGCCCTCGTGGTCGAAAGTCAGCAGTGGTATCTTGCTTGGATCTCTTCCAAAGACTGCTGCTCCTCCATTCAAGGTGTACACATACCCTGAATTGACTTGCTATCATCGACATTAGACTGAAAACTTGAGTCGGTGTAGCCTTCAACCTTAAGGCTATTAACTCCATATACTAGTAAAAGATCCTTAGTCCTTCTCAAGTACTTAAGGATACACTTTCTTGCTTTCGGTGCTCCAAGTTGGATCCGCCGGGACTGCTTTCGTGACACTCGGAGCATCGCTATATCGGGCCCAAGACATAGCATGGCATACATGATAGACCCTATTCTTTGAGGCATAAGGTATCATTCCCAATGATGAGGATGTCATCCACATATAACACCAAAAGGTGATAGCTCCCCACTTACCTTTCAGATACATAAGGCTCATCTTCGTTCTTAACGAAGTCATAAGATCTGATTGCCTCATCAAATCTTATGTTCCAACTTAAAGGGAAGCTTGCTTTAGTCCATAAATGGATCTAAGCAACCTACACACCTTATCTGGGCAGTTCTTGGACACGAATCCCTCGGGTTGTATCATATACACCTCCTCCTCGAGGTTCCGTTGAGGAATGCAGTTTTCACATCCATCGCGGATCTCATAATCATAGTGTGCTGCAATAACCAATAGAATTCTGATGGATTTTAGCATTGCTACTGGGGAGAAAGTTTCAGGTAAGTAGTCAACACCTTGCCTTTGACGATACCCCTTAGCCACTAGCCTTGCTTTATAGGTCTCTACCTTTCCATCTACTCGATATTTTTCCTAAAGATCCACTTGCAAACCGATTGGTACAATACCTTGAAGCATCAACTAGGTTCCAAACCTTATTGGAGTACATAGAATCCATCTCGAATTCATGACTTCTTTCCACTTCCGGAGTCTATACTAATAATAGCCTCCTCGTGAGGTCCGAGGATCAATATCCTCTACATCCTCTGCTCTAATATATCCCACATATCTCTGGGGAGGATGGGATACTCTATTAGACCTGCGTAAAGTTGATACTTGTGTATTAGGTACCTGAACATACTTTCTGGTTGTAGAGTGGTGCTTGAGCTTGGTTCTCAACCTCGCTCAATTCTATCATTCTCCCATTGTCTCGTCAAGAATGTGTTCCTTCTCAAGGAACACTGCTGCTCTCTTAGCTACAAAGACCTTTTGGTCCTCGAGATGATAGAAATAATACCCACAAGTTTCCTTGGGGTATCCCACAAATTTGCATCGCTCGTCCTTGATTCTAACTTATCGGGGTTGTGTCTTCTAACATGGGTGAGGGCAGCCCTGGATCTTAACAACCTTAAGATCGGGCTTCTTCCCCTTTTTATATCTCATATGGTGTAGACACTACCGACTTAGTTGGAACTCTGTTAAGAAGGTAAGCTGCGGTTTCTAGGGCATATCCCGAATGAGATGGGTAGGTCAGTGAAACTCATCATGGACCGTACCATATCTAATAATGTACGATTTCTCCTTCGAGAGACACCATTGAGCTGAGGTGTATAAGGAGGTGTCCATTGGGATAATATCCCATGGTCCTTGAGGAACTGAGTAAACTCTGTACTTAAGTATTCACCTCCTCGATCTGATCGAAGAGTTTTGATACTCTTTCGGTCTGGTTCTCCACCTCATTCTTATACTCTCTGAATTTCTCAAAGGCCTCGGACTTGTACTTCATTAAGTACACATATCCATACCTGAGAAATCATCAGTAAATGTAATGAAGTAGGAGTAACCTTCAATGGCATGAGTTGACATGGGTCCACATACATCACTATGTATGAGTTCCAACAACTCATTGGCTCTCTCTCGATTCTACTAAATGGAGATTTGGTGGGTTTTCCACGAATGCAAGGCTCACAAGTTGTATATGACACATAGTCGAATGGATCTAGATATCCATCATTTAGCAACTTTTGAATCCTTCTTTCATGGATGTGACCTAGCCTACAATGCCACAGGTATGCACTATTCAACTCATCTCGTTTCCTTTTGGACATATTTACATTCATGATATGTGGAGTGGTGTCTAACATAAATAAACCATTATGCAATGTTCCTTGCATAATATCGAACAACCATTGTTCTCAAAAACAAATTTATATCCACTAACTGTTAAACATGAAATGAAGATAATGTTTTTGATAATAGAAGGAACAAAATAACATGCATCTAATGCAATAAAAGCTCCACTAGGCAGATGTAGGGCGACCTCGCCAACAGCTAATACAGCAACTTTTGCTCCATTACCCATCTTGAGGTCCATCTCGCCTCTCTGTAGTCTCCTAGGCCTTGCCAGAATCTGCAACGAATTGCATATATGATAAGCACTACCGGTATCCAATACCCATGTGTTATCATAAGAGTCTGACAAATGGAGACTGATCATGAATGTACCTAAAGCTTCATCAAGCTTTTGTTTCGCCCTTTCTGCAAGGTACTCTTTGTAGTTTCTCTTCCAATGCCCATCTTTACCACAGTGGAAGCACTGGCCTTTGTCCTTTGCTGGGTCGTTCTTAGCAACCTTTGCTTTACCTTGTTTGCCCTTGCCCTTTCCCTTCTTAAGGGACCTTTCTGCTTTCCTTTTCTTTCTAGTCTCACCAGTGTAGAGAACTGGCTTCTCTTTCTTAATAGTACTCTCTGCCTCCCTCAACATATTGAGGAGCTCTGGGAGAGTTACCTCAAGCTTGTTCATATTAAAATTCATTATGAACTATGAAAAGGAATCTGGTAGGGACTGAAGCACAATGTCCACACACAAGTTATCCTCTAGGACCATTCCTAGACCTGTGAGTTTCTCTATCCACTCAATCATCTTTAGGACATGGTTCTGAACCGGTGTCCCCTCAGTCATCCTAGCGCGAAAAAGGCTCTTGGATATCTCATATCGTTGAGTCCTTCCCTATTCCTCAAACAATTTTCGGACATGTAGGAGAATGGATCTGGCATCCATCTTTTCATGTTGTCTCTGTAACTCTGGAGTCATAGAGCCCAACATATAGCACTGAGCAAGAGTGGAGTCATCAATGTACTTCACGTAGCGAGCGATCTCATCCTCGCTTGCCCCTTCTCCGGCGTAGGCATCATCTGTATCAAGGATGTACACGATTTTCTCCATTTGTGAGAACAATTCTCAAGTTACGGAGCCAATCCAGTATAATTTGGACCGATAAAGGCGGTTGACATCAAGTATGCCACGTAAAGGGATTTAAAAGCGACATTTTCTGAAAATAAAGATGTAGCAGAAATGAATAACATGCAGATTTTGCAAGAAATAAACTATCAAGATATGGACTTCTATCTTAATATGCTCCCACTATTTTACTAACGAAGTCCGCGACACCCTTATACGTGAAACGGAAGTCTCAAAGCAGAACTTCTAGTGGGGATCGGGGATCCAATCAGCGTCTTAGTGTAACCTCGAGGGACTCGACCAATCACACTAAGCCTAAAAGGTAGGCAACTCTTGCCGATCACAACTCCTTGTGATTTCCGTCCTGTTCGGCCTCCGAATCACCATGGCCTCGAGGGACTCGACCAACCATGATGCTCGGTTAAGTCAACACCTTCGTTACAAGATGAGTCTGATTTGATGATATACCCTCGAGGGACTCGACCAAGCATACCATGTCCTCAGGTCACCGGTGACATCTCTATGTCGTAAGCAAGATAGAGAATCGCGATATAGGTGAGTCTCGAGGGACTCGACCAACTCAACCTACACCGGGAATCGGTTCCTACGCATAACGATGGAAGGCCACGTGGGTCAATCTAATTGCCTCACGTCTACCGACTTAATATTATCGAGAGATGTTTCTATAATTTGGTCTCCTAATATGACATGTCACACATATACATATTTAATATATATCTACATCGCATGCAAATATATATACATATCTAGTATGTGTATAAGCAATCACATCAGATGATCATTGACCACAACCTAATATGATTAGGCCCGAGCCAGTAGGCCTAATCACTCACATCAAGATCTATGTGTGCAATGGTGCATCTCCATGCCCTTGTGATCGTCCATCTCGTCCTCGTCGGTTCCGTCGACATCTTGATGCATCTCCATGCATCACGATCGTCCGTCTCGTGGGTCCCGCTATCGCATCCACGCTCCCGTTGCGCCTCCTCATGTGATTACAACTTAATCATAGGCACGCAGGCCCGACAATAAACGAGAAATATAATGGAGGTTCGCAGACCTCAATAATAATAATCACAAATACACACATCACACGGTCCATGATCATCCGTCCACACATTATACATCACATGTATAAATAATCATCATCATATAGGACTACTAGATAATAATAAAAAATAATAATCAACTAAACCTTTTAATTAATTAATATTTTTCTGAAATCAAGGACATGTAAGGAATTTTTCAATTCCTAAGGGTATTTTCATAATTTGGATAAAAGACAGAAACTAGAATTTCTCAAATTCACAGGGGCAAAAATGTCCTTTTGCCCAAAACCCTAATTCCCTCTGCAGCTGCCGTCGCCGCCACCCTGCTGGCGGCGGCCTGTGAGGCTGTGAATCCCTCCTATTTATAGAGATCCCGTGTCAAACCCTAATGGGTCCTTTCCTAGTGGGTATTTGATCTGCATCCAATAAGACAAGGGCTCCGTCGGATATCTCATATCCGAACCTCTACTCATCGCAATGCCTACCATATGTGTGTGACCCTCTAGGCCCAATATCGAGCTGGCCGTGAGTCATACCTGTCAGAACTCCTTCTAACTCAGTGAATTATTATCTCTGTAATAATTCACTCGACTCATCGACTACGGACGTACTAGGCCACTACGCCGTAGTCCCCAAACGATACAGGGGAATCCAATCCATTGGACCTGTCTGTCCTCAGTTACCATGTACCTATAGTCCCTCATCCATCTAATATCCCAGAGACTGCGGTGATGGCAACCTGGTTGGTGATGGTAACCTGTGTTTGTGGCAGATTATGCTAAGCAAGGGGGAGGCGGCATTGATGCGGCCGAGGTTGAAAAGAGGAATCGGTGTTGCGTGCGCTGCTAGGGTTGTGAAAAAGCAATGTACTTGCTGTGGTTGCTGCGTTCACTGTTGGTGGGCGGCTACTGCAGAACAAGGGGTTGGTCATTGGCTGGGAGCGACGACGGTGGTTACAATCGGCGACTACGGCAACAGAGGGTGCCACTGTTTTTGTTGCTGCGTGGTGGTTGGTGGTTGCTGTGTACTCTGTTTTGTCACACCACCGAAGGAGCTGGCCGGAAGGATCACGAGCGGTTGATGAGAAGGCTGTGGTGACTGGTAGCAGCGGTGGTCGCTGGCCGGAGCGCAGCGTTGGCAGTGGAGAAAAAGGCAGCGAGCGTCGTCGCTAGTCGAGAAGTTACGATGCTGGAGATGGGAAACAGGGTGCTCTGTTTCTATCGCACCACAGCCGGAGCCACTGGTGATGCTGGCAACGGCGGTGCGACGGTGCAGAGGTGATCGTGCAGCCGAGAAGCAGCGGCAGCGGTGGAGATGGAGGAGTCGGCGGTGTCACGGTTGGGAACAAGGGCAACCGGTGAGTTGCCCTGTTTCTGGCACTACAGATGCAGAGCAAGGAGGATCGGCTATTGGGAGGCGTGCGGTGGTCGTCGCACAGTGGCCTGCAGCAGTGATGGGTCGGTTGGGCGGCGACGGCGCTGGAGACGAAGAGTAGTGCTGGAGGCAGCGCGGCTGGTGGAGGCGCAGCTACGATCGACGAGGGGCTACGACAACAGAGGAACTCTGTTTCTGCAACCATTGCAACGAGGGGCTGCAGCAACCGACAGCTGCGGCTGTGACCCAATGGGGGGTCACGGCTAGGGTTGCGGTTTGGAGGCGGGCAACATTGATCGATCGGTCGGGAAGCAGCGGCGGCGATGGAGAAGGAGTTGCCCTGCAACGGCGATAGAGAAGAGGAGCAGGGCTGCGACGGAGTGGGACGCTGGCAGTGTCATCTCCTGGCAGCGGTGGTGGGTCGGGTGGGAGGTGGTGGTGGACTCTGGCCGGAAGTGGGGCAGAGTCGGTTGCTGACCGGAGAGCAGCGACGGGTGGCGGGTGGGCTGGCCGGAAGCAGGGGTGCATGGCTGCGGTTGCTGCTTCTTCTTCTCTCTTTCTTTCTTTCTTTCTTTCCTTTCTTTTTTTTTTTTTTTTGATAGCTACGGCAATGAGAACGCTAAGGATCATCGCTCTGATATCAAATGATAAGACCCTAAAGTCTTATCGTCACTCTGATACCAAATGATAAGACCCTAAAGTCTTATTGTAAGCTCTGATTCCAAATGATAAGACCCTAAAGTCTTATCGTCGCTCTGATACCAAATGATAAGACCCTAAAGTCTTATCATCGAAGAAAGGAGAGAAATAGGGATGATAATGATCGCTTCGAGGGGATTGGCCTCCTTGATCGCTTCGAGGGGAACGGCCCTCCTTGATCACTTTGAGGGGATTTACCCTCCTTGATCACTTCGAGAGGATCGGCCTCCTAGGATTTGTCAAAAGACATAATAGTATTTTTTTGTTATCGGCTGATACCAATATCCATAGGCAGCGTTGCTCTGTCTCTGTCACTCTGTTTCTGCCTCTCCCTTGATAAGACCCTAAAGTCTTATCATTGCTCTGATACCAAATGGTAAGACCTTAAAGTCTTATCTTAAAAATAAGAAGAGAAAGGGGATGATCACTTCAAGGGGATCGGCCTCCTTGATCTCTTCGAGGGGATCGACCCTCCTTGATCCCCTTTCTCTTCTTCTTTTTATGATAAGATTTTAAGGTCTTACCATTTGGTATCAGAGCGGTGATCCTTAGCGTTCTTGCTGCCGTAGCTATCAAAAAAAAAAAAGAAAGAAAGAAAGAAAGAGAGAAAAAGAAGCAACACCCGCAGCCATGCACCCCTACTTCCCCTGCTTCCGGCCAGCCCACCCACCGCCCATCGCTACTCTCCGGCCAGCAACCGACTCTACCCCACTTCTGGCCAGAGTCCACCACCACGGTTGAGATGTTTCTGGCACTACGGATGCAGAGCACGGAGGATCAGCTATTGGGAGGCGTGCAGCGGTTGTCGCACGGTGGCCCACAGCGGTGATGGGTCGGTTGGGCGACGACGGCGCTGGAGGGGAAGAGGAGTGCTCGAGGTGGCGCAGTTGGTGGAGGCACGGTTGAGATCGACGAGGGGCTGTGGTAACAAAGGAACTCTATTTCTGCAATGTGACAAAGACAGAGCAACGCTGCCTACGGATGCAGAGCTTTTGAATAACCTTAAAGTCTTATCGTCGCTCTGATACCGAATGATAAGATCTTAAAGTCTTATCGTAGGCTCTGATACCAAATGATATGACCCTAAAGTCTTATCGTCGCTCTGATACCAAATGGTAAGACCTTAAAGTCATATCGTAAAAAGAAGAAGAGAAAGGGGATGATCACTTCGAGGGCATCGGCCTCCTTGATTGCTTCGAGGGAATCGGCCCTCCTTGATCACATCGAGGGGATCGACCCTCCTTGATCACTTCGAGGGGATCGGCCTCCTATGGTTTGTCAAAAGACAGAATAGTATTTTTCATAGATTTATGAAAAGAAGTAGTTACATCCCTATTTATAGAGTTCCACACAGAGTCCATCAGGACTTGAACTCTAATAATAAATAAATATTAAATAAACCTCTACTTGACTCTCACTGAACCAAATCAACTCAATAAATATTTGGACTAAACAGACAATAAATATTATTCAAAAGCTCAGAAAAAGGGTCCTAACAGTTCCTTTCTCTTCAAATCAGCCTTGTCCTCAAGGCTGAGCAGCATTAATCTCGGGGAGCTTATCTTTTAGCACTTCAGTCATAAGCAATCTGCAACGCATAACAACCCGTTGATCAAGTAAGTATGGTCTCCACTTTTTGACAGTGTAAGAAATAGGTCGATCTTTCAGTGTAGTAAGCGTTGTAAGAAATTCCTAGCATTTGCTATCATTAGTTAAAATTTGTCCATCAATAATCTTTACTTCAAATCTGTCACAACCTTTAATGCGGTAAGTTAATCGGGCTGCAACTTTCCTGTCCATAAAATTATTAGTGCTGCATGTATCAATCAGCATAGTTACAGGTTGATGCTTCAAAGTTCCTCTGATTTTCATAGTTTGTGGGTTAGCATAGCTAGCCAATGCATGCTCTGTATGTGTGTTGGCTTCAATATCTTCATCAGTTTCCACACCTTCATAATCGGAGTCCAACTCTTTTGCTTTCGGTTCCTCTCCAATTGGCTCAATCATCATATGTTGCCCTTGTTTACATTGGTGCTCTATACTCCACTTTTCATCATAGTGCAAACCCTTTGCTGATCTTTCATTGAGTTCTTCTTGGGTTAGTCTTCGGGTGTCAAGGCTTTGGTTGCAAATAGTTGGATCCAGTGGCTTGCTAATTATCTGGTTGTTGTCACTTCTGTTTCCATGATTTTTCCTGTTGATTTTTTTCTCATGTATATGTGCGAATGAGATCGCAGCTATCATAGTGCGAGGTTGACGAGCCTTAACTTCACACAGAATCTCTGGAATAAGCCCTTCAATAAATGTATCCAGAAGTTGTCATTCCAATCAATCTCTAGCTTGATTTGACAATCTTTCAAACCTACTATGATATTCCAACACTGTAGAAGTCTGACAAATTTTGGCGAGCTGTCCATCCACCATCATGTACGAGTAGATTGTGTCACAATCTTGGAGCCCTTTTTTAGTATTTCCAGATCTGTACAATATAAACTTGAGCTCCCACCTTGTTGAAATTTACTAAGGCTCCCCAGTAAGTCCATTTTAAAATCATTAAGTACTTCTTGTAATCGGTTCTCAATTCTGATTTCCAATGCTTCCATTTGTGCTTTCACCAAGTTATCAGTGGCCATTGTGTAAGACTGCAAATATGTAATCTCAACTTCTATTTTTGGTGTCAGTCATGCGAAGTTGCCGAGGAGGTGGATGCCAAGGACAATGCTGCAGTCGCTGCGTTGGAGGTGTTGAATCTCAGATTTTGATGATAAAATCAATTGATGGGTTAATTGATCTAATCCATATTATTGAGTTAAGTGTGCAGGATTAACTATGATAACCAGAAAACACAAAGCAAGGATACCAGAGTAAAGTTCGATAGACGTTTAAGAGTCCGAAGAATCGTCGGAGATGCTGCCGGAACCAACCGAGAAGAAATCGGGAACCTGTCGGAATTTTTGGAAGTTCGCCGAAGAGATCGTCGGAGGTTCACGGAGATCACCGAGAAGGCTCGGCTACTCATCACAAGTTCGGGAGCTTGCTGGGAGTCCGTCGGGAGAAGTTCGTCGGAAAGCTCGCTGGAACAAGACTCGACATTTGCGGTTGAAAACATGCTTAGGATGTTTTTTTTGTTATGTAGTTCACTTGTAATTAGGATTAGGATTAAGAGATAATCCTATATCCTGGTTAGGGGCCAACTGGGCCCAAAATTAGACTTGATTTGGGCTAAGTTTGAAGCCCAACCAGTGAACCGAAGGGTCTGGCGGTGGCACTGCTAGACTGGGCGGTTGCACCGCCCAGCACCCGAGAACTGTTAGGAAATCCTTGGGGGCGACATCATATGCACAGCGGAAGAACAAGAAAAACAAAATCCCCGATTCCCAAAGAGATGTTCGTCGTCATGCGAAGATTGATACGCAAAAAAATCTGCGAAACATGAAACTGCGTATAGAGTAGATTGTGTTACCTGGGGAGATCGCATATTCCTGTTTCCTTGCAGATCCTTAGGAGAGGGTGAAGGAGGTCAAGCGTCCTCCTCTCTAGCAGTGATCCACACAGCAGGGTTGCGACGACGCTCCTCAAAACTCCAGACCTACTCTGAGGTGGAGATGGAGAGGAGAATAAGAAAAGGCAAACAAAAGCTCTCTAGCCCATGGGGCTCTGAATCCCTCCTATTTATAGAGGTCCCCTGTCAAACTCTAATGGGTCCTCCCCTAGTGGGTATTGGATCTGCATCCAATAAGACAAGGGCTCCGTCGGATATCTCATATCCGAACCTCTATTCATCGCAATGCCTACCATATGTGTGTGACCCTCTAGGCTCAATATCGAGTTGGCTGTGAGTCATACCAGTCAGAACTTCTTCTAACTCAGTAAATTATTATCTCTGTAAAAATTCACTCGACTCATCGACTACGGACGTACTAGGCCACTACACCATAGTCCCCAGATGATACAGGGGAATCCAATCCAATGGACATGTCTGTCCTCAGTTACCATGTACCTATAGTCCCTCATCCATCTAATATACCAGAGACCGTATATCGAGCATGGTGTTGTCAGACCCAAACGGTTTCTACTCGAGTCTCGCTCTAATCGGATTCTCCCGGAGAACTCTTTCTCTCTCAACCCGAATAACCCTGGCCAGGGATTTGTCTGAGCAAGAACACTTGAGATATTCCTCTCATGACGCCGAGAGTGGATGATCCTCTATCGACACTCAATAGTCCTCGTAAGGTCGACTACCACTCCCAATGACCAGCTGTACTAGATCCGGGACAGCCAAACCTATAAGTCTGGTATCAAAGAGTGGAGCACTAATGTAGGACATCCTTGGTGTCTCAAGTCTAAGGACCAGATACACCACTAGGACTACAGAATCACTATCTGACAATAAGGCATCATCAACCATCCAGCATTCCGTAAGCGGATCAATCAGTGAACTTATTCTCCAATGAGCACCCGCACTGTATCCCTAGTGTCCCTACACAAGCAGCTATGAGACCAGCTGCATCCATCATATGGACGGGTATACAGCACACCAATCTGTCCGGTTATCACGGTATCCCTCTCGAGTAACCTATGACCGGGATTATTTAGGATATGTGTTTAAAGGTGAATCGATCTCACTATCGTAATCTCATCACGATCCGATTCCCATTACACAAATCCAAGGACATCACAATATATATATGCATTTATGCAATAGTTATAAAGTGATATATCCCAAAATATAATAAGAAAAAAGATTCTATATTAAGTCACACGTGCCATCACTCACATTATTGGCTTATTGGGCACCTATGACTAGCAATCTCCCACTTGACCTAAAGCCAATCACCTATGTGTCTGATCCCCATTAGACCCCTGTGATGCTCAAAACAAATATGAGACAACGGCTTTGTTAGTGGATTTGCAATGTTATCTTCGGATGGAACTCTTTCCACTACTACATCTCCTCGGGTCACGATCTCTCTGATAAGGTGGAACCTCCTCAGAACATGCTTAGATTTCTGATGAGACCTAGGTTCCTTTGCTTGAGCAATCGCCCCGTTGTTGTCACAATATAGGGAGATCGGCTCTTCGCTACCCGGCACGACTCCCAAATCTGTGATGAACTTCTTCACCCAAACTCCCTCCTTTGCTGCATCTGATGTAGCAATGTACTCCGCCTCTGTGGTCAAGTCAGCAGTGGTATATTGCTTGGAACTCTTCCATCATACTGCTCCTCCATTCAAGGTGTACACATACCCTGAATTCGACTTGCTATCATCGACATCAGACTGAAAACTTGAGTCAGTGTAGCCTTCGACCTTAAGGCTATTAACTCCATATACTAGTAAAAGATTCTTAGTCCTTCTCAAGTACTTAAGGATACACTTTACTGCTTTCCAGTGCTCCAAGCCTGGATCCGCCTGATACCTGCTCGTGA
Source organism: Musa schizocarpa (assembly GCA_900464855.2). Classification (NCBI taxonomy): domain Eukaryota; kingdom Viridiplantae; phylum Streptophyta; class Magnoliopsida; order Zingiberales; family Musaceae; genus Musa; species Musa schizocarpa. The sequence goes on along the minus strand of LS990922.1, from coordinate 20,355,919 downwards.
CACTCAGAGCATGCGCTATATTAGGCCAAGTACATAGCATGGCATACATGATAGACCCTATTGCTGAGGCATAAGGTATCATATCCATGTTCGCCTTTTCTTCTGGAGTCTTTGGGGACATACTCGTAGAAAGCGATATCCCATGTCTCATCGGTATGAGACCTCTCTTGGAATTTTCTATGCCAAACCTTTTGACAATAGTTTCTATGTACTTGGACTGGGACAAACCAAGCATCCTCTTAGATCTATCTCTATAGATTCTAATCCCCAAAATATAGGATGCTTCCCCAAAGTCCTTCATGGAGAAGTGTCTAGATAACCAAGCCTTTACTGTGGATAGCATTCCTACGTCATTCCCAATGATCAGGATGTCATCCACATATAACACCAAAAAGGTGATAGCGCTCCCACTTACCTTTCTGTATACACATGGCTCATCTTCGTTCTTAACGAAGTCATAAGATCTGATTGCCTCATCAAATCTTATGTTCCAACTTTGGGAAGCTTGCTTTAATCCATAAATGGATCTAAGCAACCTACACACCTTATCTGGGCAGTTCTTGGACACGTATCCCTCAGGTTGCATCATACACACCTCCTCCTCGAGGTTCCCATTGAGGAATGCGGTTTTCACATCCATCTGCCAGATCTCATAATCATAGTATGCTGCAATAGCCAATAGAATTCTGATGGATTTTAGCATTGCTACGGGTGAGAAGGTTTCGTCATAGTCAACACCTTGCCTTTGACGATACCCCTTAGCCACTAGCCTTGCTTTATAGGTCTCTACCTTTCCATCTACTCCGATCTTTATCTTAAAGATCCACTTGCAACCGATGGGTACAATACATTCGGGCGCATCAACTAGGTTCCAAACCTTATTGGAGTACATATAATCTATCTCAGAATTTATGGCTTCTTGCCACTTCACGGAGTCTATACTCATAATAGCCTCCTCATAGGTCTGAGGATCAATATCCTCTGCATCCTCTCCTCTAATATGTCCCACATATCTCTCAGGAGGATGGGATACTCTATCAGATCTGCGTAAAGTTGAAACTTGTGTATTAGGTACCTGAACAGACTCGGACTATAGAGTGGTGCTTGAGCTTGGTATCATTCTCCCACTATCTCCGCCAAGAATGTGTTCCTTCTCAAGGAACACTGCTCTCTTAGCTACAAAGGCCTTTTGGTCCTCAAGATGATAGAAATAATACCCACAAGTTTCCTTGGGGTATCTCACAAATTTGCATCGCTCTATCCTTGATTCTAACTTATCGGGGTTGTGTCTTTTAACATTTGCAGGGCAGCCCCAAATCTTAACAACCTTAAGATCAGGCTTCTTCCCTTTCTATATCTTATATGGTGTAGACACTACCGACTTAGTTGAAACTCTGTTCAGAAGGTAAGCTGCGGTTTCTAGGGCATATCCCCAGAATGAGATGGGTAGGTCAGCGAAACTCATCATGGACCATACCATATCTAATAATGTACGATTTCTCCTTTCAGAGACACCATTGAGCTAAGGTGTATAAGGAGGTGTCCATTGGGATAATATCCCATGGTCCTTGAGGAACTGAGTGAACTTTGTACTTAAGTACTCACCTCCTCGATCTGATCGAAGAGTTTTTGATATTCTTTCCAGTCTGGTTTTCCACCTCATTCTTATACTCTTTGAATTTCTCAAAGGCCTCGGACTTGTACTTCATTAAGTACACATATCCATACCTTGAGAAATCATCAGTAAATGTAATGAAGTAGGAGTAACCTCCAATGACATGAGTTGAGATGAGTCCACATACATCACTATGTATAAGTTCCAACAACTCGATGGCTCTCTCTCCAGTTCCACTAAATGGAGAGTTGGTATGTTTTCCACGAATGCAAGGCTCACAAGTTGCATATGACACATAGTCGAATGGATCTAGATATCCATCATTTAACAACTTTTGAATCCTTCTTTCATGGATGTAACCTAGCCTACAATGCCACAGGTATGCACTGTTCAACTCATCTCGTTTTCTTTTGGACACATTTACATTCATGATATGTGGAGTGGTGTCTAATATAAATAAACCATTATGCAATGTTCCTTTCATAATGATCTTATCATCTAATAATATCGAACAACCATTGTTCTCAAAAATAAATTTATATTCACTAACTGTTAAACATGAAATGGAGATATTGTTTTTGATAATAGAAGGAACAAAATAACATGCATCTAATGCAATAAAAGCTCCACTAGGCAGATGTTGGGCGACCTCGCCAACAGCTACTACAGTAACTTTTGCTTTACCTGGTTTGACCTTGCCCTTTCCCTTCTTAAGGGACCTTTCTGCTTTCCTTTTCCTTTTGTTCTCACTAGTGTAGAGAACTGGCTTCTCTTTCTTGATAGTACTCTTTGCCTCCCTCAACATATTGAGAAGCTATGGGAGAGTCACTTCAAGCTTGTTCATATTAAAATTCATTATGAACTGTGAAAAGGAATATGGTAGGGACTAAAGCACAATGTCCACACACAAGTTATCCTCTAGGACCATTCCTAGACCTGTGAGTTTCTCTATCCACTCAATCATTTTTAGGACATGGTTCTGAACCGGTGTCCCCTCACTCATTCTAGCGCGGAAGAGGCTCTTAGATATCTCATATCGCTGAGTCCTTTCCTGTTCCTCAAACAATTTACGGACATATAGGAGAATGGATCTGGCATCCATCTTTTCATGTTGTCTCTGTAACTCAGGAGTCATAGAGCCCAACATATAGCACTGAGCAAGAGTGGAGTTATCAATGTACTTCACGTAGCGAGCGATCTCATCCTCGTTTGCCCCTTCTGCGGGCGCAGGCATCACTGTATCAAGGACGTACACGATTTTCTCCGCTGTGAGAACAATTCTCAAGTTACGGAGCCAATCCGTATAATTTGGACCAGTGAGGCGGTTGACATCAAGTATGCCACGTAAGGGATTTGAAAGCGATATTTTCTGAAAATAAAGATGCAGCAGAAATGAATAACATGCAGATTTTGCAAGAAATAAACTATCAAGATATGGACTTTTATCTTAATATGCTCCCACTATTTTACTAACGAGTCACGCGACACCCTCAGCACGTGAAACGGAAGTCTTCGACAGACTTCTAGTGGGGATCAGGATCCAATCAGCGTCTTAGTGTAACCTCGAGGGACTCGACTAATCACACTAAGCCTAAAAGGTAGGCAACTCTTGTCGATCACAACTCCTTGTGATTCCCGTCCTGTTCAGCCTCCGAATCACCATGGCCTCGAGGGACTTGACCAACTATGATACTCGATTAAGTCAACACCTTCGTTACAAGATGAGTCTGATTTGATGATATACCCTCGAGAGACTCGACCAAGTGTACCATGCCCTCAGGTCACCGGTGACATCTCTATGTCATAAGCAAGATAGCGAATCGCGATATAGGTGAGTCTCGAGGGACTCGACCAACTCAACCTACACCGGGAATCGGTTCTTACTTATAATGATGGAAGACCACGTGGGTCAATCTAATTGCCTCACGTTTACCGACTTAATATTATCGAGAGATGTTTCTATGATTTGGTCTCCTAATATGACATGTCACACATATACATATTTAATATATATCTACATCGCATGCAAATATATATACATATCTAGTATGTGTATAAGCAATTACACCAGATAATCATGGACCACAACATAATATGATTAGGCCCAAACCAGTAGGCCTAATCACTCACATCAAGATCTATGTGTGCAACGGTGCATCTCCATGCCCTGTGATCGTCCATTTCGTCCTTGTCGGTTCCGTCGACATCTTGATGCATCTTCATGCATCACGATCGTCTGTCTCGTGGGTCCCGCTATCGCATCCACGCTCCCGCGGTGCCTCCTCATGTGATTATAACTTAATCATAGGCACGCAGGCCCGACAATAAACGAGAAATATAATGTAGGTTCACAGACCTCAATAATAATAATCACAGGTACACACATCACGCGGTCCATGATCATACGTCCACACATCATACATCACATGTATAAATAATCATCATCATGTAGGACTACTAGATAATAATAATAAAATAAAAATAATCAACTAAACCTTTTAATTAATTAATATTTTCTGAAATCAAGGACATTATAGGGAATTTCTAAATTCATAGGGGTATTTTTGTAATTTGGAGAAAAGACAGAAACTAGAATTTCTCAAATTCCAAGGGGCAAAACTATCTTTTACCCAGAAAACCCTAATGCCCTTTCCCCTTTTCGCTGCTACCGCCGCCGCCACCCTGCCGGCAATGCCCTCGCCTGCAAGCGGCACGCCCGCTGGCAGCGCTGCCGCTGCGGGTGGGCGCCCCTTTCGGGCGCCGCCGCCACCGCAGGCGGTGCTGTCCCGCCGGGCGACCGCCCCTTAGGGGGGGTTTCGCCCGCGGGAGCAGCGGCGGTGGGCGTCGCTGCCCTGTGGTGCCTCTGCCCGTGCGGGTTTCGCTCGCAGGAGCAGTGGCAGCGGGCGCCGCTGCACTACGGCGCCTCTGCCCGTGGGCTGCCACCCCCGCCGGCAGCAAGCCTGCTGCAAGCAGGCCCCCGGCCGGCTGCAGTAGACGTAGCCCCTGTGCTCCCCGCCTTCGACTGCGTTGCACGCACGCAGATCGAGGGCAGCAACTGTTGCTACCCTTCCTTGTTTTTGCGTCAACAATTTTGATGTCAAATTCTTCCTAAACACAACACACGCAGTTCAAAACCAATCATTCGCACGAGCAACCTGGCTTTGATACCACTGTTGGGAAATCCTTCGGGGCGACATCATATGCACAGCGGAAGAACAAGAAAAACAAAATCCCCGATTCCCAAAGAGATGTTTGTCGTCGTGTGAAGATTGGTACGCAAAAAAATCCGCGAAACATGAAACTGCGTATATTGTAGATTATGTTACCTAGGGAGATCGTATATCCCTGTTTCCTTGCAGATCCTTTGGAGAGGGTGAAGGAGGTCAAGCGTCCTCCTCTCTAGCGGTGATCCACACAGCAGGGTTGCGACGACGCTCCTCAAAACTCTAGACCTACTCTCAGGTGGAGATGGAGAGGAGAATAAGAAAAGGCAAACAAAAGCTCTCTAGCCCATGGGGCTCTGAATCCCTCCTATTTATAGAGGTCCCCTGTCAAACCCTAATGGGTCCTCTCCTAGTGGGTATTGGCTCTGCATCCAATAAGACCAGGGCTCCGTCGGATATCTCATATCCGAACCTCTATTCATCGCAATGCCTACCATATGTGTGTGACCCTTTAGGCCCAATATCGAGCTGGCCGTGAGTCACACCTATCAGAACTCCTTCTAACTCGGTGAATTATTATCTCGTAATAATTCACTTTCGACTCATCGACTTCTGGACGTACTAGACCACTCGCCAGTAGTCCCCGTGACGATCTGGGAATCCAATCCATTTGGACACATCGTCCTCGATTCACCGATGTACCTATAGTCCCTCATCCATCTAATATACCAGGTATATCGAGCATGGTGTTGTCGGACCCACACGGTTTCTACCGAAGTCTCGCTTTAATCGGATTCTTCCAGGAGAACTCTTTCTCTCTCAACCAGAATGACCCTAGCTGGGATTTGTCTCGAGCAAGAACACATGGGATATTCCTCTCATGGCGCTGAGAGTGGATGATCCTTTATCGACACTTAATAGCCCTCGTAAGGTCGACTACCACTCCCAATGACCGGTTGTACTAGATGCGGGACAGCCAAACCTATAAGTTCGGTATCAAAGAGTGGAGCACTCATACAGGACATCCTTGGTGTCTCAAGTCTAAGGACCAAATACACCACTAGGACTACGGAATCACCTTGTCTAACAATAAGGCATCATCAACCATCCGGTATTCCGTAAGCGGATCAATCGGTGAACTCATTCTCCAATGAGCACTGTCATCGTATCCCTAGTGTCCCTACACAAGCGGCTATGAGACCAATTTGCATCCATCATATGGACGGGTATATAAAGACACCGGTCTATCCGGTTATCACGATATCCCTCTCGAGTAACCTATGACCGAGATTATTTAGGATATGTGTTTAAAGGTGAATCAATCTCACTATCGTGATCTCATCACAATTCGATTCCCATTGCACAAATCCAAGGACATCACAATATATGTATGCATTTATGCAATAATTATAAAGTGATATATGCCAAAATATAATAAGCAAAAAGATTCTATATTAAGTCACACAAGTCATCACTCACGTGATTGGCTTGTTGGGCACCTATAACTAGCAAGAGCTGGGCGGTGGCACCGTCCAGTGCCCGAGAGCTGGGCGGTGGCACCACCTTGTCATGGACAAACTTCTAAACAGGATGTTTGATGTAATGCTTATGTATGTCCGTGTCTTTTGGTATGTTCATGCTTTGTACAGCATGTTGAGGGACGGCCGAAGGCTTAATAGTCTCATTTTAGTTGGGTTGGTGGCCGCTTTAGTCTTGTAAATAAAGGTTGTGTCATGTAGACACGTGTAAGAGATTTTTGATCTATAATGGACCATTTTACCCTTTGTTGTGCAACTGTTCAGAGCTTGTAAAGTCTATTTGTAATTTGCATTGTCTATAAAGTGTTTTTCGGAGATGTTTGCTTGTGGATCCCGAGTGAGGCCTTTTCTCTGTCCTATTCTCTCTTTTGTGGGACCTAAGGGACCATGGGAGGCTTCGGGGAGGCTGACCTTTGCAGACGGACACGCAAGGGTGCCGCACGACTTAGGCAAAACCAGCTAAGTCTGTGACAGATAGTATCAGAGCGGGACAAGCACTCATAGAAACACTTAGCATGCAAACGTGGGGGACCTAGCGGGGCTGCGTTGAGGGCAGTCAGCACACGCGTGACCGTTTGGGGGAAAACGGGCATGGAGATGTAGGGAAAAGGAGTCACTCGGAGGAGCGGGCATCTGAGATTGGCATTCAGAGGAATGGCCAACCCTTTGCGCAAGAGGCACCATGAGAACAGACAAGCTTGGAAGAATGTGAAGCACACAAAGGTTGGGATGGTTGAGTTTGAGCTACGGCTCAACGTTGACAACTATACTTGATGGTGCTCAAGGCAAGCGAGGTGCTTGGTAAAGGATGAGACCATGCAAGGTGGAATGAGTTGCTCAACGACCAAAAGAGTTATGCAAAGCTCATAGAGGCGAGGGGAATTACTAGCTCGAAGAATTTGGTACTCATACATGGGCTTGTATGCGGAAGATGGAATGTTCGTGACCATCCCAAGGCGACCGAAACTCGGCGCCATGGAGCATTGAAACTTTCTCTTCGGCATGTGAAGGATGTTGAATCTCGAATTTTGATGATAAAATCAATTGATGGGTTATTTGATCTAATCCATATTATTGAGTTAAGTGTGCAGGATTAACTACGATAACCAAAAAACACAAAGCAAGGATACCGGAGTCAAGTTCGATGGACGTTTAAGAGTTCGAAGAATCGTCGGAGATGCTGCCGGAACCAACCGAGAAAAAAAATCGGGAACCTGTCGGAATTTTCAGAAGTTCGCCGAAGAGATCGTCGGAGGTTCACGGAGATCACCGAGAAGGCTCGGCTACTCATTAAAGTCATCACAAGTTCGGGAGCTTGCTGGGAGCCCGTCGGAAGAAGTTCGTCGGAAAGCTCGCCGGAACAAGACTTGATGTTCGCGGTTGAAAATTTGCTTAGGATGTGTTTTTGTTAAGTAGTTAACGTGTAATTAGGATTAGGATTAAGAAATAATCCTATATCCTGGTTAGGGGCCAACTGGGCCTAAAATTAGACTTGGTTTGGGCTAAGTTTGAAGCGCAATCAGTCAACCGAAGAGTCTGGCAGTGGCACTACCAGACTGGGCGGTGGCACCGCCTGGGCTGGACGGTGGCATCGCCCAGTGCCCGAGAGCTAGGCGGTGGCACCGCCCAGCACTGTCAGCTTCTGACACTGACAGGCGGTGGCACAGCCAGCATCGGGAACTCCACGAGAATTCAAATTTGGAGCCCAAATTTGAATCCTCTTGAGGCCTATAAATACCCCTCAAATCTCAGCTGAAATTACAACTTTTTGAGTAGCAATTGATTGAGAGAAAAGTCTTAGAAAGTATTAGCAAGTCTAGATTTCAAGTTGCTAGAAAGTTCTCCTCCTTTCTTGCTGAAAATTTGTAAGAGGTTGAACTGTTTGCAAAAGGTTGTAAGAGGGGTATTTGCCCTTCCATTTCAAGAGATTTGCTAGTGGAAAGTGGGAGCCTCATCGAAGAGGGGCCTCGCAAGTGGATGTAGGTCATTTGACCGAACCACTGTAAAATCGGCGTGATCTCTGGTTTGCATTTACTTATTGTCATTTATATTACTGCAAACCATTTGCACTTTAATACTATACAGCTTTGTCTCTATCTTCCTTATGTCTTCAAGTTAAAACGCAATCGAAACCGTTTTAAACGAAAACGTTGCTTTTATCGTACGAAGTTTCCAAAAAGTGTTTAAATCGTGAAAAGTTTATCGCACTTCACCGCTGCACTAATTCACCCCCCCCCTCTTAGTGCCGCTCCGATCCTAACAATTGGTATCAGAGCTGGTTCACTCTCATATTTGGTTTAATACCCACGAGAGATGGCTTACTCCGGCATGCATGAGGGACACTCTATCATACGTCCACCCATGTTTAATGGGTCGGATTACACGTATTGGAAGACTCGGATGAGGATCTTCCTCATTTCTATGGATTTTGAGCTTTGGACTATTGTGGAAAACGGATTTCAAAAATCTTCTCTTCCGATGAGCGAATGGAATGAATCGGAGAAGAAGGTTTTTGCTTTAAATGCAAAGGCTATGAATGCCTTGTTTTGTGCACTAGACAAAAATGAATTTAATCGTGTTTCAATTTGTGATTCGGCTTTTGATATTTGGAGAACTCTTGAGGCCACTCATGAAGGCACTAGCCGAGTGAAAGAGTCCAAAATCAACATTCTTGTGCACTCTTACGAACTTTTCCGAATAAACCAAGTGAGTCCATCGGAGACATGTACACCCGTTTTACGGATGTCATCAATGGACTCAAAGCTCTTGGTAAAGATTTTACTAACTTTGAACTAGTAACTAAAATCTTAAGATCCCTCCCTAAAAGTTGGGATCCAAAAGTTACGGTCATTCAAGAGGCCAAAGACCTTAAAACATTCCCTCTTGAAGAACTCATTGGGTCTCTAATGACCTACGAAATGACATGTCAAGCTCATGACGAGCACGAGAACCCCCTTCCAAAGAACAGGAAGGATATGGCACTCAAATCACAAGAAGACCACTTGAAAGGAACATCAAGTGATGAGGACAGTGACAATGACATTGCACTTTTGACTCAAAAATTCAAAAAATATTTAAGGAAGAACAAATTTAAAAATAATACAAAAAATAAATTTGAACAAAAGAAGAACCAAGTGATTTGCTATGAATGTAAAAAACCGGGACACTACAAGAACGATTACCCTCAAGCCAAAAAGAGAACACCAAAGAAGAAGGCGCTCAAGGCAACATGGGATGATTCAAGCACGTCCGAAGAAGAGGAGTCCAACACCGAGCAAGTTGCTCACTACGCTCTAATGGCCTTCGAAGAAGAGGTAACGGATTTAATTAATGTAGATTTACCTTATCATGAATTATTAAATGCCTTCCATGAGTTATTTGATGAATGTAAGACAATTAGTAGAAAATACAAATTGCTAAAAAAGGAGCATGATAGTCTTACTTGTGCTTTTGAAAAATTAAAAACTGAATATCATGATAGTCTAGCTCCATGTGCTAAATGCCATGATTTAAATACTCTCCAAAATGAGAACTTGGTACTTAAGGACACATTGAAGAAATTCGAGGTCGGTAGCAAGTCCTTAAACATGATCCTTACAAATAAGGATCATGTCCCTAAAAGGAGTGGAATCGGATTTGTGAGAAGTACTCACCAAAATCCAACCACTTTCATTAAAGGTCCTATCTTACATGTTCAACACCAAAGCAATTGCAACTTTTGTTGCAAATATGGACATATGACTTACCAATGTTCATTCAAGAAAAATAGTCCAAACAAATTGATTTGGGTTCCTAAAGGAACCATGATCAAGTCTGTACAACATGATAAACAAGCTAGATTAGCTTTTGAGGCACCCAAAAGTAAATGGGTACCTAAAAATAATTCCTTCTTGTAGAAACATACACCATCACATGCTAGGAGCAAGAGAAGGTATCTTGATAGTGGATGCTCAAGGCATATGACCGGAGATCCATCCCAATTCACCAAGCTCACTAGCATGGACGAAGGCTATGTCACCTTCGGAGACAACATCAAAGGCAAAATCATTGGCAAGGGAACCATAGGTAACAAATCAAGTTTTTCCATTGATGATGTGTTACTAGTTGATGGATTAAAACATAATCTATTGAGCATTAGTCAATTAAGCGATAAAGGTTATATCATTAGATTTGAATCAAATATGTGCATTATTGAAAAACCAAATCATAACATGACTATGATTGCTTTAAAACAAAATAATGTCTATACCATCAATCTTGATGAACTAAGTAATGAAGTGTGTTTCTCCGCTATAAATGATGATGCTTGGCTTTGGCATAAGAGATTGGGCCATACAAGCATGAAAACAATATCTAAAATCTCATCTCAAGAATTAGTACGAGGGATTCCGAATATAAAGTTTATTAAAGATAAGGTATGCGATGCATGTCAACTAGGGAAGCAAATAAAAACAAGCTTCAAATCAAAAAATCAAATTAGCACCACTAGACCGTTACAATTGATCCATTTGGACTTATTTGGACCAATTGATACAACTAGTCTAGGTGGAAGCAAATATGCTTTTGTGATTGTGGATGATTACTCTAGATACACTTGGACCTATTTCTTAGCTCACAAAAGTGATTGTTTCAAGTGTTTCTCTAAATTTTGTAAACTCACTCAAAACGAAAAAGGGTTCATGATTTCATCAATTCAGAGTGATCATGGTGGCGAATTTCAAAACCGTGACTTTCAAAATTTTTGTGAAGTTAATGGATACAATCACAACTTCTCCACTCCAAGAAATCCCCAACAAAATGGAGTAGTTGAAAGGAAAAATAGAAACCTACAAGAAATGGCAAGAACTATGTTAAATGAAAATAGTTTACCTAATTATTTTTGGGCTGAAGTCGTAAATACGGCTTGCTACATCATAAATAGAGTCCTAATAAGACCATCCTTATCAAAAACTCCTTATGAATTATGGAATAACAAAAAACCAAATATTTCCTATTTTAAAGTTTTCGGTTGTAAATGCTTTGTTTTAAATGAAAGGGATGCCTTAGGAAAATTTGATGCTAAATCCGATGAAGGCATCTTTCTTGGTTACTCTTCCGTTTCTAAAGCTTTTCGGGTTTTTAATAAAAGAACCTTAGTAATTAAAGAGTCTATTCATGTAGTTTTTAGTGAAGTTTCAAATTTAAAGAAAAATGATTTTGATGATGATCTTGGCTTTGATAATTTGAATTTAAATGAACTCCCTCCTCCAAATAGCAACTTGGATGCACCTTCTTCTGAAATTTCCTTACCTAAGGAATGGAAGTATATAGATGCTCATCTAAAGGAGCTAATTATAGGGGATACATCAAAAGGGGTTCAAACTCGTTCCTCCTTCAAGAATTTTTATGCTAACGCCGCCTTCCTTTCTCAAATCGAACCTAAATGCATTGACGAGGCCATAAAAGATGATTTTTGGGTTATTGCAATACAAGAGGAATTGAATCAATTTGAGAGGAATAAGATGTGGAAGCTTGTTCCTAGACCTAGTGACCATTTAGTCATTGGTACTAAATGGGTCTTTAGAAACAAGCAAGACAAAAATGGTATCGTGGTTAGAAACAAGGCTAGATTAGTGGCCAAAGGTTTCAACCAAGAAGAAGGTATCGATTATGAAGAAACCTTCGGTCACGTGGCTCGATTAGAAGACATAAAGATGCTCCTTGCCTATGCTAGTAGTTATAATTTTAAACTATTTCAAATGGATGTTAAAAGTGTCTTCTTGAATGGTTTTATTTCCGAAGAAGTATATGTCGAAAAACCTCACAGATTTGAAAATTCTCTTCTTCCTAATCATGTATTCAAATTGACTAAGGCTCTCTATGGCTTGAGACAAGCTCCAAAAGCTTGGTATGAAAGGCTTAGTTCCTTTCTTATTTTATATAATTTTACCAAAGGCAAGGTTGATACTACATTGTTTATTAAACATTTTGAAAATAATTTTCTTATTGTGCAAATTTATGTTGATGATATTATTTTTGGCTCTTCGGATGAATCACTATGTGAATCATTTTCCAAATGTATGAGTCATAAATTTGAAATGAGTTTAATGGGTGAATTAACTTTCTTTTTAGGATTACAAATCAAACAACTTAAGGATGGTATATTTCTTAACCAATCTAAATATACATTAGAATTGTTAAAACGATTTAACATGGATAATTCAAAAGCAATAAATACCCCTATGAGTACTGCGACTAAGTTAGATATGGATGAAAATAGTGAAAATTTCGATCAAAAAACATATAGGGGAATGATAGGTAGTCTACTCTACCTTACCGCGACTAGACCGGATATTATGTTTAGTGTAGGACTTTGCGCTAGGTTTCAATCAAATCCTAAATTATCTCATCTTAAAAGTGTTAAAAGATTATTTAGGTATCTTAAAGGAACTCCAAATTTAGGATTGTGGTATCCAAAATCTGAAAATTTTGATTTAATAGCTTATGCGGATGCCGATTTTGGCGGATGCAGGATAGATAGAAAAAGTACATCCGGAACATGCCAATTTTTAGGACATGCACTTGTTTCTTGGACTTCCAAGAAACAAAATTCAGTTGCACTATCTACGACGGAAGCCGAATACATTGCTGCAAGTGCATGCTGTGCACAAGTTGTCTGGATGAAAAATATATTAGAAGACTATGGAATTTACTTTAAAAACATTCCCATAAAATGTGATAATACTAGTGCCATATGTCTTACTAAAAATCCAATTCAGCACTCTAGAACTAAGCACATCGACGTTAGGCATCATTTCATACGTGATCATGTCCTTAACAATGATGTTGTTCTAAAATTCATTAACACCAAGCATCAATTAGCAGATATTTTTACAAAAGCCTTAAATGAAGACCAATTTGAATTTATTAGAATGGAACTAGGCATGTTAAATTGTCCCTTAAAGTAAGTCGTTTGAATGTTTTACGAAGAATGTCTCATCCTTGTTTCGTTCGTTTGTGGATTTGATTTCATCTTCTTCTTTCGATTCCAAATGATATATTAAAGTACAACTCAATATCTTAACCTTTTCTTGAGTCAAACACCTCTGGAAATCAAGAAGGGGGAAGAAAATTTTTCTTTCCTTCTTCCGCGGCAAGCCAACGGTGGCACCGCCTGAGCGCTCGAGCGCTAGGCGGTGGCACCGCTTGTTCAGGTGGTGGCACCGCCCGAGAGCCCTTTATAACCCGAAATGGTTAGGGCCGGCGGTGACACTGCTCCCAACCCGTGGAACCCTTGCTCCAACTCTCCTAAAATCTCTCAATCCCTCATTCTAACTTCTACAAACCTTGGAGAAGGATCCTTGTTGGTCCAAACTCTCCATCATCCCAGAAACACTCCATAAGGTAAAATAAAATCTTCCCTTCACTTTCTTCTTGTGTCATCTACTCATTACAATTCATATTTCTCTTATCATCTTGTCTAGAAAATGGCTCCTAAGAGATCAAAAGAGAAAAGGATTGAAGGAGATTCATATGACCACAATCTTTTTAGATCCAAAGAAGACGCCCTTAGGTTTCCAAATTTTGAAACACGATATATCCATAAGGGTAAACACGTTGATCTTGATGAACTAGGAGACTTAGAACCCATTAGGTGGTTTGCTCATCTAGAGGCCCTACCTCTCTTACAAATAGATGAACCAATTTATCCTAGATTAGTTAGGCTCTTTTATGCAAACCTATGGGCAGAAAACGATAGCCTAAGTACTTACATTTTAGGAACACAAATTAGGATTTCTGATAATTCTATTTGTGAACTAATTGGAATCACTGAAAAAGATAGGGGCTGCTATTTTAGAGGGAAATGGGATGTTAATATAATAGGAGCAACTTACACTGAAGCTGTCGAAACCATTTTTGCAAACTCGAACTTCGGAATAATACCCAAGAGTTGCGAACACTTACTACCTTTTAACTCTAAGATTCTTCATCATATCATGACAAGCATACTATTCCCTAAGCAATATCATCTTGATGAAATGAGTCAAATAGAGATAAGCACTATGTATTGGATTATGACCGGTCAACATAACTGTTTTGGATACTCAATACGGCAACACATGCAGGACATTACAGCTAAAGATATTATGTTGTCATATGGGGGGTTAATCACTAGATTTCTTCGTGCCTATGACATTTGCATCCCACCCGATGAAGAAATAATTCAGAGTGATAGATATAACATCATCAATAAAAATCTACTAAAGAGACTTAGGTGCATATTTAACAATGGAATATGGGTAAGGCAACCTAGAAGGACTGATCCTATTCCTCCACCAGTAGAACAACCAGAAATACCAATTTTTAAGGGAAATGAATCTCCTCCATCTGTAGTACCTTCAGCTCTTGTTTCATCCTCTAAAGGACTCATTATGGCAGAACTATCTCAGATCAAATTCCAACATGACCAACTCAAATCGTAGCAAGAATAAATTCAACTCCAGCAAATTAAAATTTTAAAGGAACTATGACAACTAAATCAAAAAATAGATGTTAAGTATCAGCACTATGGATTACCTCCTAAGGATTGATGTATCTTTTTATTTTGTTCTGTTTACTCTTAATCTCAAGTTCCAAGCTGGTCATCTTTTGAACGCAAACTGAACCTTCTTTTTAAATGTATTTTTCAAATTCTAGATATATGCTTCTGGATGAATGCTGATTTTTCCTTTTAAGCTGAATTCTGGATAAGTATTTTTGGTAAATTTGAATGATTAATCTTAATGCTATATTCTTTCGCTAATGATTTTATGATATTTTGTGAGTCTCGAATTTAATGGCTTGATTATGAGTTTCAAATTGACGAATTGAATTTGAATGGGTTTGTATTCGAATTATGATCTTGACTTATTGGAGTTACTACGTGAAATTTTTACATCACTATCTCTTCCTTGTACATCTACAATTTTTGTTATTTATAAAAAGAAGAGATTTGATAAAATGAATGAATGCTGAATTTTCCTTTAAGATGAATTTAGCATACTTAACTTTGAATGATAAAATTTTTCTGATCAGTGCTGAATTCCTGATGTTATAATCACAAATTATGTGCTTCAAGTCTCATTTCCTTTTTTTGTTGATGACAAAGGGGGAGAAAAGTGATGACTTGTATCATTTTAATAGCATGACTTATATGAATTACAAAAGCTAGTGTGATATGAATGTCTTATGTGCCTTGCAAAATCTTTGAGAATATCGCAAGATCGAATGATCATATTGAAAGCATGTCAAACATGTATATTATGAAATTCATGTTGAAAATCTTTATCTCCTGTCATAGTGAAAATTGTCTCTTATCATTCGACTTGAAAAGGATTTTCATGGAAGTTTCGCATTTAGATATGCTTAATGAGAATAACGATAAGTTCTACTATTAGAACTTATCGGTTTATGCTTGAATTCAATGGGATAGAATTCAAGTGTTTTTATCTTCTCATAATATGGCATATAGATAGGGGGAGTTATGTTTAACTCCGTCATCAATTGATTGCCATCATCAAAAAGGGGGAGATTGTTGAATCTCGGATTTTGATGATAAAATCAATTGATGGGTTAATTGATCTAATTCATATTATTGAGTTAAGTGTGCAGGATTAACTACGATAACCAGAAAACACAAAGCAAGGATACCGGAGTCAAGTTCGATGGACGTTCAAGAGTCTGAAGAATCATCGGAGATGCTGCCGGAACCAACCGAGAAGAAATCGGGAACATATCGGAATTTTCGGAAGTTCGCCGAAGAGATTGTCGGAGGTTCACGGAGATCACCGAGAAGGCTCAGCTACTCATTAAAGTCATCACAAGTTCGGGAGCTTGCTGGGAGTCCGTCGGGAGAAGTTCGTCGGAAAGCTCGCCGAAACAAGACTCGACATTCACGGTTGAAAACTTGCTTAGGATGTTTTTTTTGTTATGTAGTTCACTTGTAATTAGGATTAGGATTAAGAGATAATCCTATATCGTGGTTAGGGGCCAACTGGGCCCAAAATTAGACTTGGTTTGGGCTAAGTTTGAAGCCCAACCAGTGAACCGAAGGGTTTGGCGGTGGCACTGCCAGACTGGGCGGTTGCACCGCCCAGCACTGTCAGCGTCTGACACTGATAGCCGGTGGCACCGCCAGCATCGGGAACCCAACGACAATTCAAATTTGGAGCCCAAATTTGAATCCTCTTGAGGCCTATAAATACCCCTCAAATCTCAGCTGAGAAAACAACTTTTTGAGAAGCAATTATTTGAGAGAAAGGCCTTAGAAAAGTCTTAGCTAGTCTTGTTTTCAATTTGCTAGTGTTCACCTCCTTCTTTCTTGCTGAAAATCTGTAAGAGAGTGAACCGCTTGTAAAAAGTTGTAAGAGGGGTATTCACCCTTCCCTTTCAAGAGATTTACTAGTAGAAGGTGGGAGCCTTATCGAAGAGGGGCCTCGCAAGTGGATGTAGGTCACTTGACCGAACCACTTTAAAAACGGCATAATCTCTGGTTTGCATTTCATTACTGCTATTTACATTACTGCAAACCTTCTTACTTGCTTTACTTCATCACCTTTGCTGCACAACTTTGCGAATACGCTTTCAAGTTAAGCACTTCCGATTCTGATTTTTATCGTATAAAAGATTTGTCAAAACCAACGTTTTAATCCGCTACACTAATTCACCCCCCCCTCTTAGTGTCGCTCCGATCTTAACAGGAGGAAGAGTAGCTGCCTTGTTTCTATCGCTGCGTGGGGTGAGAGCGTAGGGGTTGGAAGGCAACTGCGTTGATGTGGTTGTAGTTGCTGCGACCCGAGGGGCGATTGCCGAGCAACGGGGTTGAGGCTACGGTGATGGCAACCTGTGGTGAAGGCAACCCATGGTTGTGGCAGATTATGCTAAGCAAGGGGGAGGCGGCATTGATTCGGCCGAGGTTGAGAAGAGGAATCGATGTTGCGTGCGCTGCTGGGGTTGAGGCAAGGCAGCATACTTGCTTTGGTTGCTACGTTTGCTATTGGAGGGCGGCTGCTGCAGAATGAGCGGTTGGTCTTTGGCCGGGACCGACGACGGTGGTTACAATCGGCGGCTACGGCAGCAGAGGGTGCCACTGATTTTGTTGCTACGTGGTGGTTGCTGCATACTCTGTTTTTGTTGCACCACCGAAGGAGTTGGCCAGAAGGATCACGAGCAGTTGAGGAGAAGGCTACAGTGGCTAGTAGTAGCGGTGGTCGCTGGTCGGAGTGCAGCATTGGCAGTGGAGAAAAAGGTAGCAAGCATAGTCGTTGGCCGGGAAGTTGCGATGCTGGAGATGGGAAGTAGGGTGCACTGTTTCTATCGCACCACAGCCGGGGCCGCTGGCGATGCTGGCAATGGCGGTGCAGCGGTAATCGTGCGACCGAGAAGCAACGACACCGGTGGAGAAGGAGGAGTTGGCGGTGTCACAATTAGGAACAAGGGCAACCGGTGAGTTGCCCTGTTTCTGGCACTATGGATGCAGAGCAAGGAGGATCGGCTGCTGGGAGGCGTGCGGCGGTCGTCGCACGGTGGCCCGCAGCGTTGATGGGTTGGCTGGGCGACGACGACATTGGAGGGGAAGAGGAGTGCTGGAGGTGGCGCGGTTAGTGGAGGCGTGGCTGCGATAGACGAGAGGCTGTGGTAATAGAGGAACTCTATTTCTGCAACCGTTGCAACGAGGGGCTGCGGCAATAGGCGGCTACAGCTGCGACCCAAAGGGGGGGCATGGCTAGGGTAGCGATGGAGAGGCAGCGGTGGTGGCGTGGCTGGGAGTAGCGTCACCAACGATCGCCGAGGAGGAGAGTCGAGCGGCTGCGCTACGATGCAAGGGGAGGCGGGCGGTGGCAGTAGGGCTGGGATGGACGCTAGCAGCGTCGTCTCCTGGCCGGGGAACAGTGGCGGTGGTGGTCGCCGGCCGGGAAGCGGGGTGATGGTGGGCGCTGGCCAGAGAGCAGCAACGGCGGGTGGGCTGGCCAGAAGCAGGGGACGTAGGGGTGGCTGCGGCTTCTTCTTCCTCTCGTGTTTCTTCCTTTCTTTTTTCTTTCTTTTTTTTTTTTTTTGAACGAGATGAGGCAGCGAGGAGGTCGAGCGGTGGTCGAAGGTCACTGGCCGGGGAAACAACGACAACAGTGAAGAAAGAGTTGCCTTGTAGTGGTGGTGGGGAAGAAGGGAAGCAAGGTTGCGGCGGGTTGTGCCAAGGATCTTTGCTCTGATACCAAATGGTAAGACCCTAAAGTCTTATCATAGGCTCTAATACTAAATAATAAGACCCTAAACTCTTATCGTAAAAAAGAAGAAGAGAAAGGGGATGATCGCTTCGAGAGGATCGGCCTTCCTTGATTACTTCGAGGGGATCGACCCTCCTTTATCACTTTGAGAGGATCGGCCCTCCTTGTTCACTTCGAGGGGATCGGCATCCTAGGGTTTGTCAAAAGACATAATAGTATTTTTCATAGATTACTGAAAAGAAATAATTGCATCCCTATTTATAGAGTTCCACCCAAAGTCCATCAGGACTTGAACTCTAATAATAAATAAATATTAAAAAACCTCTACTTGACTCTAACTGAACCAAACTGACTCAATAAACAACTAGACTAAACAGACTCAATAAACATTATTCAAAAGCTTAGAAAAATGGTCATAACAGTTCCTCCCTCTTCAAATTAGCCTTGTCCTCAAGGCTGAGCAGCATCAATCTCGGGGAGCTTCTCTTTCAGCACATTAGCCATAGACTATCTACAACGCATCACAACCCATTGATCAAGTAAGTATGGTCTCCACTTTTTGATAGTGTAAGCAATAAGTCGATCTTTCAGTGTAGTAATCGTTGGAAGAAATTCCTGGCCTTTGCTATCATAAGTTAAAATTCATCCATCAGCGGCGGCGGTGAGTTGCGGCCGAGAAGCAGCGGTAGTGGTGGAGGAGGAGTCGACGGTGTCACGGTTGGGAACAAGGGCAACCGGTGAGTTGCCCTATTTCTGGCACTACAGATGCAGAGTAAGGACGATCGGCTGCTGGGAGGCGTGCGGTGGTCGTCGTACGGTGGCCCGCAGCGGTTATGGGTTGGTTGGGTGGCGACGGCGCTGGAGGGGAAGAGGAGTGCTGGAGGCGGCGCGGCTGGTGGAGGCGCGATTGCGATCGACGAGGGGCTACGGCAACAGAGGAACTCTGTTTCTGCAACCGTTGCAATGAGGGGATGCGGCAACTGGTGGCTGCGGCTGCGACCCAAGGGTGGGGCACGGCTAGGGTTGCGGCTGGGAGGCGGGCGGCGATGATCGATCGGCCAGGAAGCAGCAGTTGCGGTGGAGTAGGAGTTGCCCTGCAGCGGCGGTAGAGAAGAGGAGCAGGGCTGCGGCGGAGTGGGACAGTAGCAGCGTTGTCTCCTGGCAGCGGTGGTGGCTCGAGTGGGAGGTGGCGGTGGACTCTGGCCGGAAGTGGGGTAGAGTCGGTGGCTGGCCGGAGAGCAGTGACGGGCGGCGGGTGGGCTGACCGGAAGTAGGGGAAGCAGGGGTGCGTGGCTGCGGGTGCTACTTCTTCTTCTCTCTTTCTTTCTTTCTTTCTTTCTTTTTTTTTTTTTTTTGATAGCTACGGCAGCAAGAATGCTAAGGATCGTCGCTGTGATACCAAATGGGAAGACCTTAAAGTCTTATCATAAAAAGAAGAAGAGAAAGGGGATGGGGAGACAGTGGTGGTAGCACGGTTGGGAGCAGCGTCACCAACGATCGCCGAGGAGGAGAGGTCGAGCGGTGGTCGAAGGTCGCTGGCCTTTACTATCATAAGTTAAAATCTATCCATCAGCTTTGAATATATCACAGCCTTCAATGTGGTGGGCTAATTGGACTGCAACTTTCCTGTCCATAAAATTATTAGTGCTATCCGTATCAATCAAAATAGTGACAGGTTGATGCTTCAAAGTTCCTCCGATTTTCATAGTTTGTAGGTTAGTGTAGCCAGCCAATGCATGCACTGTATGTGTGATGGCTTCGATATCTTCATCAGTTTTCATACCTTTATGATTGGAGTCCAACTCTTTTACTTTCGGTCCTCTCCAATTGGCTCAATCATCATATGTTGCCCTTGTTTATATTGGTGCTCCATACTCCACTTTTCATCATAGTGTAAACCCTTTGCTGATCTTTCATTGAGTTCTTCTTGGGTTAGTCTTCGGGTATCAAGGCTTTGGTTGGGAATAGATGGAGCTAGTGGCTTACTAATCATCTGGTTGTTGTCACTTCTGTTTCCATGATTTTCCCTGTTGATTTTTTTCTCATGTAGATGTGGGAATGAGATCGTAGCTATCATAGTACGGGGTTAACGAGCCTTAACTTCACACCGAATCTCTGGAATAAGCCCTTCAATAAATGTATCCAGAAGTTGTCATTCCGACCAATCTCTAGCTTGATTTGATAATCTTTCAAACCTATTCTGATATTCCAGCACTGTAGAAGTCTGACAAATTTTGACAAGCTGTCCATCCACCTTCATGTACGAGTAGATTGTGTCACAATCTTGGAGCCCTTTTCTAGTATTTTGAAATCTGTGCAATATAGAACTTGAGCTCACACCTTGTTGAAATTTACTAAGGCTCCCTAGTAAGTCCTTTTCGAAATCATTTAGTATTTCTTATAACCGGTTCTCAATTCTAATTTCCAATGCTTCCATTTGTTCTTTCACTAAGTTATCGGTGGTCATTGCATAAGACTACAAATCTGTAATCTCAACTCTTGTTTTTGGTGTCGGTCAAGGGCGAGGAGGTGGATGCCAAGGGCAGTGCTCCAGTCGCTGCGTTGGAGGAAGAGTAGCTGCTCTATTTCTATCATTGCGTGGGGTGAGAGCGCCGAGGTTGGAAGGCGACTGCGTTGATGTGGCTGCAGCTGGGGCAGCGTCGCCAAGGGCCTGTCGCTGCGGTGGTTGCGACGGTGTGGATGGAAGGGGAGAAATGGGGATGATAATGATCACAACATTCGATGTGGTAAGCTAATCGGGCTACAACTTTTCTATCCATAAAATTATTAGTGCTACCCATATCAATCAAAACATTGACAAACTGGTGTTTTAGAGTTCCCCCAATTTTCATTGTTTGTGGATTAGAGTAGCCAGCCAATGTATGCACTATATGTGTGACAGCTTCAACATCATCATTAGTTTCCACTTCTTCATGATCGGAATCTGATACTACTACTTCCGGTTCATCCTCGATCTGTTCAATCATCAAAAGTCTTCCTTGTTTGCATCGATGCTCCTTACTCCACTTTTCATCGCAATGCCAGCACAAACCCTTCGCTAACCTTTCTTTGAGTTCCTCTCGGGTTAGTCTCCTTACTCCACACTGATTTTTTCTTCATGTAGGCGTGCAAATGAATTCGCAGCCATCATAGTGCGGGGTTGACAAGCTTTAACCTCGCACCGGATCTCGGGAATAAGCCCTTCAATAAATATACCCAAAAGTTGTCATTCTGACCAATCTCTAGCTTGGTTGGACAATCTTTCAAATCTACTCTGATACTCCAACATTATAGAAGTCTAACGAATTTTGATGAGTTGGCCATCAACATTCTCATATTCGGATGGGCCAAAGCAAACAAGAAGTCCTCTTTTAAACTGCTCCCACGACGGAATTCCATGGCAAGTTTCGTACCAATCATACCACTGAATTGCATCTCCATCTGTTGAATCTCGGATTTTGATGATAAAATCAATTGATGGGTTATTTGATCTAATCCATATTATTGAGTTAAGTGTGCAGGATTAACTATGATAAACATAAAACACAAAGCAAGTATACCGGAGTCGAGTTCGATGAACGTTTAAGAGTCCGAAGAATCGTCGGAGATGCTGCCGAAACCAACCGAGAAGAAAACGGGAACCTGTTGGAAGTTCGCCGAAGGGATCGTCGGAGGTTTGCAGAGATCACCGAGAAGTCTCAGCTACTCATTAAAGTCATCACAAGTTCGGGGCGTGCTTGACCCCCGTCGAAGGAAGTTCGCCTGAAAGCTCATGGGAACAAGACTTGGACGTCAGCGATTAATAAATTGCTTAGGATGTGTTTTGTTATGTAGTTCACTTGTAATTAGGATTAGGATTAAGAAGATAATCCTATATCCTGGTTAGGGGCCAACTGGGGCAAAAGTCAGATTTGGTTTGGGCTAAAAGTAAGCCAAACCAAGTGAGGAGGGGCCAAAGCGGTGGCACCGCTTAATGGCTGGTGGTAATGGCCAAGATCGGGAACCCAAAGAGAATTTGAATTTTGGAGCCCAAATTTTGGAGCCCAAATTTGAATCCTCTTGAGGCCTATAAATACCCCTCAAATCTCAGCTGAGAACACAACTTTTTGAGCAGCAAGAGTTTGAGAGAAAGGTCTTAGAAAAGTGTTAGCTTGTCTTCTTTTCAATTTGCTAGTGTTCATATCATCTCTTCTCGAAAATCTGTAAGAGAGTGAACCGCTTGTAAAGAGTTGTAAGAGGGGTATTTACCCTTCCATTTCAAGAGACTTGCTAGTGGAAGGTGGGAGCCTCATCGAAGAGGGGCCTCGTAAGTGGAGTAGGTCATTTGACCGAACCACTCTAAAATCGGCGTGATCCTTGGTTTGCATTTCATTATTGCTATTTACATTATTGCAAACCTTCTTATATGCTTTAGTTCCTTATTACTTTTGCTGCGCATATTTAAGAATACGCTTTCAAGATTAAGCTTGTCAAGTTTCGCTCTTATCATACGAAAGATTTTTTAAAAACCGAAGTTTTAATCCGCTGCACTAATTCAGCCCCCCCTCTTAGTGCTGCTCCGATCCTAACAATTGGTATCAGAGCAAGGTTATCTCTCATATTTGGTTTAATACCCAAGAGAGATGGCTTACTCCGGCATGCAAGAGGGCCATTCTATCACACGTCCACCTATGTTTAATGGGTCGGATTACACGTATTGGAAGACTCGGATAAGGATCTTCCTCATTTCTATGGATTTTGAGCTTTGGACTATTGTTGAAAACGGATTTCAAAAATCTTCTCTTCCGATGAGCGAATGGAATGAATCGGAGAAGAAGGTTTTTGCTTTAAATGCAAAGGCTATGAATGCCTTGTTTTGTGCACTAGACAAAAACGAATTTAATCGTGTTTCAATTTGTGATTCGGCTTTTGATATTTGGAGAACTCTTGAGGTCACTCATGAAGGCACTAGCCGAAGTGAAAGAGTCCAAAATCAACATTCTTGTGCACTCTTACGAACTTTTTTCCGAATGAAACCAAGTGAGTCCATCGGAGATATGTACACCCGGTTTACGGATGTCATCAATGGACTCAAAGCTCTTGGTAAAGATTTTACTAACTTTGAACTAGTAACTAAAATCTTAAGATCCCTCCCTAAAAGTTGGGATCCAAAAGTTTCTGACCATTCAAGAGGCCAAAGACCTTAAAACATTCCCTCTTGAAGAACTCATTGGGTCTCTAATGACCTATGAATGACATGTCAAGCTCATGACGAGCTCGAGAACCCCATTCCAAAGAACAGGAAGGATATGGACTCAAATCACAAGAAGACCACTTGAAAGGAACATCAAGTGATGAGGATGGTGACAATGACATTGCACTTTTGACTCAAAAAATTCAAAAAAAAATATTTAAGGAAGAACAAATTTAAAAATAATACAAAAAAATAAATTTGAACAAAAGAAGGACCAAGTGATTTGCTATGAATGCAAAAAAACGGGACACTACAAGAATGATTGCCCTCAAGCCAAAAAAAAGAGAACACCAAAGAAGAAGGGCTCAAGGCAACATGGGATGACTCAAACACATCCGAAGAAGAGGAGTCCAACACCGAGCAAGTTGCTCACTAAGCCCTAATGGCCTTGAAGAAGAGGTAAAGGATTTAATTAATGCAGATTTACCTTATCATGATTTATTAAATGCCTTCCATGAGTTATTTGATGAATGTAAGACAATTAGTAGAAAATACAAATTGCTAAGAAAGGAGCATGATAGTCTTACTTGTGCTTTTGATAAATTAAAAAAACTGAATATCATGATTGTCTAGCTCCATGTGTTAAATGCCATGATTTAGAAACTCTCCAAAATGAGAACTTAGTACTTAAGGACACCTTGAAGAAATTGAGGTCGGTAGCAAGTCCTTAAACATGATCCTTACAAATAAGGGTCCGTTCTAAAAGGAGTGGAATCGGATTTGTGAGAAGTACTCACCAAAAATCCAACCACCTTCGTTAAAGGTCCTATCTTACATGTTCAACATCAAAGCAATTGCAACTTTTGTTGCAAATATGGACATATAACTTACCAATGTCCATTCAAGAAAATTAGTCTGAACAATTTGATTTGGGTTCCTAAAGGAACCATGATCAAGTCTATGCAACATGATAAACAAGTTAGATTAGTTTTTGAGGCACCCAAAAGTAAATGGGTACCTAAAAATAATTCCTTCTTGTAGAAACATACACCATCACATGCTAGGAGCAAGAGATGGTATCTTGATAGTAGATGCTCAAGGCATATGACCGGAGATCCATCCCAATTCACCAAGCTCACTAGCATGGACGAAGGCTATGTCACCTTCGGAGACAACAACAAGGGCAAAATCATTGGCAAGGGAACCATAGGTAACAAATCAAGTTTTTCCATTGATGATGTGTTACTAGTTGATGGATTAAAACATAATCTATTGAGCATTAGTCAATTATGCGATAAAGGTTATATCGTTAGATTTGAATCAAATATGTGCATTATTGAAAAACCAAATCATAACATGACTATGATTGCTTTAAAACAAAATAATGTCTATACCATCAATCTTGATGAACTAAGTAATGAAATGTGTTTCTCCGCCATAAATAATGATGCTTGGCTTTGGCATAGGAGATTAGGCCATGCAAGCATGAAAACAATATCTAAAATCTCATCTCAAGAATTAGTACAGAGATTCCGAATATGAAGTTTATTAAAGATAAGGTATCGATGCATGTCAACTAGGGAAACAAATAAAAAACAAGCTTCAAAACAAAAAAAATCAAATTAGCACCACTAGACCGTTACAATTGATCCATTTGGACTTATTTGGACCAATTGATACAACAAGTCTAGGTGGAAGCAAATATGCTTTTTTGTAATTGTGGATGACTACTCTAGATACACTTGGACCTATTTCTTAGCTCACAAAAGTGATTGTTTCAAGTGTTTCTTCAAATTTTGTAAACTCACTCAAAACGAAAAAAGGGTTCATGATTTCATCAATTCGAGTGATCATGGTGGCTTAATTTCAAAACCATGACTTTCAAAATTTTTGTGAAGTTAATGGATACAACCATAATTTCTCCACTCGAGAAATCCCCAACAAAATGGAGTAGTTGAAAGAAAAAAATAGAAACCTACAAGAATGACAAGAACTATGTTAAATGAACATAGTTTACCTAAGTATTTTTAAATGAAGCAGTAGATACTGGCTTGCTACATCATGAATAGAGTCCTAATAAGACCTTCCTTATCAAAAACTCCCTATGAATTATGGAATAAAAAAACCAAATATTTCCTATTTTAAAGTTTTCGGTTGTAAATGCTTTATTTTAAATGAAAGGGATGCCTTAGGAAAATTTGATGCAAAATCCGATGAAGGCATCTTTCTTGGTTACTCTTCCGTTTCGAAAGCCTTTCAGATTTTTAATAAAAGAACCTTAGTAATTGAAGACTCTATTCATGTAGTTTTTAATGAAGTCTCAAATTTTAAGAAAAGTGATTTTGATGATGATCTTGGTTTTGATAATTTGAATTTAAATGAACCCTCTCCTCAAAATAGCAACTTGGATACACCTTCTTCCGAAATTTCCTTACCTAAGGAATGGAAGTATATAGATGTTCATCCAAAGGAGCTAATTATAGGGGATACATCTAAAGGGGTTCAAACTCGTTCCTCTTTCAAGAATTTTTGTGCTAATGTCGCCTTCCTCTCTCAAATCGAACCTAAGTGCATTGACGAGGCCATAAAAGATGATTTTTGGATTATTGCAATGCAAGAGGAACTGAATCAATTTGAGAGAAACAAGGTGTGGGAGCTTATTCCTAGACCTAGTGACCATCTAGTCATTGGTACTAAGTGGGTCTTTAGAAACAAGCAAGACGAAAATGGTATCGTGGTTAGAAACATGGCTAGATTAGTGGCCAAAGGTTTCAACCAAGAAGAAGGTATCGATTACGAAGAAACCTTCGCTCCCGTGGCTCAATTAGAAGCCATAAGGATGCTCCTTGCCTATGCTAGTAGTTATAATTTTAAACTATTTCAAATGGATGTCAAAAGTGCCTTCTTGAATGGCTTTATTTCCGAAGAAGTATATGTCGAACAACCTCCCAGATTTGAAAATTCTCTTCTTCCTAATCATTTATTCAAATTGACTAAGGCTCTCTATGGCTTGAAACAAGCTCCTAGAGCTTGGTATGAAAGGCTTAGTTCCTTTCTTATTTTAAATAATTTTACCAAAGGCAAGGTTGATACTACATTGTTTATTAAACATTTTGAAAATAATTTTCTTATCGTGCAAATTTATGTTGACGATATTATTTTTGGCTCTTCGGATGAGTCATTATGTGAATCATTTGCCAAATCTATGAGCCATGAATTTGAAATGAGTTTAATGGGGGAATTAACTTTCTTTTTAGGATTACAAATCAAACAACTTAAGGATGGTATATTTATTAACCAATCTAAATACACATTATAATTGTTAAAACGATTTAACATGGATAATTCAAATGCAATAAACACCCCTATGAGTACTGCGACTAAGTTAGATATGGATGAAAATAGTGAAAATTTCGATCAAAAAACATATAGGGGAATGATAGGTAGTCTACTCTACCTTACCGCGACTAGACCGGATATTATGTTTAGTGTAGGACTTTGTGCTAGGTTTCAATCAAATCCTAAATTATCTCATCTTAAAAGTGTTAAAAGAATATTTAGGTATTTTAAAGGAACTCCAAATTTAGGATTATGGTATCCAAAATCTGAAAAATTTGATTTAATGGCCTATGCGGATGCTGATTTTGGTGGATGCAGAATAGATAGAAAAAGTACATCCGAAACATGCCAATTTTTAGGGCATGCACTTGTTTCTTGGACTTCCAAGAAACAAAATTCAGTTGCACTATCTACGGCGGAAGCCGAATACATTGCTGCAAGTGCATGCTGTGCACAAGTTGTTTGGATGAAAAATATATTAGAAGACTATGGAATTCACTTTAAAAATATTCCCATAAAATGTGATAATACAAGTGCTATATGTCTTACTAAAAATCCAATTCAGCATTCTAGAACTAAGCACATCGACGTTAGGCATCATTTCATACGCGATCATGTCCTTAACAATAATGTTGTTCTAGAATTCATTGACACAAAGCATCAATTAGCAGATATATTCACAAAAGCCTTGAATGAAGACCAATTTGAATTCATTAGAAGGGAATTAGGTATGTTAAATTGTCCCTAAACAATAAACTTGTTTGATTGGATTTTCCGTAAAGTCTTTCATCTTCTTTCCATCTCTCGGTGAATCTAATCATTCTCCTTCAAATTCCATATGACATGTTGTGAAATCTCGAAATCGATTTTGATGACTTGATTATGAATTTCAAGTTACCGATTTGATTTAAATAAGTTTTATCTAAATCATAATCTTGATCTTGCAAAATTGGAATCACAAATAATATCTTTTGGCATTCATGAATTGATACTTACAAATATGAAAGTATTGGCATTCATGACTTGAAACATTGTATGCTTAAATTAATCATTCTCCTATGTTTCAAAATTCTTTAAATGCCTTATATGATGATTGAAAAGTAATGTTGAGATTTTAATGAATTTAACGATTTGAATGAGTTTGTATTCGAATTATGATCTTGACTTTGTGAAATTACTACTTGAATTTTTTTTTATCCCAATCTCTCTCTTGTACATCTACAATTTCTATTATTTATAGAAAGAAGAGATTAGATAATATGAATGCATGCTGAATTTTCCTCTAAAATGAACTCTACGTAAATATTTTTGCATACTTAATTTTCAATGATAAAATTGTTGTATGACAAAATATGTGCTTCAAGTCTCATTTCCCTTTTTGTTGATGACAAAGGGGGAGAAAAGTGATGACTTATATCATTCTTAATAGCATGACAAAATATGAATTGCAAAATCTTTGAGAAAAGTGATTGATATGAATGACTTATATGCCTTGCAAAATCCTTGAAAATATCACAAGATTGATTGATCATATTGAAAGTATACCTTACATCTAAATCATAAAATTTATATTGAAAATATTTATCTTCTGTCGTAGTAAAATTCGTCCCTTTTCATTTAACTTATGATTTTCATAGAAGTTTTATACTCACTATTATTTAATGAGGATCACGATAAGCTCTACGGTTAGAACTTATCGGGTTATGCTTGAATCCAATGGGATGGAATTCAAGTGTTTTTTTTATCTTCTCATAATATGGCATATAGATAGGGGGAGTTATGTTTAACTCCGTCATCAATTGATTGTCATCATCAAAAAGGGGGAGATTGTTGAATCTCGGATTTTGATGATAAAATCAATTGATGGGTTATTTGATCTAATCCATATTATTGAGTTAAGTGTGCAGGATTAACTACGATAAACAGAAAACACAAAGCAAGTATACCGGAGTCGAGTTCGATGAACGTTTAAGAGTCCGAAGAATCGTCGGAGATGCTGCCGGAACCAACCGAGAAGAAATCAGGAACCTGTTGGAAGTTCGCCGAAGAGATCGTCGGAGGTTCGCAGAGATCACCGAGAAGTCTCAGCTACTCATTAAAGTCATTACAAGTTCGGGAGCGTGCTTGGACCCCGTCGAAGGAAGTTCGTCGGAAAGCTCGTCGGAACAAGACTTGATGTTCGCGGTTAATAAATTGCTTAGGATGTGTTTTGTTATGTAGTTCACTTGTAATTAGGATTAGGATTAAGAAGATAATCCTATATCCTGGTTAGGGGCCAACTGGGGCCAAAGTCAGATTTGGTTTGGGCTAAAAGTAAGCCAAACCAAGTGAACCGGCGGGCCAGGCGATGGCACCGCCTAGCTGGGCGGTGACACCTCCTGGGCTGGGCGGTGGCACCGCTTGGCTGGGCGGTGGCACCGCCAGCATCGGGAACCCAAAGAGAATTTGAATTTTGGAGCCCAAATTTTGGAGCCCAAATTTGAATCCTCTTGAGGCCTATAAATACCCCTCAAATCTCAGCTGAGAACACAACTTTTTGAGCAGCAAGAGTTTGAGAGAAAGGTCTTAGAAAAGTATTAGCTTATCTTCTTTTCAATTTGCTAGTGTTCACATCATCTCTTCTCGAAAATCTGTAAGAGAGTGAACCGCTTGTAAAGAGTTGTAAGAGGGGTATTTACCCTTCCATTTCAAGAGACTTGCTAGTGGAAGGTGGGAGCCTCATCGAAGAGGGGCCTCGCAAGTGGAGTAGGTCATTTGACCGAACCACTCTAAAATCGGCGTGATCCTTGGTTTGCATTTCATTATTGCTATTTACATTATTGCAAACCTTCTTATATGCTTTAGTTCCTTATTACTTTTGATGTGCATATTTAAGAATACGCTTTCAAGATTAAGCTTGTGAAGTTCCGCTCTTATCATACGAAAGATTTTTTAAAAACTGAAGTTTTAATCCGCTGCACTAATTCACCCCCCCCCTCTTAGTGCTGCTCCGATCCTAACACCATCGAGCTGGATTGAGGCCACTTCTACCTTGGATTCTTCTGGGGTTTTGTGAAAATGAAAAAAATTTTCCGCCCTAGAGATCCAGCTGGTTGGATCCCCATCTTCCCATCATGGAAATTCTACCCTGATACGTGGGGAGTGTGTGTCACCATCCTGGGGCCCTTTTCCTGTATCTTCCGATCTGTTTAGCGTAGAACTTGAGCTCCCATCTTATTGAAACTGGCTAAAGTGCTCTAACAAGTTCTTTTTGAAATCATGAAGAGTTTCTTGTAGCTGATTTTCAATTCTGGTTTCCAACGCTTCCATTTGTGCCTTCATTGAGTTATCGGTAGCCATTGCATACGATAGCAAGTCGATAATCCTCGGTTCTTGTTTCTGATGTCTAGTCAAGGGCATCTGTACAGTAACTGGCAGTAGCAACGACAATGGCGACAGCCGGCAGCAGCAAGGGACCCCACACGGCTGTGGCGCAGCTGAAAACTAAGGCAGAGCAAGTGTGCTCTGTTTCGGTTAGATGCAGAGCAAGTGTGCTCTGTTTCGGTTAGATGCAGAGCGAGGTGGAGCGGCGGTGGCTGGGAGGCGAGCGGTGGTCGTCGCACGGTGGCCCACAGCGGTGATGGGTCAGCTAGGCGGCGACGGTGCTCGAGGGGAAGAGGAGTGCTGGAGGAGGCGCGGCTAGTGGAGGCACGGCTGGAAACAAGGGCAACAGTAGTGAGTTGCCCTGTTTCGGTTGCCGTGAGGAGGGGGGCAACCTGCGACTGCAACTGCGACCTAAGGGGCGGGGCACGGCTAGAGTTGCAGCTAGGAGGCGGGCGGCGATGATCGATCGGCCGAGAAGCAGCGACGGCGGTGGAGAAGAAGTTGCCCTGCAGCGGCGGTAGAGAAGACGAGCAGGGCTACGGCGGAGTGGGACGCTGGCAGCGTCGTCTCCTGGAAGCGGTGGTGGCTCGGGTGGGAGGCGGCGGTGGACTCTGGCCGGAAGTGGGGCAGAGCCGGTTGCTGGCCGGAGAGCAGCGACGGGCGGCGGGTGGGCTGGCCGGAAGCAGGGGAAGCAGGGGAAGCAGGGGTGCGTGGTGCGGTTACTGCTTCTTCTCTCTTTCTTTCTTTCTTTCTTTCTTTTTTTTTTTTTTTCTTTTGATAGCTTCGTTGCAACGAGAACGCCAAGATCGTCGCTTTGATACCAAATGATAAGACCCTAAAGTCTTATCATAAAAAAGAAGAAGAGAAAGGGGATGATCACTTCGAGAGGATCGGCCCTCCTTGATTACTTCGAGGGGATCGACCTTCTAGGGTTTGTCAAAAGACAGAATAATATTTTTCATAGATCATTGAAAAGAAGTAGTTACATCTCTATTTATAGAGTTCCGACTTTAGCTAAACTAAACAGACTTAATAAATACACAAAAAATAAAAGAAAAACACAAAAAATAAAAAGAAAAATACCCTAAGTCTTATCGTTGGCTGATACCAAATGGTCTGTTTCTATTAAATAAATAGACTACAATCGGCGGCTACAGCAATAGAAGGTGCCACTGTTTTTGTTGCTGCATGGTGGTTGCTGTGTACTTTGTTTTTGTCGCACCACCGAAGGAGTTTGCCGGAAGGGTCACGAACGGTTGAGGAGAAGGAGGAGTCGGCAGTGTCACGGTTGGGAACAAGGGCAACTGGTGAGTTGCCCTGTTTCTGGCACTACGGATGCAGAGCAAGGAGGATCGACTGCTGGGAGGCATGCGGCGGTTGTCGCACGGTGGCCCGCACGGTGATGGGTCGGTTGGGCGGTGACGGCGCTGGTGGGGAAGAAGGGAAGCAAGGTTACGACGGGTTACGCCAAGGATCGTTGCTCTAATACCAAATGATAAAACCCTAAAGTCTTATCGTCGCTCTGATACCAAATGATAAGACTTGAAAGTCTTATCGTAAAAAGAAGAAGAGAAAGGGGATAATCACTTCAAAGGGATCGGCCTCCTTGATCGCTTCGAGGGGATCGGCCCTCCTTGATCGCTTCGAGGGAATCGACCCTTCTTGATCGCTTCGAGGGGATTGGCCTCCTAGGGTTTATCAAAAGACAGAATAGTATTTTTCATAGATTACTGAAAAGAAGCAATTACATCCCTATTTATAGAGTTCCACCCAGAGTCCATCAAGACTTGAACTCTAATAATAAATAAATATTAAATAAACCTCTACTTGACTCTAATTGAACCAAACCGACTCAATAAACAACTGGACTAAACAGACTCAATAAACATTATTCAAAAGCTTAGAAAAAGGATCCTAATAGTCCACTAGAGGCCTTCCTTCAATAGGTGAAGGCCAACCATCCTTTTACAACTTTACTCCTTTTAACGGGTTTAGGAGACAAACCTTACAGATTTTCACTCCTCTCTTGAATGATCAAAACTTAGATGAAAAGAGGGAGAAGAACTTTTGGCATTTTACAACACTTTTGAGCTCTCAAATTCTCAAAATAAGATCAAGATTCGATGCCCTTTCGTTCAGGAAAGGGTGAGATTTATATAGGCCCCAACTGGTTTAAATTTGGAGCTCAAAAATGACATCTCCCGGATTTCCGGTGTCTTGGCGGTACTACCACCATAATTGGGTGGCACTACCTCCTAGCATTGCTCGGAGACCGAGCTTAGGCGGTACCACCGCTCAACTTCGCTTGGAGATCGAGCTCAGGCAGTACCATCGCCTGATAGGGGTAGTACCACTGCCCAGCATTCCTGAGAGATTGAGCTCCTAGGTGGTGCCACCGCTGACTAGGGATTCTGGGTCCGAATGGGCTGATCCATTCGGTCCAATTTGGGTCTATCAAGGGCCCAATTGCCCCCAGATTAAGTTAATGGGATCACCTCCTATTTCTAACTTAATCTACATGCTAACTACGATATTTAAGACATTAATACTACAACTTACTCCGTTGCATCAATCGCTTCTTTCGGCGAACTTCCGGCGAACTTCCGACGAACATCCGACGAACCCTCGGCGATGCTCCAACGGACTTCCGGCAAACTCCTGGACTTGCGACGATCCACTTGGCAAATTCCGACGAGCTTCTTTAGCAAGCTCTTGGACTTCTCGGATTTGTTCCCGCAGAACCTCTGACGACCGTCCGGACTTTCGTCGAACTCTCGAACCCCCCAACATGATCATGGTCTTGACTCCGACGCAATTTCTGCTACATGTCTTACTTTCATTGTAGTTAGTCCTACACACTTATCTCAACATATGAATTAGATAACAAATGACAATTGATTTCATCATCAAAATCCAAGATTCAACATAAATGAATTTCATTAAATCATGCTTCAATTTTAACAAAGAGAAGGGATTTATGAAAAGGATCAAGATATTCATACGAAATCAAATCCCCATTCTTGCAAGTGATCATCTTACACTAAAAATTCATAAAATTTTTCTTTCATGAGAAGAGTAAGGAAGAAGCATCAAATGAAGAATTAAAAATCCTTGAATAAAACTTTATAAATCAAATCCATTCAAAAATTCACAAGCGTGAAATCTGTGAGAGATGTATTTGTCATTGAAATCCATGAAGTGATTAAGTGTATAAAAAATCATTAAGTGATGGAGCATCATATGAACCAAGTTAAGAGGAAAACGAAATAGATTCATAAAAGCTCTGTTCATGAGATGAATTAAGAGGAAAATAATCTGAAAAAGAAATATAACAAACTCATGCATTCGGATAATTTAACATTCCTAACTCTCTTCTAATAAAATCAAATTGTTCTTCATTTAAAGGTTTTGTAAAGATATCGACTAATTAATATTTTATATCAATAAACTCTAAAACTATATCAAGATTATTAACATGATCTCGTATAAAGTGATACCTAATGTCAATATGTTTAGTTCTAGAGTGTTGAATAAGATTTTTCATTAAACATATTATACTTGTGTTATCACATTTTATAATAATATTCTTAAGATAAATTCCATAATCTTCTAATTTATTTTTCATCCATACGACTTATGCATAATATGCACTAGCCGCTATATTCGGCTTCAATCGTAGATAGTTCAACCAAGTTTTGTTTCTTGAAAGACTAAGAGACAAGTGCTTGACCTAAGAATTGACAAGTTCCGGATGTGCTTTTTCTATCTAATCTACATCCAGCAAAATATGCATCAGCATAAGCAATCAATTCGAAGTTTTCAGATTTTAGATACCATAATCCTAGATTAGTGGTTCCTTTAAGATATCTAATAATTCTTTTAACTAATTTAAGATGAGATAGCTTAGGATTAGATTAAAACCTAGCACAAAATTCTATGCTAAACATGATGTCCGGTCTAGTTGCAGTGAGGTATAGTAAACTATCTATTATACCCCTATAAGCTTTTTGATCAAAGCTTTTCCACTTTCGTCATGTCTAACTTAGTGGATGTACTCATAGGAGTATTGATAGCTTTTGAATCATCCATATCAAACCATTCTAGCAAGTCTAATGCATATTTTGTTTGACTAAGAAAAATATCATTACTAAGTTGTTTGATTTGTAAGCCTAAAAAGAAAGTTAGTTCACCCATTAAGCTCATTTCAAACTCTTGACTCATACTCTTGGCAAACGATTCACATAGAGATTCATTTGTAGAACCAAATATAATATCATCAATGTAAATTTGAACAACAAGAAAATTATTTTCAAAATTTTTAATAAACAATGTAGTATTGACCTTGTCTTTAGAAAAATTATTTTGGATAAAAAATGAGCTAAGTCTCTCGTACCAAGCCCTTAGGGCTTGTTTCAATCCATAAAGAGCTTTAGTTAATTTAAACACATAATTAGAAAAATTATCATTCTCAAATCCGGGTAGTTGTTCAATATAAACTTCTTCGAAAATAAAGCCATTAAGAAAAGTGCTTTTGGCATTCATTATAACTTAAAATTATTACTACTAGAATAGGCAAGGAGCATCTTATAGCTTCTAATCGTGCCACAGGAGTGAAGGTTTCGTCATAATCGATACCTTCTTCTTGGTTGAAACCTTTGGTTACTAATCTAGCCTTGTTTCTAACTATGATACCAAATTCATCTTATTTGTTTCTAAAGACCCATTTAGTACCAATAACTAAATGGTCATTTGGCTTCGGAACAAACTTCCACACCTCATTTCTCCCAAATTAATTCAACTCTTCTTGTATTGTGATAACCCATGAATCATCTTTCAAGGCCTTGCAAATGCATTTAGGTTCAATTTGAGAAAGAAAAGCGACGTTGGCACAAAACTTTTTAAGAGAAGAACGAGTTTGAACCCCTTTTGATGTGTCTCCTATGATTAGCTCCTTAGGATGAGCATCTACATACTTTCATTCCTTGGGTGAGGATGTTTCGGAAGAAGATGCATCCACGTTACTAGTTGAAGGAGAATGTTCATTTAAATTCAAAGCATCAAAATTAAGATCATCATCAAACTTATTTTTCTTAAATTCAGAAACTTTATTAAAGACAACATGAATAGATTCTTCTATAACCAAAGTTCTTTTGTTAAAAATATGAAAGGCTTTAGAAATAGAAGAATAGCCAAGAAAAATCCCTTCATCGGATTTTGCATCAAACTTTCCTAATGCATCTTTTTCATTCAAGATAAAACATTTACAAATGAAAACTTTAAAATATGAAATGTTGGGTTTTTTGTTGTTCCATAATTCATAAGGAGTTTTGGAAAGTAATGATCTAACTAGAACCCTATTCATGACATAGCATGTCATATTAACGGCTTTGGCCCAAAAATATTTGGGTAGGCTATTTTCGTTCAACATGGTTCTTACTATTTTTTGTAAGTTTCTATTTTTTCTTTCTATTACTCCATTTTATTGAGGATTTTTCGGAGTAGAGA
Organism: Musa schizocarpa; assembly: GCA_900464855.2. Taxonomy (NCBI): domain Eukaryota; kingdom Viridiplantae; phylum Streptophyta; class Magnoliopsida; order Zingiberales; family Musaceae; genus Musa; species Musa schizocarpa. The sequence continues at coordinate 20,319,980 of LS990922.1, read as the reverse complement.
AATTATGGTTGTATCCATTAGATTCACAAAAAATTTAGAAACCATGGTTTTGAAATTTGCCACCATGATCACTCCGTATTGATGAAATCATAAAGCCTTTTTTATTTTGAACAAGTTTACAAAACTTAAAAAATACCTAAAGTAATCAAACTTTCCTAAGGCATCTTTTTTATTCAAGATAAATTATTTACAATCAAAAACTTTAAAATATGAAACATTGGATTTTTTGTTGTTCCATAATTCATAAGGAGTTTTGGAAAATAATGATCTTACTAGAACCCTATTCTTCTTTATTATTTACAATAACAAAGGGGAGAAAGGAAATCACAACCATTTCAAGAGATCGATAAATCTATTCATTTCATTTTGAATCTCTTGAAAGGGACTTTGTTGATTTGATAAATTGAATGAGTTAAAAATAATGATGAATGTTTTGAAAATAAATGTTTATATCATATTTGACGATTTTACATTTTGAAATTAGGCATGATGAGTTGAAGTGATGTAGGTTTAAAAATATTTATTCAAATGAATGAATCGACAATCTTTTTGTCAAATGAATCATGATTTTTCATGTGAATTCTTGAAATTATAACTTGAGTCTTCTTTTTGAATTAAGATTGTTTCCTATCATGCTTTCTATTTACAAAAGAAGAAATTTGTCAAAAATAATATATGGTCTTTTGATATTCATGACTTGATTCTTCATCTTTGTTATTTATGTTGAATCTCGGATTTTGATGATAAAATCAATTGATGGGTTAAATGATCTAATCCATATTATTGAGTTAAGTGTGCAGGATTAACTATGATAACCAGAAAACACAAAGCAAGGATACCGGAGTCAAGTTCGATGGACGTTTAAGAGTCCGAAGAATCGTCGGAGATGCTGTCGGAACCAACCGAGAAGAAATCGGGAACCTGTCGGAATTTTCGGAAGTTCACCGAAGAGATCGTCGGAGGTTCACAGAGATCACCGAGAAGGCTCGGCTACTCATTAAAGTCATCACAAGTTCGGGAGCTTGCTGGGAGCCCGTCGGAAGAAGTTCGTTGGAAAGCTCGCCGGAACAATACTCGACGTTCACAGTTGAAAACTTGCTTAGGATGTGTTTTGTTATGTAGTTCACTTATAATTAGGATTAGGATTAAGAGATAATCCTATATCCTGGTTAGGGGCCAACTGGGCCCAAAATTAGACTTGGTTTGGGCTAAATTTGAAGCCCAACAAGTGAACCGAAGGGTCTGGCGGTGGCACCGCCAGATTGGGCGGTTGCACCACCCAACACCCGAGAGCTGGGCGGCAGCACCGCCTGGGCTGGGCGGTGGCACCGCCCAGCATTGTCAGTGTCTGACACTGATAGGCGGTGGCACCGCCACTGATAGTCGGTGGCACCGCCAGCATCGGGAACTCAAAGAGAATTCAAATTTTGGAGCCCAAATTTGAATCCTCTTGAGGCCTATAAATACCCTTCAAATCTCAGCTGAGATAACAACTTTTTGAGCAACAAGTGTTTGAGAGAAAGGTCATAGAAAAGTCTTAGCTAGCCTTGTTTTCAATTTGCTAGTGTTCACCTCCTTCTTTCTTGCTGAAAATCTGTAAGAGAGTGAACTGCTTGTAAAAAGTTGTAAGAGAGGTATTCACCCTTCCCCTTCAAGAGATTTGCTAGTGGAAGGTGGGAGCCTCATCGAAGAGGGGCCTCGCAAGTGGATGTAGGTCATTTGACCGAACCACTATAAAATCGACGTGATCTCTGGTTTGCATTTACTTATTATCATTTATATTACTGCAAACCATTTGCACTTTAATGCTATACTGCTTTGTCTCCGTCTTACTTATCCCTTTAAGTTCAAACACAATCGAAACGATTTTAAACAAAAACGTTGCTTTTATCGTACGAAGTTTCCGAAAAGTGTTTAAATCGTGAAAAGTTATCGCACTTTACCGCTGCACTAATTCACCCCCCCCCCCACCTCTTAGTGCCGCTCCAATCCTAACAATTGGTATCAGAGCAAGGCTCACTCTCATATTTGGTTTAATACCCAAGAGAGATGGCTTACTCCGGCATGCATGAGGGACACTCTATCACACGTCCACCTATGTTTAATGGGTCGGATTACACGTATTGGAAGACCCATATGAGGATCTTCCTCATTTCCATGGATTTCGAACTTTGGACTATTGTCAAAAACGGATTTCAAAAATCTTCTCTTCCGATGAGCGAATGGAATGAATCGGAGAAGAAGGTTTTTACTTTAAACACAAAGGCTATGAATGCCTTGTTTTGTGCACTAGATAAAAATAAGTTTAATCGTGTTTCAATTTGTGATTCGGCTTTTGATATTTGGAGAACTCTTGAGGTCACTCATGAAGGCACTAGCCGAGTGAAAGAGTCTAAAATCAACATCCTTGTGCACTCGTACGAACTTTTCCGAATAAAACCAAGTGAGTCCATCGGAGTCATGTACACCCTGTTTACGGATGTCATTAATGGACTCAAAGCTCTTGGTAAAGATTTTACTAACTTTGAACTAGTAACTAAAATCTTAAGATCCCTCCCTAAAAGTTGGGATCCAAAAGTTACGGTAATTCAAGAGGCCAAAGACCTTAAAACATTCCCTCTTGAAGAACTTATTGGGTCTCTAATGACCTATGAAATGACATGTCAAGCTCATGATGAGCTCGAGAACCCCCTTCCAAAGAACAGGAAGGATATGACACTCACATCACAAGAAGACCACTTGAAAGGAACATCAAGTGATGAGGACAGTGACAATGACATTGCACTTTTGACTCAAAAATTTTAAAAATATTTAAGAAAGAACAAATTTAAAAATAATACAAAAAATAAGTTTGAACACAAAAAGGACCAAGTGATTTGCTATGAATGCAAAAAACCGGGACACTACAAGAACGATTGCCCTCAAGCCAAAAAGAGAACATCAAAGAAGAAGGCGCTCAAGGCAACGTGGGATGATTCAAGCGCGTCCGAAGAAGAGGAGTCCAACACGGAGCAAGTTACTCATTACGCTCTAATGGCCATCGGAGAAGAGGTAATAGATTTAATTGATGCAGATTTACCTTATCATAAATTATTAAATGCTTTCCATGAGTTATTTGATGAATGTAAGACAATTAGTAGAAAATATAAATTGCTAAAAAAGGAACATGATAGTCTCACTTGTGATATCGATAAATTAAAACTGAATATCATGATAGTTTAGCTCCATATATAAAATGTCATGATCTAGAATCTCTCCAAAAGGAGAACTTGCTACTTAAGGATACCTTGAAGAAATTCAAGGTTGGTAGCAAATCTATGAATATGATCCTTACAAATAAGGGTCACGTTCCTAAAAGAAGTGGAATCAGATTTGTGAGAAGTTCTTACCAAAATTCAACCACCTTCATTAAAGGCCCCGTCTTACATGTTTCGCACCAAAGCAATTGCAACTTTTGTTGTAAATATGGACATAAAACTTATAAATGTCCATTCAAGAAAATTAGTCCGAACAAACTAATTTGGGTTCCTAAAGGAACCATGATCAACTCTATGCAATATGATGAACAAGTTAAATCAGTTTTTAAGGCACCCAAAAGAAAATGGGTACCTAAAAATAATCCCTTCTTGTAGAAACATACACCATCACAAGCTAGGAGCAAGAGATGGTATCTAGATAGTGGATGCTCAAGATATATGACTAGAGATCCATCTCATTTCTCTATGCTCACTAGCAAAGAAGAAGGGTACGTCACCTTCGGAGATAACAACCAAGGGAAAATCATTGGCAAGGGAACCATAGGTAATAAATTAAATTTTTTTATTGATGATATCTTACTAGTTGATGGATTGAAACATAATCTCTTGTGTTAGTCAATTATGCGATAAAGGTTATATCGTTAGATTTGAATCAAATGTATGTATTATTGAAAAACCAAACCATAACATGACTATGATTGCATTAAAACAAAATAATATCTACACCATCAACCTTGATGAACTAAGTAATGAAATGTGCTTCTCTGCTTTAAATGATGATGCTTGGCTTTGGCATAGGAGACTAGGCCATGCAAGCATGAAACTAATATCTAAGATCTCATCTAGAGAATTAGTGCGAGGAATTCCAAACATAAAGTTTATTAAGGACAAAGTATGCGATGCATGTCAACTAGGTAAACAAATAAAACCTAATTTCAAATCAAAAACTCAAATTAGCACCACTAGACCATTACAATTGATTCATTTGGACTTATTTGGACCAATTGATACGACAAGTCTAGGAGGAAGCAAATATGCATTTGTAATTGTGGATGACTATACTAGATACACTTGGACCTATTTCTTAGCTAACAAAAGTGATTGTTTCAAGTGTTTCTCTAAATTTTGTAAACTCACTCAAAACGAAAAAGGTTTCATGATTTCATCAATTCAGAGTGATCACGGTGGCGAATTTCAAAACCGTGACTTTCAAAATTTTTGTGAAGTTAATGGATACAATCACAACTTCTCCACTCCGAGAAATCCCCAACAAAATAGAGTAGTTGAAAGAAAAAATAGAAACCTACAAGAAATGGCAAGAACAATGTTAAATAAATATAGTTTACCTAAGTATTTTTGGGCCGAAGCCGTAAATACGGCTTGCTACATCATGAATAGGGTCCTAATAAGACCATCCCTATCAAAAACTCCCTATGAATTATGGAATAACAAAAAACTAAATATTTTATATTTTAAAGTTTTCGGTTGTAAATGCTTTATTTTGAATGAAAAGGATGCCTTAGGAAAATTTGATGCTAAATCCGATGAAGGCATCTTTCTTGGTTACTCTTCCGTTTCTAAGGCTTTTCGGGTTTTTAACAAAAGAACCTTAGTAATAGAAGAGTCTATTCATGTAGTTTTTAATGAAATTTCTAATTTAAAGAAAAATAATTTTGATGATGATCTTGGTTTTGATAATTTGAATTTAAACGAACCCCCTCCTCAAAATAGCAACTTGGATGCACCTTCTTCCGAAATTTCCTTACCCAAGGAATGGAAGTATATAGATGCTCATCCAAAGGAGCTAATTATAGGAGATACATCAAAAGGGGTTCAAACTCGTTCCTCTTTCAAGAATTTTTGTGCTAACGCCGCCTTCCTTTCTCAAATCGAACCTAAATGCATTGACGAGGCCATAAAAGATGATTTTTAGGTTATTGCAATGCAAGAGGAATTGAATCAATTTGAGAGGAATAAGGTGTGGAAGCTTGTTCCTAGATCTAGTGACCATTTAGTCATTGGTACTAAATGGGTCTTTAGAAACAAGCAAGACGAAAATGGTATCATTGTTAGAAACAAGGCTAGATTAGTGGTCAAAGGTTTCAACCAAGAAGAAGGTATCGATTACGAAGAAATCTTCGCTCCCGTGGCTCGATTAGAAGCCATAAGGATGCTCCTTGCCTATGCTAGTAGTAATAATTTTAAACTATTTCAAATGGATATCAAAAGTGCCTTCTTGAATGGTTTTTTTTTTCCGAAGAAGTATATGTCGAACAACCTCCCGGATTTGAAAATTCTCTTCTTCCTAATCATGTATTCAAATTGACTAAGGCTCTCTATGGCTTAAAACAAGCTCCTAGAGCTTGGTATGAAAGGCATAGTTCCTTTCTTATTTTAAATAATTTTACCAAAGGTAAGGTTGATACTACATTGTTTATTAAATATTTTAAAAATAATTTTCTTATTGTGTAAATTTATGTTGACGATATTATTTTTGGCTCTTCGGATGAGTCACTATGTGAATCATTTGCCAAATGTATGAGTCATGAATTTGAAATGAGTTTAATGGGTGAATTAACTTTCTTTTTAGGATTACAAATCAAACAACTTAGGGATGGTATATTTCTTAACCAATCTAAATATACATTAGAATTGTTAAAACGATTTAACATGGATAATTCAAAAGCAATAAACACCCCTATGAGTACTGTGACTAAGTTAGATATGGATGAAAATAGTGAAAATTTCGATCAGAAAACATATAGGGGAATGATAGGTAGTCTACTCTACCTTACCGCGATTAGACCGGATATTATGTTTAGTGTAGGACTTTGCGCAAGGTTTCAGTCAAATCCTAAATTATCTCATCTTAAAAGTGTTAAAAGAATATTTATGTATCTTAAAGGAACTCCAAATCTAGGACTATGATATCCAAATCTGAAAAATTCGATTTAATAGTTTATGAAGATGCCGATTTTGGCGGATGCAGGATAGATAGAAAAAGTACATCCGGAACATGCCAATTTTTAGGACATGCACTTGTTTCTTGAACTTCCAAGAAACAAAATCCAGTTGCACTATCCACGGCGGAAACCGAATACATTGCTGCAAGTGCATGTTGTGCACAAGTTGTTTGGATGAAAAAAACATTAGAGGACTATGGAATTCACTTTAAAAGCATTCTCATAAAATGTGATAATACTAGTGTCATATGTCTTACTAAAAATTTAATTCAGCACTCTAGAACTAAGCACATCGACGTTAGGCATCATTTCATACGCGATCATGTCCTTAACAATGATGTTGTTCTAGAATTCATTGACACAAAGAATCAATTAGCAGATGTATTTACAAAAGCCTTGAATGAAGACCAATTTGAATTCATTAGAAGGGAATTAGGTATGCTAAATTGTCCCTAAACAATAAACTTGTTTGAATGGATTTTCCGTAAAGTTTTTCATCTTCTCTCCATTCCTCGGTGAATCTAATCCTTCTCCTTCAATTCTAAATGACATGTTAAATTATCTTATCCTACTGCTCCAATCTGCTCAAGATTAATGATTTTATGACATTTTGTGAATCTCAAAATTGATTTTTTGATTATGAGTTTCAAGTTGACAATTTGAATTTAAATGAGTTTGTATTCGAATTATGATCTTGACTTATTGAAGTTACTACTTGAAATTTTTTTTATCCCAATCTCTTCCTTGTACATCTACAATTTCTGGTATTTATAGAAAGAAGAGATTAGATAATATGGATGCATGCTGAATTTTTCTTTAAGATGAACTCTGCGTAAATATTTTTGCATACTTAATTTTGAATGATAAAATCTTTGTATGACAAAATATGTGCTTCAGGTCTCATTTCCCTTTTTTGTTGATGACAAAGGGGGAGAAAAGTGATGACTTGTATCATTTTAACAGCATGACTTATATGAATTGCAAAAGCTTTTCAAAATCTTTGAGAATATGCCTTGCAAAATCTTTGAGAAAAGTGATCGATCGATGTCTTATGTGCCTTATCTTTGAGAATATCGCAAGATCGATTGATCATATTGAAAGCATGTCAAACATGTATATCATGAAATTCATATTGAAAATCTTTATCTCTTGTCGTAGTAAAAATTGTCTCTTATCATTCGACTTGAAAAGGATTTTCATCGAAGTTTCGCATTTACATTATGCTTAATGAGAATAATGATAAGTTCTACTATTAGAACTTATCGATTTATCCTTGAATTCAATGGGATGGAATTCAAGTGTTTTTATCTTCTCATAATATGGCATTTAGATAGGGGAAGTTATGTTTAACTCCGTCATCAATTGATTGTCATCATCAAAAAGGGGGAGATTGTTGAATCTCGGATTTTGATGATAAAATCAATTGATGGGTTAAATGATCTAATCCATATTATTGAGTTAAGTGTGCAAGATTAACTATGATAATCAGAAAACACAAAGTAAGGATACCGGAGTCAAGTTCGATGGATGTTTAAGAGTCCGAAGAATCATCGGAGATGCTGTCGGAACCAACCGAGAAGAAATCGGGAACCTGTCGAAATTTTCGGAAGTTCGCCAAAGAGATCGTCGGAGGTTCACAGAGATCACCAAGAAGGCTCGGCTACTCATTAAAGTCATCACAAGTTCGAGAGCTTGCTGGGAGCCCGTCAGAAGAAGTTCGTCGGAAAGCTCGCCGGAACAATACTCGACGTTCACGGTTGAAAACATGCTTAGGATGTGTTTTGTTATGTAGTTCACTTATAATTAGGATTAGGATTAAGAGATAATCCTATATCCTGGTTAGGGGCCAACTGGGCCCAAAATTAGACTTAGTTTGGGCTAAATTTGAAGCCCAACAAGTGAACGGAAGGTCTCATGGGTGGCACCCAGATCAAGGTTGCACCACCCCACCGACACCAAGAGCTGGGTGGTGGTGGCACCGCCACAACTATCAAGTCGACAGCGACAAAGTGGCACCGCCATCATCGGGAACTTAAAGAGAATTCAAATTTTGGAGCCCAAATTTGAATCCTCTTGAGGCCTATAAATACCCCTCAAATCTCAACTGAGATAACAACTTTTTGAGCAGCAAGTGTTTGAGAGAAAGGTCTTAGAAAAGTCTTAGCTAGCCTTGTTTTCAATTTGCTAGTGTTCACCTCCTTCTTTCTTGCTGAAAATCTGTAAGAGAGTGAACTGCTTGTAAAAAGTTGTAAGAGGGGTATTCACCCTTCCCCTTCAAGAGATTTGCTAGTGGAAGGTGGGAGCCTCATCGAAGAGGGAATCTAATCCTAACAATTTATCCTTGTCATGATTTGAAGATTGAAGTAAAGGGAAATAAATTGCACTATTGTATTGTTATTTCCCTCTTTTTGCCAATGACAAAGGGGGAGAAAGAATTGCTAGCATGCACATTATGAAAAGATGCAAACTTACTAGCTTGTTTATCTCAAAAGAGAAGCAAGAAGTGCTATCTTGTAAATCTCAAGAGAAGCAATATTTGCTAAGTTATACATTTCAAAAAGATGCAAAAATAGTCTATCTTTCACATCTCAAAAGATTTAAAATTTTGCAAACTTTCAAATGTGTAAAATTTGCTAGCTTACAATGCTCTAAAACGATAAAAATTTGCTAGCTTACATATTCTAATATGATGTAACACTTGTTAGGATCGGAGCGGCACTAACAGGGGGGTGAATTAGTGCAGCGGATTAATACTTCGGTTTTGGAAAAAATCTTTCGTACGATAAAAATCAATATCGATGAAAACCGATTTGGAAGCTTGATAACTTAGAAGTATATGGAAGGGTAGTGACTAAGTAAAGAAATTTGCAGTATGTAAATGGCAAGAGTAGAATACAAACCAGATAACACAGCAATTTTAAAGTGGTTCGGTCAAAATGACCTACATCCACTTGTGAAGCCTTCTTCGAAGAGGCTCCCAACTTCCACTAGCAAAATCTCTTTGTAGGGGAAGGACTAATACCCCTCTTACAACCTTTACAAGTGGTACACACTCTTACAATTATTTTCAACAAGATGGGAGGAGGTGAACACTCAAGCAATTTGAAAAACAAGACTGTTAGGATCGTAGCAGCACTAAGAGGGGGGGGGGTGAATTAGTGCAGCGGATTAAAACTTTGGTTTTTAAAAAATCTTTCGTATGATAAGAGCGGAACTTGACAAGCTTAATCTTGAAAGCGTATTCTTAAATATGTGCAGCAAAAGTAATAAGGAACTAAAGCATATAAGAAGGTTTGCAATAATGTAAATAGCAATAATGAAATGCAAACCAAGGATCACGCCGATTTTAGAGTGGTTCGGTCAAATGACCTACTCCACTTGCGAGGCCCCTCTTCGATGAGGCTCCCACCTTCCACTAGCAAGTCTCTTGAAATGGAAGGGTAAATACCCCTCTTACAACTCTTTACAAGCGGTTCACTCTCTTACAGATTTTCGAGAAGAGATGAGGTGAACACTAGCAAATTGAAAAGAAGACAAGCTAACACTTTTCTAAGACCTTTCTCTCAAACTCTTGCTGCTCAAAAAGTTGTAATCTCAGCTGAGATTTGAGGGGTATTTATAGGCCTCAAGAGGATTCAAATTTGGGCTCCAAAATTTGGGCTCCAAAATTCAAATCCTCTTTGGGTTCCCGATGCTGGCGGTGCCACCGCCCAGCCAAGCGGTGCCACCGCCCAGCCCAAGAGGTGTCACCGCCCAGCACTCGGGTGCTGGGCGGTGCCACCGCCTACAGTGTTTTCAGCCCGCTACAGTGTTTTTAGCCCCTACTTGGGTTATAGGATTAACACCTAATCCTAACCCTAATTAACGTGCTAACTACGAATTTAAAGACATTTTCTAAGCTATTACAAAGTTCGTAAGTCAAGACTTCTTCCGGCAAGCTTCCGGACGAACTTCCGGCGGTCTTAGATAAACTCTCGGAAACCATTTACGGACTCCGCAAGCTCTTAGACTTCACGATTTGATCTTGGCGAAGTTCCAATTAGCTTCTTCGGCAAGCTCGATCTTTCTCGGCGAGCTCCACGAACTTCCAACGAACCTTCGGCGAAGCTTAGAAAAACCCTTCGGCAAGCTCCCTACTCATTCTCGGCTAGTTCCGGCAGCATTCCCGACAAACCTTCGGACTTCCGTCGAACTCTCGAACTCGCAACAAATCCTTTGCGCTTGACTCTAACACTTTGTTTCGCTTTATGTCTTCCTCATTATCATAGTTATTCCTGCACACACAAACTAAAACTCTACTCCGATCTAGACAATTATTACAACGCGAATCGACATTTCGTTGCCCGGCACGTCATTGGTTGGCGTTTCGTCCGATTCTTTAGTGCATCGTCCCCTCTTGCAGCTTGTTGCCCAATCGACGGTTGACCTCCGCAACCCCGATATCCTTGGTGCAATTCTGCTCTCCTTAGCCCGATGCCTGACGTCCCAAGCCTTCTGCCGTCCAATATCCTGACGTGATCTCCTTCGGCGCAACGTCAATTCCTCCTGCATTAACTGTCTAATTCTGATCGAGTAGACCTACATCACTCAAAATGCAGTTAAACATCTAAACACAATCAATTAGTTTCATCATCAAAATCCGAGATTCAACAATCTCCCCCTTTTTGATGATGACAACTAATTGATGATTAACGGAGTTAACCTAAACTCCCCGGAGTTAACCTAAACTCCCCGGAGTTTAACCAAACTCCCCCTATCAATATGCCATTGATAGAACACTTGGATTATCTCAAATCCAAGTAACATTCATCACATGTTATGAAAAAATATTTAAACCATCATGCAAATATATAAAATATTCAATTCAATGCATGAAGTCATCAATATACTTCTCCCCCTGTGTCATCAACAAAAAGGAGAAGTAGCTCTAGCTATTTTAAAAGATATGCAAGTTTTTACAACATGAAGCTAGATTTTCATCACAACATATAAGCACAAAAGCATAGCAAGATTCTTTAGTTCAATCATGGCAATTCAACACTTGCTTCTTGTGCAAGATTGCACTTTGCTTTTCTTTGCAAGTAACAATATTTATGATGTTTGATATAGCAAATTTTATATCATGCAAGGTAGCAAACTTTTGTGATGTTCAAGATAGTAAGTTCTTTCAATGAAATGATTGAGCTAGGAAATTTTTACGATATGTAAGTTTTACTACATAAAAGCTAGTAAAAATTTCAAAAGCAAATGCAAGATAGCTTTCTTGTGTAAGCTCATGATTCTTGCTTTCGAGATGAGCAAACTAATAAGTTTTGCCCCTTTTTGCGATGTCTACGTTTGTAATTTTTTTGCTTCTCTTGTCTTGTGTAAGCTAGCTATCTCCCCCTTTGTTGTTGTCAAAAAGAAGGAAAGACCCTTTACATCAATTATGATAAAGGTAAGTATCAATCTCATTTGTGCATCATTATATTTTCAAATTAAAACATGCACTATTTCAAAAACCTTATATTTCATTCATGCACGATATTGAATAAATCAATCAACATTATGAGCATATCATACATGATACATCTTTTTGGCAATAACTCATAGTATTTTAAATCATGATTTACATCATATGCAATACATCACATCATAATTAGAAAGCACAAGTATTGTATGCATCATTGCCAATCATAAATGTTTCATAATGGTATCCATTTTGTCAAATTATATCCTACCATGCATGATCAAATCTTCTCCCTATTTTATCATTGAAAACAAGAAAGAAGTAGGGAAGAGCATAAAAGTGTAAAATATTTCAATCATTTCATGGCATTTGTATCATAGATATAAAGAAATCATATCATCAAAGATAAGACCATTTGAATACCAAATCATCATATATTCAAAACATATTAACTCATCATTATATACATGATTCCAAATCATCATTCATATCATTTCAATCATTGTTTCAATCATCACTATAACTCATCATGCACATGATGTAAAATCATCTAACATGATACAAATATTTATTTTCAAAATGTTTATCACTATTTTCATGTATGATAATAAAGTATTCATGATGCATATATCATCACAATACAAAGCAATTGCATACATAATTTCAAAGTATAAATATTTCAAATCATGAAGATATTAACTTGTGAAATTTCATCCAATCATGCATGATTATAACTTTTCATTTGTATACATCAAAATAATATCAAGAGTATTTCATGCATAATTTTAATCACCACATAAGGAATATCAAGAAGAAAGTAATTGGGTGATGCGATAAACATTTCATGAATACAAGGAATTGTATAAAAATCATATCATGAAAAGATAATAATAGAAGACACATTTTGTTTTGAAAAATCACCTCTTAAATAATCAAGGAAAAATCTTGGGAGATCGATTAATGAAAAAATCTTGATTCATAATAAATCTTAATTTGTAAATATCACGGAATCAAGATCATGATTTTGAATAAAACTCATTCAAATTCAAATCATCCAAATCATCAAAATCTCAACATTTCTTTCAAGAGATTCAAAATGGCATAGATAGTTTTATTGGTCTCTTAGGTAGAAATCAATAAGATAAAGGATTACATTTCATTTTTATAAATTTCTATTCATGTGATTTGCTTCTTATGAGCATGCCTTAGTCTTTATATGCCAAATCAATATAAGCATTAAAGTTCAAGATGTAAAGGCAAAATCTTATAAGACAACTCATTTATAAAATATTCATCATGTTTATTTTCATGAGATTCATAAGATTGGTAAAATAAATTCATTAATCTCAATAGAATAGAAAATTTATTTCCATTTCATATAATTGATTTCATGTGAGAGTGTTCAAGTCTTTTTGTGAAAACATTGTATCATCATTTAAAGTCAAAACATAAGTTTCGTCATAAAGCCGTCAAGCCCAAACACATCAAAAATAAAACATCATGATATCACATCTATCATCAAAAGACTATCAAGAAATTCATACATAGATGTACATGCACTATGTCATCTTAATATGTCATGAGAATATCATCTTAATTCGTCATAAAAATGATTAAACCAAAAACATGTTAATCCAAAATGAGAGTATCAAATCAACATTTACTTCAAAAACTCATGTATGTCATAAAATCATCAAGATACACATGTATGGATTAATCCTAAGCATTATCACATATCATATAATTATCATCCCTAATGTTGTATACATTATTTAACATTTCAAAAACATAACATGCATGAAACCTTAGCAATATACATTTCATGATCAAAGTTTTTAATTTTTCAAAAGATGCTAAAAAGAAAAAGATGATATAATTTTTGAAAAATAATTTTTATTTCCTATTCCTACTATCTAAATTAAGCACTCATGAAAAACTTCAAGTAATTTCAAAATAATTCAAGAGAGTTGAGTTAGTTACCTTGTAGTCGAAGCCCATCAAAGCCCAATTCGCCGTTTCATCTTTGGAAGTTCTTGATTCATCCTTGGGTGCCTTCCTTTTCTTTGGCCTCTTCCTCCGTTCAAGTTCATTGTTCATTTTAGATTTTTGTTTAATGAACTTATTAAGAGTTAGTGTTCGAAGTTCAAGTTCATCATTGTCCTCATCACTTGAGTCATCGTTCAAGTGGTATTTATTTGTCCGGAGTTCTAAATCCTTCCTATTCTTTGGAAGGTGGTTCAAGTGTTCATTATGTTCATCATGTGCATTGCGCACCATTTCATATGTCATCAATGAGCCGATAAGTTCTTCAAGTGGAAAAATATTTAAATCTTTTGTTTCTTGTATTGCCGTAACTTTTGATTCCCAAATTTTAGAAAGTGATCGTAAAACTTTACTAACAAGTTCAAAATTCGAGAAACATTTGCCAAGAGTTTGTAAACCATTGACGACATCCGTAAAACGGGTGTACATGTCAACAATGGTTTCACTCGGCTTCATTTGAAAAAGCTCGAAATCATGCATTAAAATGTTAACTTTCGAGTCTTTGACTCTACTAGTTCCCTCGTGTGTGATTTCAAGTGTTCGCCAAATATCAAAAGCCGTTTTGCGTAGAAATCCGATTGAACTCTTTTTTTGTCTAAAGCCAAAAAATAAGGTATTCATAGCCTTTGCGTTTAAAGAAAACATCTTCTTCTCCAAATCATTCCAATGGTTCATTGGGAGAGAAGACATTTCATATCCATTTTCGACTATGTGCCATAAATTCAAATCCAAAGAAAGTAAGAAAACTCTCATTCGAGTTTTCCAACAAGTGTAGTCCGATCCGTTAAACAACGGTGGACGAACAACCGATAAGCCCTCTTGAAAGCCATAAAGAGCCATTTCTATTTGGGTGTTAAACCAAAGTAGAAAACCGTGGCTCGATACCAATTGTTAGGATCAGAAAGCAGCACTAAGAGGGGGGGGGGTGAATTAGTGCAGCGGATTAAAACTTCGGTTTTTAAAAAATCTTTCAGTATGATAAAAATGAACTTGACAAGCTTAATCTTGAAAGCGATTCTTAAATATGCAAGCAAAAGTAATAAGGAACTAAAGCATATAAGAAGGTTTGCAATAATGTAAATAGCAATAATGAAATGCAAACCAAGGATCACGATTTTAGAGTGGTTGGGTCAAATGACCTACTCCACTTGCGAGGCCCCTCTTCGATGAGGCTCCCACCTTCCACTAGCAAGTCTCTTGAAATGGAAGGGTAAATACCCTCTTACAACTCTTTACAAGCAGTTCACTCTCTTACAGATTTTCGAGAAGAGATGAGGTGAACACTAGCAAATTGAAAAGAAGACAAGCTAACACTTTTCTAAGACCTTTCTCTCAAACTCTTGCTGCTCAAAAAAAAAGTTGTAATCTCATTTGAGATTTGAGGGGTATTTATAGGCCTCAAGAGGATTCAAATTTGGGCTCCAAAATTTGGGCTCCAAAATTCAAATCCTCTTTGGGTTCCCTCTTTGCTGGCGGTGCCACCGCCAGCGCTTCAGTGCTGGTAGTGGTGCCACCGCCCAGCCCAAGAGGTGTCACCGCCCAGCACTCGGGTGCTGGGCGGTGCCACCGCTCAGCCCAGGCGGTGCCACCGCCTACAGTGTTTTCAGCCCGCTACAGTGTTTTCAGCCCCTACTTGGGTTATAGGATTAACACCTAATCCTAACCCTAATTAACGTGCTAACTACGAATTTAAAGACATTTTCTAAGCTATTACAAAGTTCATAAGTCAAGACTTCTTCCGGCAAGCTTCCGACGAACTTCCAAGGGTCTTCCGATAAACTCTGGAAACCATTCTCTGGACTCCGGCAAGCTCTTAGACTTCACGATTTGATCTTGGCGAGTTCCAATTAGCTTCTTCGGCAAGCTCGATCTTTCTCGGCGAGCTCCACGAACTTCCAACGAACCTTCGGCGAAGCTTCCGAAAAACCCTTGACAAGCTCCCTACTCATTCTCGGCTAGTTAAAGATTCCCGACAAACCTTGGGACTTCCGTCGAACTCTCGAACTTCAGAACAAATCCTTTGCTTTTGACTCTAACACTTTGTTTTCGCTTTTATGTCTTCCCTCATTATCATAGTTATTCCTGCACACACAAACTAAAACTCTACTCCGATCTAGACAATTATTACAACGCGAATCGACATTTTCGTTTGTTCGCACGTCATTGGTTGGCGTTTGTCCGATTCTTTAGTGCATCGTCCTCTCTTGCAGCTTGTTGCCCAATCGACGGTTGACCTCCGCAACCCCGATATCCTTGGTGCAATTCTGCTCTCCTTAGCCGATGCCCGACGTCCAAGCCTTCTCGCCGGGTCAATATCCTGACGTGATCTCCTTCGGCGCAACGTCAATTCCTCCTGCGTTAACTGTCTAATTCTGATCGAGTAGACCTACATCACTCAAAATGCAGTTAAACATCTAAACACAATCAATTAGTTTCATCATCAAAATCCAAGATTCAACAAAGACTTGCTAAGACTTTTCTAAGGCTCTTATCTCAAACTATTGCTTTGCAAAAGGTGTCTTCTCTGCTGAGAATTGAGGAGTATTTATAGGCCTCAAGAGGATTCAAAATTTGGGCTCCAAATTTAAATTTCTCTTGTGTTTCCGAGACTGGCGGTGCCACCGCCTGTCGGTGGCTGTGCCACCGCCTGTCGGTGGCTGTGCCACCGCCTGTCGGTGGCTGTGCCACTGCCTGGTCTCGGGTGCTGGGCGGTGCCACCACCAGACTTGCCTGACACTTCGGGTTCTAGGCGGTGTCACCGCCCAGTCCGGCGGTTCCACCGCCCGTCCTTACAAATTTTTGGTTGGGCTTCACGTCCAACCCAAACCAAGTCTATTTTGGGCCTAGTTGGCCCCTAACCAAGGTATAGGATTTGTCCCTAAATCCTAACCCTAATTACATGTGAACTACATACCTGAAAACATAATCCTAAGCAAGTGTTTAACCGGCCAACGTCAAGTTTTGTTTCGACGAGCTTTCCCGCGTTCTTCCGATGGACTTCCGATACGCCCTCGGGTTTCTTCCAGCGGACTCCCAACAGGCTCCCAATCTTGTGACGAGTTCAATGAGTAGCCAAGCTTTCTCGATGATCTCTGTGAACCTCCAACGATCTCTTCGGCAGACTTCCGAAAGTTCCGATAAGTCTCCGATCTTTTTTGGTTGGTTCCGACAGCATCTCCGACGAATCTTTGGACTCTCAAACATCCATCGAACTTGACTCTGGTATCCTTGCTTTATGTTTTTAGGCTGTCATAGTTAATCCTACACGCTCAACTTCAATAATTTGGATTAGATCAATTAACCCATCAATTGATTTCATCATCAAAATCTGAGATTCAATAATCTCCCCCTTTTTGATGATGACAATCAATTGATGACTGAGTTAAACATAACTCCCCCTATCTATATGCCATATTGTGATAAGATAAAACCACTTGAATTCCATCCCTTTGAATTCAAGCATAAATTGATAAGTTCTAACATTGAACTTATCGTTGTCTTATTAAGCATGAGCAAATACAAACCTTCGTATTTCTCATAATTTTCAGCTATTGAAAATCATTTTCTAGTCAAATGATAAAAGACAATTTTCACTTTGACGAGAGATAAAAATATGATAAAGATTTTCAACATGAATTTCATGATCAACCAATCTTGCGATATACTCAAAGATTAAGACATGTAAGACAAGCAAGGCATATAAGACAAGCTTTTACAATTCATATAAGTCATGCTATCGATGCGCATAAGTCATACAAGTTATCACTTCTCCCCCTTTGTCATCAACAAAAAAAGAAGAGAAGGAGATGTGACTTGAAGTACATAGTTTGTGATTATAAAATCAAAAGAAGTTAGCATAAAGTTTAATCATATGAAGTTCATTATTCAAAATTAATCTTGCAAGAAAAACCAAATCAGTGGTTATCCAGAATTTAGCAATACATTTGAAACAAAGGTTCAGTTTTTTTTCAAAAGAAGATGATAGACTTCTAACTTCACATTAAGAGTAATTAGAACTAAATAAGAAATTACATCGATTAATCCTTAGGAGGTAAGCCACAGTGCTGATATATGACATCTATTTTTTTGATTCATTTGTCGTAGTTCCTTCAAAATTTCAATTTGTTGGATTTGAATTTGTTCTTCTTGCAACTTGATCTGATACAATTCTGCCATAATGAATTCTTCATATGATGAAACAGGAGCCGAAGGTACTGTGCCAAAGGGACTAGGAGGAGGAGATTCATTTCCCCTAAGAATTGATGTTTTGGAGTGTTCTACGGGTGGGGGAATTGGATCAATCCTTCTAGGTTGCCTAACCCATATACCATTGCTAAATGTGCACCTAAGTCTTTTTAGCATATTTTTATTGATGATGTTATATCGATCATTTTGAATTGTTTCTTCATCGGGTGGGATACAAATGTTATGGGCAAGTAGGAATCGAGTAATTAACCCTCCATATGGAAACATAGTGTCTTTAGCGATAATATCCTACATGTGTTACCGGATTGAGTATCCAAAACAGTTATGTTGATCGATCATAATCCAATACATGGTACTTATTTCTACTAGACTCATTTCATCAAGATGAAATTGCTTAGGGAATAGTATGCTAGTTAATGATATGATGAAGGACTTTAGAGTTAAAGGGCAGTAGGTGCTCACAACTCTTAGATATTATGCTGAGGTCAGGATTTGCAAAAATAGTTTCGACGGCTTCGGAGTAAGTTGTTCCGATGATATTGACATCCCATTTACCTCTAAAATAACAACCCCTATCTTTTTCAGTGATTCCAATTAGTTCACAAATAGTACTATCAAAAATTCTAATTTGTGTTCCTAGTAGGTAAGTACTTAGGCTATCATTATCCACATATAAGTTTGCATAAAATAGCCTAACTAACCTAGGATAAATTGGTTCATTTATTTGTAGCAGAGGTAGGGCATCTAGATGTGCAAACCACCTAATGGGTTCTAGGTTCCCTAGTTCATTGAGATCAACGTGTTTACCCTTATGGATACATCTTGTTTCGAAGTTTGGGAACCTAAGAGCTTCTTCTTTAGATCTAAAAAGGTCTTGGTCATATGAACCTCCTTCAACCCTTTTCCCTTTTGATCTTTTAGGAGCCATTATCTAGACAAGATGATAGATGAAAGAAACTGTAAGGAGTAGATAAAATAAGAGAAGAGAGGAAAATTTTCAGATTTTACCTTATTGAGAATCTCTTAGAAGATTAAGAGCTTGGATCAACAAGAATCACTCTTCAAGGCTTCCAAATGCTGGAATGAAGGTTTAGAGAGGATGTGGGAGAGCTTGAGGTGTTTCTCACGAGTTGGGGGCGGTGTCACCGTCGGCCCTAACCCCTTGACTTATAAAGGGGCTCTCGGGCGATGCCACCGCCAAAACAAGTGGTGCTACTGTCGATCCTAGCGGTACCACCACTGGCTTGCAGCGTAAGAGAAGAAAAAAATTTTTCCTTCCCCCTACTTGATTTTCAGAGGTGTTTGACTCAAGATAGGTTGAGATATTGAGTTGTACTTCAATATATCGTTTTGAATCGAAAGAGAAGGATGAAATCAAATCCACAAAAGAACGGAACAAGGATGAGACATTTTTCAAAAAATACATTCAAACAAACTTATTTTCAGGGACAATTTAACATACCTAGTTCTCTTCTAATGAATTCAAATTGGTCTTCATTTTAGGCTTTTGTACAAATGTCTGCTAATTGATGCTTTGTGTCAATAAATTCTAGAACGACATTATTGTTAAGGACATGATCGCGTATGAAATGATGCCTAATATCTATATGCTTAGTTCTAGAGTGCTGAATCGGATTTTTGGTAAGACATGTGGCACTTGTATTATCACATTTTATGGGAATATTTTTCAAGTGAATTCCATAGTCTTCTAATGTATTTTTCATCCAGACAACTTGTGCACAGCAAGCACTAGCAACAATGTATTCGGCTTCTGCCGTAGATAGCGCAACTGAATTTTGTTTCTTGGAAGTCCAAGCAACAAGTGCATGTCCTAAAAATTGGCATGTTCCGGATGTACTCTTTCTATCTATCCTGCATCCGCCAAAATCGGCATCTGCATAAGCTTTTAAATCAAATTTATCAGATACCACAATCCTAAATTTGGAGTTCCTTTAAGATATCTAAATATTCTTTTAACACTCTTAAGGTGAGATAATTTAGGATTAGATTGAAATCTAGTGTAGAGTCCTACACTAAACATGATGTCCGGTCTAGTCACGGTGAGGTAGAGTAGACTACCTATCATTCCCCTATATGTTTTTTGATCGAAATTTTTACTATTTTCATCCATATCTAACTTAGTCGAAGTACTCATAGGGGTGTTTATCGCTTTTGAATTATTCATGTTAAATCGTTTTAACAATTCTAATATATATTTTGATTGGTTAAGAAATATACCATCCTTGAGTTGTTTGATTTGTAATCCCAAAAAGAAAGTTAATTCACCCATTAAACTCATTTCAAATTCGTGACTCATGCAACTGGCAAATGATTCACATGGTGATTCATCCGAAAAGCCAAAAATAATATCGTCAACATAAATTTGTACAATAAGAAAATTATTTTTAAAGTGTTTGATAAATAATATAGTATCAACCTTGCCTTTGGTAAAATTGTTTAAAATAAGAAAGGAACTGAGCCTTTGAAACTAAGCTCTAGGAGCTTGTTTCAAGCCATAAAGAGCCTTAGTCAATTTGAATACATGATTAGGAAGAGGAGAGTTTTCAAATCCGGGAGGTTGTTCAACATATACTTCTTCAGAAATAAAACCATTCAAGAAAGCACTTTTGACATTCATTTGAAATAGTTTAAAATTATTACTACTCGCATAGGCAAGGAGCATCCTAATGGCTTCTAATCTTACCACAGGAGCGAAGGTTTCTTTGTAGTTGATACCTTCTTCTCAGTTGAAACCTTTGGCCACTAATCTAGCCTTGTTTCTAACCACGATACCGCATTCGTCTTGCTTGTTTCTAAAGACCCATTTAGTACCAATGACTAAATGGTCACTAGGTCTAGAAACAAGCTTCCATACCTTATTCCTCTCAAATTGGTTCAATTCTTCTTGCATTGCAATGACCCAAAAATCATCTTTTAAGGCCTCCGTCAATGCATTTTGGTTCGATTTGAGAAAGGAAGGCGGTGTTGGCACAAAAATTCTTGAAAGAAGAGCGAGTTTGAACCCCTTTTGATGTATCTCCTATAATTAGCTCCTTTGGATGAGCATCCATATACTTCCATTCCTTGGGTAAGGAAATTTTGGAAGAAGATGCATCCAAGTTGCTATTTTGAGGAGGGGGTTCATTTAAATTCAAATTATCAAAATCAAGATCATCATCAAAATTATTTTTCTTTAAATTAGAAATTTCATTAAAAACTACATGAATAGACTCTTCTATAACTAAAGTTCTTTTGTTAAAAACACGAAAAGCCTTAGAAATGGAAGAGTAACCAAGAAAGATGCCTTCATTGGATTTAGCATCAAATTTTCCTAAGGCATCCTTTTCATTCAAAATAAAGCATTTGCACTCGAAAACTTTAAAATAAGAAACATTTGGTTTTTTGTTATTCCATAATTCATAGGGAGTTTTTGATGAAGACGGTCTTATTAGAACCCTATTCATGATATAGCAAGCCGTATTTACGGCTTCGGCCCAAAAATACTTGGGTAGATTATATTCATTTAACATAGTTCTTGCCATTTCTTATAGGTTTCTATTTTTTCTTTCAACTACTCCATTTTGTTAAGGATTTCTTGGAGTGGAGAAGTTATGGTTGTATCCATTAACTTCACAAAGATTTTGGAAATCACGGTTTTGAAATTCGCCACCGTGATCACTCCGAATTGATGAAATCATGAAGCACTTTTCGTTTTGAGTGAGTTTACAAAATCTTGAGAAGCACTTGAAACAATCACTTTTGTGAACTAAGAAATAGGTCCAAATGTACCTAGTATAATCATCCACAATTACAAAAGCATATTTGCTTCCTCCTAGACTCGTGTCAATTGGTCCAAATAAGTCCAAATGGATCAATTGTAGTGGTCTAGTGGTGCTAATTTGATTTTTTCGTTTGAAACTAATTTTTATTTATTTACCTAGTTGGCATGCATCGCATACTTTGTCCTTAGTAAACTTCATATTTGGAATCCCTCGTACTAGTTCTCTAGATGAGATTTTGGATATTAATTTTATGCTTGCATGGCCTAAACTCCTATGCCAAAGCCAAGCATCATCATTTAGAGCAGAGAAGCATATTTCATTACTTAATTCATCAAGGTTGATGGTGTAAATATTATTTTGTTTTAATGCAATCATAGTCATGTTATTATTTGGTTTTTCGATAATACACATATTTGATTCGAATCTAACGATATAACCTTTATCGCATAATTGACTAATACTCAAGAGATTATGTTTCAATCCATCAACTAGTAAAACATCATCAATAGAAAAACTTAATTTGTTACCTATAGTTCCCTTGCCAATGATTTTGCCTTTGTTGTTGTCTCCGAAGGTGACGTACCCTTCTTCTTTGCTAATGAGCATAGAGAAATGAGATGGATCTCCAGTCATATGTCTTGAGCATCCACTATCGAGATACCATCTCTTGCTCCTAGCTTGTGGGTTTATCTACAAAAGAGGATGATTTTTAGGTACCCATTTGATTTTGGGTGCCTTAAAAATTGATCCACTAATTTTGTTATTCATTATTGAATCAATTCTAGTTCCTTTAGGAACCCATATTAATTTTTGTGGACTAATTGTCCTAAATGGACATTTGTATGCAATATGTCCGGATTTACAACAAAAGTTGCATTTCATATAAGATGAAACATATAATGTAGGTCCTTTTATGAAAGTGGTAGGATTTTGATGTGATCCTTTTACAAATCCAATTCTACTTCTATTTGCGACATGACCCTTGTTTGCAAGGATCATATCTAATCCTTTGCTACCCACCTTAAACTTGTTTAAGGTTTCTTTAAGAAGCAAATTTTCATTTTTTATTGCTTCTAAATGCTCACACATAGAGCATGGAGGAGTTTGAAGACTATCAAACTTATTTTGTAGTAAAACATACTCTTTCTTTAAGATACTTAACTTCTTACTAAGAGTTCTACATTCATCAAATAATTCATGAAAAGCGATAGAGAGTTCTTCAAAAGATAAATCTTCATTAATTAAACCACATACCTCTTCTTCTAGAGCCATTAGTACAAAGTTTGCCTCCTCTTTGTTGCTAGCTTCTTCACTTTCGGAATCACTTGAATCGTCCCAAGTTGCCTTTAGAGCTTTCTTCTTCTTTGGTTGCTTCTTCTTGGCTTGGGGGCATTCATTTTTTAAATACCCTGGCTTCTTGCATTTATAGCATATCACTTGATCCTTTTTATGTTCAAGTCCTTTTTTGGTGTTATTTTTAAATTTGTTCTTTCTTAAAAATTTTTTAAATTTTTGAGTCAAGAGTGCAATGTCATTTTCACTATCCTCATAACTTGAAGTTCCTTTCAAGTGATCTTCTTGTGATGTGAGTGTCATATCCTTTCTGTTCTTTGGAAGGGGGTTCTCGAGTTCGTTATGATCTTGACACGTCATTTCGTAGGTCATTAGAGACCCAATAAGTTCTTCAAGTGGGAATGTTTTGAGGTCCTTGGCCTCTTGAATGGCCGTAACTTTTGGATCCCAACTTTTAGGAAGAGATCTTAAGATTTTGATTACTAGTTCAAAGTTAGAAAAATCTTTACCAAGAGCTTTGAGTCTATTGATGACATCCGTGAAACGGGTGTATATGTCTCCGATGGACTCACTTGGTTTCATTCAGAAAAATTCATAAGAGTGCACAAGGATGTTGATTTTGGACTCTTTCACTCGGCTAGTGCCTTCATGAGTGACCTCAAGAGTTCTCCAAATATCAAAAGCCGAATCACAAATTGAAACATGATTAAACTCATTCTTGTCTAGTGCACAAAACAAGGCATTCATAGCCTTTGCGTTTAAAGCAAAAACCTTCTTTTCCAATTCATTCCATTCGCTCATCGGAAGAGAAGATTTTTGAAATTCGTTTTCGACAATGGTCCAAAGCTCGAAATCCATGGAAATGAGGAAGATCCTCAAACGGGTCTTCCAATACGTGTAATCCGACCCATTAAACATAGGTGGACGTGTGATAGAATGTCCCTCATACATGTCGGAGTAAGCCATCTCTCTTGGGTATTAAACCAAATATGAGAGTGAGCCTCGCTCTGATACCAATTGTTAGGATCGAAGCAGTACTAAGAGGGGGGGTGAATTAGTGTAGCGGATTAATACTTCGGTTTTGGAAAAAATCTTTCGTACGATAAAAACTAATATCGATGAAAATCGATTTGGAAGCTTGATAACTTAGAAGCGTAAGGAAGCGTCTTAACTAAGTAAAGAAATTTGCAGTATATAAATGGCAAGAGTAGAATGCAAACCAGATAACACAGCAGTTTTAAAGTGGTTCGGTCAAAATGACCTACATCCACTTGCAAAGCCTTCTTCGAAGAGGCTCCCAACTTCCACTAGCAAAATCTCTTTGTAGGGGAAGGACTAATACCCCTCTTACAACTTTTACATGTGGTTCACACTCTTACAATTCTTTTCAACAAGAAGGGAGGAGGTGAACACTCAAGCAATTTGAAAAACAAGACTTGCTAAGACTTTTCTAAGGCTCTTATCTCAAACTATTGCTTTGCAAAAGGTGTCTTCTCTGCTAAGAATTGAGGGTTATTTATAGGCCTCAAGAGGATTTAAAATTTGGGCTCCAAATTTGAATTCCTCTTGTGTTTCCGAGACTGGCGGTGCCACCGCCTATCAATGTCTGTCAGGCAGGCGTACTGGCGGTGCCACCGCCTGGTCTCGGGTGCTAGGCGGTGCCATCGCCTAGTCTGGCGGTGCCACCGCCTGACACTTCGGGTTCTGGGCGATGTCATCGCCCAGTTTAGTCATCGCCCAGTTTAGGTTCTGGGTGGTGTCACCGCCCAGTCCGGCGGTTCCACCGCCCGTCCTTACAAATTTCTGGTTGGGCTTTATGTCCAACCCAATCCAATTCTCTTTTGGGCCCAATTGGCCCCTAACCAAGGTATAGGATTTGTCCCTAAATCCTAACCCTAATTACATGTGAACTACATACCTAAAAACATAATCCTAAGTAAGTGTTTAACCGGCCAACGTCAAGTTTTGTTTCGGTGAGCTTTCCCGCGTTCTTCCGGTGGACTTCCGATACGCCCTCGGGTTTCTTCCAGCGGACTCCCAACAGGCTCCCGATCTTGTGACGAGTTCAACGAGTAGCCGAGCCTTCTCGGTGATCTCTGCGAACCTCCAACGATCTCTTCGGCAGACTTCCAAAAGTTCCGCAAGTCTCCGATCTTTCTTGGTTGGTTCCGACAACATCTCCGACGAATCTTCGGACTCTTAAACATCCATCGAACTTGACTCTGGTATCCTTGCTTTATATTTTTAGGCTGTCGTAGTTAATCCTGCACACTCAACTTCAATAATATCGATTAGATCAATTAACCCATCAATTGATTTCATCATCAAAATCCGAGATTCAACAATACTTGCTAAATTTGCTAGCTTACAAATTGCAAGTAGAAAAACTTGCAAGGAAGTAAAATTGCTAGCATGCACTTCTCAAAAGAGAAGAAAGAAAATTACTAGCTTGCATGATGATAAAACTTAAGATTATGTTTATAATGCAATGATTTGAAATTACATATCTAAAACTTGATAGTTGCACTTCTCCTTTTTGTTGATGATAAAGGGGGAGAAGATATGATGATATCAGAATCATACATAGATATAATATACTTTGATATTTTGATACCATGATAATTTAAAATATTTATGATAATGATGATGTATGCAATGCAATGATATGCATATAATGTGTTGCATATATTCATAATGAAATATTGCTTTAACTTGAATTCAACTTGAATTCAAGGTTCTATCAATATGATATATCGATAGGGGGAGTTAAGGTTAACTCCATCATCAATTGGTTGTCATCATAAAAAATGGGGACATTATTGAATCTCAGATTTTGATGATAAAACCAATTGATATGTTTATAATCTGATCTGTGTTTTGAGTGACATAGGAAGCTTCGATTAGGGAGAGATAATTAAAGCAAGAAGAATCATGTTGGGTTGGAGTGGAACATGTTAGAAGATTGGACGTTGAGCCAGAGGATCGATCGACATATCAATAGAAGGCCTTGGGCCATAGATTCGAGCATCGGGCCAAGAAAAGCAAAAATTATGCCAAGGAAATCGGAGTTGCAGAAGTCAACTGGCCGATTGAGCAATAGGGCTACAAGAGAGGATGATACGCCGAAGAATTGGACGAGGCGTCGAAGAACTAATGACATGCCGAATAATATTTGATTAGCTTTGTAATAATTGTTTAGATCAAAGTAGGTTTTAGGTGGAATTGAGTTGGAATTATGTCAACTCAATTAGGGGCAAGCTGGGCCAAGTGAAAGGCTCAAACAGTGACCCAACAAGTGAAACCGTCATGGCACTATCTCCGAGATTGTGTCAGGAGGTGGTATCGCCCAAACTCATTCTCTAAGAGACTATCAGGGGATGGTACAACCAGATTGGGTAGTGGTACCACTAGATTGGATGGTGGTACTGCCTAGTGGCAAGGTGTCAGGTGTTAGGATCGAGTCGGCACTAAGAGGGGGGGTGAATTAGTGCAACGGATAAATCATGTCGGTTCAAGAATCTCGTTTGATAAAAAAATATTTCGATAAAGCCCATATATTAAATATTTAACTTTAAAAGCATATTTGTAAGCATAGTGGAAGTAAAGTAAGTAAGGCAGTTTGTAGTAAAGGTAAATAGCAAGAATAGAAATGCAAACCAAGTTTTATAGTGGATCGATCGTTGTGACCTACATCCACTCTCGATTCCTCTTACATCAAGGCCACCGGCATTCACTAACGATCTTCTTTCAATAGGCAAAGATCAACTACCCTTTTACACTCGATTCTCCTTTCGACAAGTTTAGGAGAAAACCTTTACACCTCCACTTACTCCTCTCTTAAACCATACTAACACTTAGAGCTTGAGAAGAGTTGTCATAAGATTACAATAGCATTTTTCTACTTTTTTGCTCTCAGTTATTACGTGTATTAACTAGGGATGAGAGGGGTATTTATAGGCTCCAAATGGATTCAAACTTGGAGCCAAAATTGGTCTCATCTTGGGTATTGGCGGTACTATCATCAGTAGCACTAACACTAGGCGGTACCACCACCTAGTTTGGAGGTACCACCGCCTAGGAGACTATGTTTAGGCAGTACTACCACCTAGACTAATAGTATCACCACCTGACAATCTCTCGAAGATTGAGTCTGGGCGGTTTGGCGGTACCATCGCTCGACAGTCTCTCAGAGATTGAGTCTGGGCGGTACCACCGCCCAAACTAGCGGTGCTACTGCCTGACACAATCTCGGAGACTGTGCCACCGACAGTTCCACTAGTTTGGGTCACTGTTTAGGCCTTTCACTTAGCCCAATACGGCCCAAACATGGGCTCAACTGGCCTCTAATTGAGTTTAACTAATTACATTATCAACTAATTCAATTAGACTCTAAATTAACTCGATCTAGACATAATCGATGATTCTTTTAGCACTTTGTTTGATCCTTTGGTGCATCGTCCTCTCCTTGGATGTATTGCCCAATCAGCATGTTGTCTTCTCATAAAATCTGATCTCCTTGACGCAATGTCTGATCTTCTTAGCCTAAAGCCCGAATTCACAGACCGAGGCCTTCTGCCGATACGTCGACCGATCCTTCGACCCGACGTCCAATCTTCTGACATGTTTGCTCCAGCCCAATATTTGATTTCTCCTACTTTAATCGATTTGACTCTTTTGATCGAAGCTAGTCCTGCATCACTTAAACACACATTAGATAACAAACACATCATTTGATTTCATCATCAAAATCTGAGATTCAACAATCTCCCCCTTTTTGATGATGACAACCAATTGATGACAGAGTTAACCTTAACTCCCCCTATCAATATGTCATATTGATAGAACCTTGAATTCAAATTGAATTCAAGTCAAAGCAAATTTAATCATGAATATTTGCAACACATTATATGCATATCATTGCATTATATGCATCATTATCATAAGTTTTGCATGCATCATCATAAATATTTCAAATCATCATGGTATCAAAATATCAAAGTATCTTACATCCTACCATGTATGATTCTCATATCATCATATCTTCTCCCCCTTTGTCATCAACAAAAAGGAGAAGTGTAACTATCAAGTTTTAGATATATGTAAGTTTTGTAACATACAAGCTAGCAAATTTTTTATCACTTTACAACATGCAAGCTAGTGAATTCTTTCTTCTCTTTTGAGAAGTGCAAGATAATATGTTTTTGTATCTTCTTGAAATGTGCAAGCTAGCAAACTTTATTTCTCTTAAGATTTACAAGATAGTACATCTTTTTTTTTAGATGAGTAAGCTAGCACGTTTTGCTCTCTTTGCGATATGCAAGCTAACAAGTTATAGCTTCTTCTTACATATATCATCATGCAAGCTAGCAGATTTTATCTCCCCCTTTGTCATTGTCAAAAAGAAGGGAATAATATAATTTTGTAATTTGTTTTCCCTTTACAATAATTTTTAAAGCATAACAAAGATAAATAACAAATTTACATCAATATTCCAATCTTTGTTCCAATCATCAAAAATGAAAGATCTAAGTCATGATTTTTGACATCTCTTCTTTTGTATATAGAAGGAATGATAGGAAACGATCTTGATTCAAAAAGAAAATTCAAGTCTAAAAATCGAGAAATTAATATCATGATCCGAAAAATGTATAAGAAGAATTTATTCATTTGGGAGATCTAACATGTCTAAGTTTATCATTCAAGCTAGAAAATTTAGTTCTCTTTAGATGCTAGCTATTTTCTTTCTCTCTTTTGTCATTGTAAATAAGAAAAAAGAAGGGAAGAACATAATGGTGTAAATATTCAAGTCATTAGAAAAAAGATTAATTTGGTGATGAGTTATACAATTTATGAATACAAAAGAATATCATTAATAAATCATGACATGAAAGATATTAATATTAAATCATGAATGCCATAAGACATGATTTATTTCAATAAATCTCTTCTTTTATAAATAGGAAAAAGAAACATAGGAGATCAAATGATATAATGGCTTGATTCATACATAAGAAATCTCAAGTTATAAATATCAAAAAATCAAGATAAAGCTCGTTCAAATTCAAATTATCAAATCAAAATCATTTTCAAGATATTCATAAAAAAAATACATAGATATATTCATTAATCTCTCCCTTTTTTATCAATGATTCAATTATATTATGAGATATACACATCATAATTACAAAGGAGTCATATAAAAATCATGACATGAAGGATATTAATATGAAAAATCAATTCGTGAATAATTCATCTTGACAAATCTCTCTTTTAGTAAATAATGAATAGAATCATAGGAGATCAAATAATATATCTTGATTCAAATAAATCTCAAATTATTAATGTTAAGAATCAAGAATCGTTTGGATAAATCTTCTCTTAGACAAGTAAATCATATGTGAATCAAGAAAAATATTTCATATAAAATACATCTCAAGTCACAAACATTGATAAATGATTCGATTGGATATATCATCTCATTATTAAAACAAATCATACTAAAAAGAATCCAAAATCATCATCAAAATCACTTTTCGGAAAATTCAATGAAAGCAACGTAGATAGATTCCTATAAGATTAAAGATAGCTCAAGTTTTTTTAGTTCTAAATTTTGTGATTGATTTCATGTTCAAGTCTTTCATACAAAAGCTATGCTTCATTATTTATAATCGAAAAGCAATACGAAAATCATAGAAATCGTCAAGCTCAATAAACTATAAATTACCCAAAAATCATCATTACTTCAAATCACCATGCATAATTATAAAATCGTCAAGCAAGATACCAAGACTTTTTAACATTTCCATTGCATCATTACATCATTATGCATCATTAACTCATCAAGCATGATTTTATTAAACATGAAGCATTTTTAATCAAAATTATTTTGTTTGTTATAGTAATGTATTTTTCTTTTTAAGTGAATCTAACTTTTTCATGCTTAGTGCTAGGAGTTAACATGCAATTGTCATGATCATTTTTTTGAATTTTTTAAAAACACTAGAAAGATAAACATGATCCCAAAAACTTTTAACATTTTCATTACATCATGCAATTTTTTAAAAAAATTATATATAATTTTTCTAAACTAATTTAAAAACAACTCATAAAATGCATCATGTAATTTTGAAATAAAGTAACGAGATTTTGGTTACCTTATCGTCGAAAGCTGTTAAGGCGTAGTTTGACACCTCGCCTTTGTTGGATTGTTCTTCATCTTCGGATGAACTTGATTCGTCCCAAGCCACCTTGAGTATTTTCTTCTTTTTTTATAGTTTCTTCTTTATAGGTTCATTTTTGTTCTTAAATTTTTTATTTTAAGAATTTTTTAAGCTTTATAGTCAAGAGATCAAAGTCATCATCACTTGAGCTTTCGCTTGAGTTGTCTTCATTTGTTTTAAGTGTCAAATCATTCATATTCTTTGGAAGGTTGTTCTCAAGCTCTTCATGAGCCATATAATTCATTTCGTAGGCCATCAATAACCCAATTAGTTCTTCAATGGGAAAATGGTTCAAGTACTTTGATTCTTATATTGTCATGATTTTAGGATCCCAACTTTTTGGAAGAGATCTTAATATTTTGTTAACAATTTTAAATTTTAAAAAATATTTGTCAAAAGCTTTTAAACTATCGATGACATCCGTAAAATGGGTGTACATGTCAATAATGGTTTTGCTTGGCTTCATTCGAAATAATTCAAAATCATGCATTAAAAGATTGACTTTAGATTCTTTAATTCTATTCGTGCCTTCGTGAGTGATTTCGAGCTTGTGCCAAATATCAAAAGTCGTTTCACAAACAAAAACTTGATTGAATTCAGTTTTATCTAAAGTGGAAAATAGAGCATTCATAGCTCTAGCATTTAAAGAAAAAATCTTCTTCTCCAAATTATTCCATTCGTTCATTGGTTTAGAAGATTTTTGAAAGTCATTTTCAATAATACTCCATAAATTTAAATCCAAAGAAAGCAAGAAAAATCTTATCCGAGTTTTTCAATAAATGTAGTATGTCCCATTGAACATGGGAGGACGAACGATAGAAAAGCTCTCTTGAAAGCCGAAAGGAGTCATTTCTCTTGGGTATTAAACCAAATGAGAAAGACGTGGCTTTGATACTAATTGTTAGGATCGAGTGAGCACTAAGAGGGTGGGGTGAGTTAGTGCATCGGCTAAATCACATCGGTTTGACAATCTCCTTCGATAAAAAAATATTTCGATAAAGCCCATATAGGAAATATTTAACTTTAAAAGTGTCTTCATAAGCGTAGTGGAAGTAAAGCAAGTAAGGTAGTTTGCAATGAAGGTAAATAACAAGAATAGAAATGCAAACCAAGTTTTATAGTGGTTCGGTCGTCGTGACCTACATCCACTCCTGATTCCTATTACGTCAAGGCCATCGACGTCCACTAACGATCTTCTTTCAATGGGTGAAGATCAACTACCATTTTACACTTGATTCTCCTTTTGATAGGTGCAGTAGAGAACCTTTACACCCCCACTTACTCCTCTATTAAACCACACTAACACTTAGAGCTTGAGAGGAGTTCTCACAAGATTACAATAGCGTTTTTCTACTTGTTTGATCTCAGTTCTTATGTGTATTAACTAGGGATGAGAGTGGTATTTAGACTCAAAATAGATTCAAACTTGGAGATGTATTAACTAGGGATGAGAGGGGTATTTGTACTACCACCTACAGCACTGATACTAGGTAGTACCACCGCCCAGTCTAGCGGTACTACTGCCTAAGAGATTGTGTTTGGACGATACCACCACCCAAACTAGCGGTACCACCAGCTGATAGTCTCTTGGAGATTGAGACTTGGTGATACCACCACCTGACAATCACTCGGAGATTGAGTCTGAGCGATACCACCACCTAGACTGATAGTGCCACTGCTTGACACGATCTCAGAAACTGTGCCACCGATGGTTCTACTAGTTTGGGTCACTATTTGGGCCTTTCACTTGGCCCAACACATCCCAAACTTAGGCCCAATTGGCTCGTAATTAAGTTAACCTAATTACATTCTAAACTGACTCAATTAGACTCTAAACTAACTTGATCTAGACATAATCAATTACAAGCGAATCCTATATTGTTTAATATGTCATTGGTTCTTTCGGCGCTTCGTTTGATCCTTCAACGCATCGTCCTCTCCTTCGACGTATTGCCCAATCAGTATGTTATCTTCTCACAACATCTGATCTCCTTGGCGCAATGTATGATCTTCTTGGCCCGATACCCGAATTCATGGATCGAAGCCTTATGATGACACGTCGATCGATCCTCCGGCTCGACGTCCAATCTTCTGACATGTTTACTTCGGCCCAACGTATGATTCCTCATGCATTAATTGATTTGCCTCTTTTGATCGAAGCTAGTCCTGCATCACATAAATGCACATTAGATGACAAACACATCAATTGATTTCATCATCAAAATTTGAGATTCAATATCAGGCGGTGGTACCACCAGACTGGGCGGTGGTACCGCTTAGTGTTAGTACTGCAGGTGATGGTATCGCCAATATCTTAAAAATCTAGGATGAGACACTTTTAGGCTCCAAGTTTGAATCCACTTGAGGCCAATAAATACCTCTCTCATCCCTGGTTAACATAATAAGAATTAAGATAAAAAAAAGTAGAAAAACGCTATTGTAATTTTATGAGAACTCCTCTCAAGCTCTAAGTGTTAGTGTGGTTTAAGAGAGAAGTAAGTGGGGGTGCAAAGGTTCTCTCCTAAACCTGTGAAAAGGATAATAGAGTTGTAAGGGTAGTTGATCTTTGCCAATTGAAGGAAGATCGTTAGTGGATACCGGTGGCCTCGACGAAAGAGGAATCGGGAGTGGATGTAGGTCACAACGACCGAACCACTATAAAATCTAGTTTGCATTTCTGCTTTGCTATTTACATTTATTGCAAACTACCATACTTCTTCATTACTTTAACTGCACACTCTTATAAATGTGTTTCAAGTTAACATATTTCCGAAATCGGTTTTAATCGAACGAAAGATTTTCGAACCGATATAATTTTATCCACGACACTAATTCACCCCTCCTCTTAGTGTCGACTCGATCCTAACAATAATAAGAGATTATTGGGTAGAGCCTCACTAATCTAAGAGGCTTAGGTAGTTAGATGGAGATCCAATACCTAATATGACAGGATCCATTAGGGTTAAGTTGATAAGGAGCCTCTATAAATATGAGGGAACCAAAGGGCCATGGGCTAGGTTCTTTTTTACTACCACCTCCTATTCTCTTCACTCCCTCTCCTTCTCATACTATAGCCCCTATTTAGGGTATGTGGATAGCAAGAAAGGACAGCCTCTTCTTGATTCCGTGGTGTGCGAGAAAGAGTTTTGGGTAGCGATTTGAGGAGCGTCTTGGCAGCTCTTACCGTGTGGATCATCGTTAGAGAGGAGGGCATTTGAACTCTTTCATCCAATCCCACGGATCTATAGAAATTCAGTGATATATAATCTTCCTAGGTAATTATCTTGTATGTAGTTTTTTGATTTCACGGGTTTTTACGCATTAATTTTTGTACGACGATAAGAAAATTTTTTCTACAGAAATTTTAATATTTTTATTTTTTGTTCTTTTACTGTGCATATGATGTCGTCCCATATTTTCTAACATAAACTAACTGATATATTCAAGAATCAATAAAATAAAATTTAAATATTTCAAAATTTGATAGGTGAATCGGCCAATTCTTTTGGAATTATGCAGATCCCTTATTTTGCCTACTCAAGAAAAATCAGATTAATATTTTAAATATAAAAATTTATAGATAACTACTTTCGAATCGTCTGCTCGTGTTTAATGCCAATAAACCAAAATTTATTCTCATTTTTAAATCCACCCCTCGATCTTAGCCATCCGCCAACGTGGCACCAAGGGAAACTTCTAGTCGGTGATATATTTCGCTGAGATCTGGATGCAGTGCCGACCGTCCAGCTGTCGGATCCGAAACAGAGTTCGTCTACATAGTCGGCTGGCACCCATCAACATGATAACCATCGAAACCCGGAAGGGAGAGAATAAGAGCGAGGGAGTGCGTGGGAGAGAGGCGGCGGCAAAACCGACCATTCTACGCGCGTAGAGAGAGAGAGAGAGAGAGAGAGAGAGAGAGAGAGGATGGCATCTTCATCATCAGCAGGGGAAGAGGCTCGTCCGACGCGGATAATGATCGGGGTGAACGAGTCGTCCATACGGGGATACCCGCACCCCTCCATCAGCAGCCGCACCGCCTTCGACTGGACTCTGCAAAAGATCGTCCGATCCAACGCCGCTGGGTTCAAGCTCCTCTTCCTCCACGTTCAGATTCCCGACGAAGACGGTACCCCCAAGTCCAAACACCCACGCACTCTTACTCTCTTCCCCCTTCCTCCTCTTCTCCTTCTCCTCCTCTCTCTATTCTCCCCTCATCGGGAGTACGGCCGCTTTTTGGTTTTAGGGTATGGCGATTTTGGATCTCTTGCCCTTCCGATCTTCCACCGTTCTGTTTGGATCGAATCCTAAATCCAAGAGGGAGAAGGGATAATTAATGATTTACACTCTCGTTGTCTCTGTTAACTTTGCTTTAAATTCGAATACTTTTCAGCAGTCGTTCAAATTTATATTATTTTCGTGTTCTATGGTTATCCTTTGCTTTTGAATCATGCATCTTTACTAATTGCTACTTAGTCTGCGTTGCATTAACTTATGAGTTGTATTATTCTGGGAGGAGGCAGAGGGAGAGAAAGGAAAGGATGAGGCAGGTAGGGAGGGAGTTTGTTGGAACCTTGTGGAGTGAATTGTGTCATGCATATGCTTGTTAAAGGAACTAACGTCTGTAATCCTCAATGAAGCTACTTAAGGTTATGCTATCTTGATTCATTACCATTTTAAGCTAGTTACCGCCTTAAACCAGCTACACTTGCCTAGTGCACCTGCTGATCCTTCATCTTTGTGAACTATACGTTGGTTATTAATGCTAGAAATAGATTGAAGCATAGAAGGTTATCCTAAGGCTCCAGGGTTGCAAAATTCTTCTTGACCTGCTGTTTATAATTTCTACTAATTATTTTGATTGAAAACCAACACACTGCTTTGTATCTTATTATCTCAAGCAAAAAGCAGCTACATTGCTTAACAGTTTTTCTGATTCCCTTTATAGCTACCAACATTAGGAGTATGGGAATGACAAAGGAAATGCACTCAGAAAGGGGATATGAAACACTTGGAAAGCAGCTATGGGAATTTGTCTAAGGTTTTTTCAGTGGGTCCCTGTCTGAATCCATCAAATGGAGAGGAATTTGCCATTCTTAATCTCAATGACACTTCTAATTTAAGCCTTGTTCCAGATGTGTTGTTTCTAAAGAAACCAATATGGATTGGCTGAAAATGTTGTAATGCCACTCTGAAACTCATTGTTTTTAGTAAATAATGCTTATTATAATCATTTCTGTTTTGTAACAATAATAATTCGGAGCAACCAAAACTTGGCCTAAAACAGCCCAAACAACCAAATTCAAGCAGGCCAAAACTGCCAAATTGTGCCCAGATCTGAAACTGAAATTGGATCAAGGATGATATTTATGCATGCAATACTGGGCATAATACTGTCATACTTTATTGGCCGAATGGCAATGGTCTTGATGAGATAAAAAAAATTGCTCACTCTCAAGAAATAAATTTCATGGTAGTTAGGGCTGTCGACAGCAAAGTATCTGACTGGATTTTAAAACAAAGTACTTTGGTGCTATTAGTAGGGATAGTTGTGGATTCCTCTTTCCTACTTTGGAAGTATAATTTAGAGAAACACATAGGCTTCATATTTGTCTGTGTTTTGTATATACAAATGCAGTAGCATATGTATACACGTACATATATCAACATCGATTTGTTAGGTGCATAGGCTGAGTACTGCATTTTGCCATTAATATTTGATGGATAATGTTTCATGGTCTCCTCATGCTTATGTGAACTGTGAAAAACACTGATATTGCATGAATTATCTTTTGCTGCTTTGAAGGTGTAGATGATACATAGATTAGAGGAAATGTCTGGCACATGATCTTCAAATTATTTGCAGTTTTATATACTAGCACTTGATTTCTTTTCATACGAGGAACTAAATTGTGTGCAAACAAATAAAATCATACCTTTATCACGAGGAGAATATATTTCCTAGTCGACAAAACTGACTCTAATCACTCAAATCACTCAAAAACATTGATTTGTATTGTGATTTAATCCGCATTTTGCATATGATCGAGTCCTCTGCGATGGCTTCCCTTACCAAATCTAGATGTCTGGACCCTCTTGTTACCACTTTCTGATTCATTTCTTCTCTTAATTTTTTTTAGTAAAATTCTCTTTATTGTTCTACACCAATGCTCGGTCTCTTCTTCCAACATAAAGGTGGCAAAAGAAATCTTCTAATCATCTAAGCAATTTAAGACATCAAATATTTTTTCCATTCGCATCATCTATTGTTCTGCCACTATTAGATCATAAAATAGGGAGGACTATGCTTCTTAAATTATTCCATTCCTGATCCATTCTGATTTGATATCCCCGATCAATAATTTTATCCCACACAATTACTCAGAAGAAGATGAAGCAAGAGGACTAGATGTCCTTGTCATCCTAGATTCCTAAAAGATATAAAAGAAAATTACCATCGATTACTATATAATTTACTAAACATCAATATATTTCACATATCAAACATATAAAATATCTCTGTGATCCTCAAATCATGCTCTAATATCACCTTTGTCACGCCCCTCTAAATTAACACATTCGAGAGGTGTGAATCTATCTTAAATCAAGAATATTATATTTCATCCATAATCTGCGATCTAAGATCCAAACTAACATTTGAGGACATTGAAAAATATTCAAACATTATTCATATCCATAAAACCTATGTATTTTATAATCATACATCACATCACTCGATAATTCAGGAAACCCAAAGCAAATTTAACAAAACATTAACAACACTTATAATCCACCAGTGTGAGAATCTATATAATTACAAAACCAACCATTTACCACAAGTTCATATCATTGTAAATTAAACTTAACATTTTAAAATTCCAAATGTAAGAAGTCTTCTAAAGCTTTTACATGATATATCAATTCAGATTCATCGACAACATTTCATTACACACAAAATGCACTTATATAATAATATAACAACCCACAAAGACTTGTTTACAAGTTGAATAGCTTTCTACTACCTCAGCCCAATTCTAACATTTCAGTGAGCGACAAGCTAACCTAAAAAATTTATATAGCAATGGAGTGAGCTACAAAGCTCAAGAAGTGACAAATATATCCATCACGAGAGAGGACAATTTCAAATAAACTTGGTATCAAAATACAAGGTAGGATACAAGAACTTATAGATATCCACTCATTGAATACAGAATCGCAATGTCATTTCATTCGAAGCATGTTTTGTTCATAACAATGGAGTAAAGAGTAATTGAAACATATCAATGATGTAAGAGGCATTTCAGAGCATATCAATAACATATGAAATATTTCAGAATATATCAATGGCAAATAAAACATTTTGGAACATATCAATGGGCAAATAAGAAGTAAAAGCTCAAATATAATATTTGACATTGCATTCATTTCATTCTTATCCAAAGCACATATAGAAACTCATAAGCAATACTTTGGATATCATATCAAAAACAGAGAGGGTGCAGTGGGATCACTGACATAATATCGTCTATTCATTTATGAATGACCATCAGACAAAAGTCTCCTACGTTTGGGAGCTCTATCTACCCATGTTTGGATGAAGTCAGAGGGGGCTGGTAGAATATCGCGGACTCTAAGCATAACTCCCTTTATCATTTTTGGTAAATGTTCACATTATCCCATAAACACTAGAATACAAAAAGACATTGTGAGTAATAACATTGGTGCATATTGAAAACACATGCAAAATAATAAAAATATACATGTAAACATAATATTTCACATAATACATTCAAATAATACATAATATTTCACATAATACGATGTAAACATAATATTTCACATAATACATTCAAATAGGAAAGGAATTAAGGACCAGAGTATACAAGAGTTTAAAGCAGTCACATAAGGCTCGATTAAAACAAAGAATACTAGATGAATTCAATTTCAAAAAGATGAAACAAAAATAGGCAAAATTGGCAAAAGTTTCATTTTGGCAGAATTTGAGAGACGCACTGCACGAATTATTTGAATAACCAGTTATGCTCCAAATTATTCAAAATAGGTTGCATTTGAAAGATATATCAATCTACTTTTAGATGAATTAAGTTTTATGCGAATTGGAGTTTCCAACAGGGAGTTACGAATAATTTAGTGACAAAAGGTTAAAAAACATCATCTCTGTTTACCGAATCCATAGGGTCGATTAAAACAGATGTTTCAGTAGGCATTTGTGCTCCAAATCTTTCAAATCAGGTATGCACAGAAAGATTTATGAGTTAGTTTTCAATAAAATAGGTTTTGTCATAATTAGAGTTTCCAACAGAGAGATAAGAAATTTAGTGTATCAAAAGGTTAGAAATTACGGTCTCTGTTTTACAGATTTCATAGGGTCAATTGAAATAGAAGTTTGGGCAGGCATTTGAACTTCAAATATTTTAATTCCGGTATCAAAAGAAAGATCTATGAGTCTACTTTCACATGAATAAGATTTTGCTCAATCAAAATTCGGTGTAGAAAGTTGGGACTAAAAAAAAGCATAGAGGTCAGATTATTGAAAAATTTTAGATTCATAGTTTTGTATCGAAACGAAAGATATCTGATACTAAATCGAAATCTTTCGAATTATTCAGAATTAAGATGAAAACAAAGATTAAGATTATTGTAGGATGGGGTTAGAAACTTGCCTTTGAAATTTTTGATCCCAGATGAGAGGATTTGAGCGAGAAAACCCTAAGCCCCCAAAATTTTTTTTTCTTCTTCTTCCTCTTTTCCTTTCTTCTCCACCAATACTGCCTTCTCAGGTTCCTTAAGAACGAAGGCAGAGGTGTAGAGGCAGTGGAATTTGTCTTTCTTTTTTTTGTATATTTTTCAGTTTAGTCTTTGTATTAGTCATATTTATGATTAGGTCCTCAGAGTTTACAAATAGGTCCTCAGATTTTTTTTACTACTAGGTCTTATAAACAATTCAAAACAGATTCTTACATTATAAATAAGTCCTTATGAAAATTCAAAAATGAGGGGATTACACTCTCCCCCTCTTAAAAGAAAAATTTAGTCCTCTACTATCTTGAATTGTTTATAAGACCTATTTTGAACTTATTTTGTAACTTGAGCACAAAAGTGTATTATGGCTGACTATTTTTCTCTCTACTATGGCCAACAAAAAGGATTCGATGACATGGACAGTATCTATGCATCACCCGATGATTTCCAGAGCATGCATCAGAAAGAGAAGATAAGAGGGATTCACTTGCTGCAGTACTTTGTAGAACACTCTCATCAACATGGGGTAATTGAAATTGGTTGAGAGGCCTTATCCTTTTTAGTTTGTCAATAAGAGTATTGACTTATACCTAGATGGAAAATTTTATCAAAAGTGATACTATAAATTTGCTTTTATGATATTTTGTTATGATTTGCAGATACAATGTGAAGCCTGGATAAGGAAGGGTGATCCAAAAGAAGTTATATGCCAAGAGGTAAAGAAGGTTCAGCCAGATATTTTGGTTGTAGGAAGCCGTGGTCTTGGACCCTTCCAAAGGTAGTAGATTGTTATTTTTTGCTTCTGTTGGGATTAATTCATTTTATATATGTTCATTCTGAAATTGCAAGTTTGCATACTTTAATTTCTTGCTCTGCTTTATGGTCGTCAAGCTGTATGTGCTTTGATCCATGTATTAGTATCTATGACCAACACTTCCGCATGATGTTCGATATATATTTGAGAGTCGACATGCTTTGTTTTTTTATTATCATGCCTATTGGACTTGACTTTTGTTGCTTGTTTGAGTTTTACTTATTAACTATTATATAGTTTAGGCATTAGATACTTTATCGCAGCAAGTTGAACATTAGAATTTATTGTTTAAGATCTTTCTGCCATAAAAAATATTATAGGTCACACTGGTAGAAACTTTTGCCTACTTTCAGAGTTTTATTATTATGATTTTCTTTTGACCGCAGATAAAGACTGGTTATTTCATAATGCAATGAGATTGTAATGAAGCTATGAGAAATGTTTGATTTCTGTACTTAGGGCATATGGAGGTGAGACTTCCCTTAGAAGTTGTTGGGTTCTGTGATTAAAGTGAACCCGATACTTGTTTGTATCGCCATTATTCTCCTATTTTGACACTTAGCCTTCTTTATAGTTTTCTTATTCAGTTGTCTCTTTGTTTTCTGCAAGTTATTGTTGGGAACTTTTTTGAATCTTGATTGGCAGTCAAAATTTTAAATTTTAATGCCATCTCGGTGCAATTATACTAAAATGATATTGCAAGAGTACCGAGAAATCAGTGCTTAAGTACCAAACAATATTTGAGTAGTAATTTAAGCACATTATTAATTTAAGTTTCTGCCACTGATAGGTTTGCTGTTTCAGTACTCTAAGATTACCCTTCTGTCATGAAGTAGTTGTTATTATCTTCCTAAACAGAAAAATTCGTTTTTTAATAAGTTTCAGCTTGTGTTTCTACTAATTCTATTTCTGTTGGTCACCCTAATCATTCTTTGGAACACTCAATTCTTCAATGTCCTACATAAGTGGTTCTATAACTGAAAAGAGAGGTCTCTGTTTAAAAAAATTCCATCATGGAGGTTGTTATATCCAGAAAACAGTTTAATCTGTTGCATTAGATGTTCCATGGTTCTTTTTTAAAACCTTACCAGTTCCATTGACATCTTATAGTTTCCTTTGCATCTCTCTTAGCATCAGTTTACAATCTAAAATATGGGGTACAATTATTATAATAATATATTTGTAATATTCAAAAATTAATTTAAAATCAATCTGACTAAAAATAGATAAAGATAGATTTTTTTTTTCAATCAGGGTATTGTATTCTCTTTTTAATTGGATTTTGATAAGAGGATTTTTTTAAAAAAAAAATTGAATCTTAATATAACAACAATAACAAAGCCGCAAGTTCTAATTATTTGGAGGCGACTACATAAATCTTTTGTTATTATTGAGATATATAAAAAGTCATATGTTTAATTAAGTTTAGAATACTTAAATTTTTATTATAGTTTCTATTAAAGTTTTTTAGGTCTTCCTATACTTGTACCACCAACATTAATCATTTCTCCTCTCTTGACTATTGTATCTGGAGATCTACTAAACATATGCCCATACTAACAATTCTCATTTTATCATCTATCGAGGTAATATCTAGTTGTTCACGAATAAAATTAAATTTTTTTTAATTTTTCCTGGTAACTCCACTCATCCATCTTGACATTCTCATCTCGGCAACATAAACTTTTTTGTATATGTTTTTTTTAACTGTCCAATACTCAGATCTATGAAAAATATTTCTTTTTCAATTTTTCCTAGGAACTCATATATCTATCTTGACATTCTTATCTCGGTAATATAGACTTTTTTGTATATGCTATTTTTTAACTATCCAATGCTTAGATCTATGAAGTATTGTTAGTCTCACAGTTGTCTTATAAAATTTGTTTTTTAGTCTTAAAGGTATTTGACGATCACACAAGACTCGTCCCTTGCCATTTTAACAATCTTATTTTTTCTCTATGGATAATAATTGATCCAAGAGACCTAATAAATAGAAAAAATAAAATTAATTATTTGATTATTAAATTTGAGATTTTCATCATAAGACTCTTAATCTTCATAAGAATTGAAGGTACCACCTAGCTTAGTTGGTAAAGACTTTGATAGAGTATCACAGTCCTAGGCTCGAATCTCGCCTTTGCTATTTCTTACTAAGAATCTTACTAAGAATCTCCCTTATTTCTTTATTAAGGACTAGTAGAGCCCCTTTATATTCATCAACGGATGAGTCGAGTCCCGGTCCACAAGGAGGGGGGCAAGGTGGTCTGCTGCCGGAGAGAGAGGTTCTCCTACTCTCCTAGTTTTGTTATTATAGTAATTTCATTATTTTTTAGCATTTAAGAGATAGTCGATTTGGTTTAGATTAATTGTGAATTTTCTTATAATTTTTGATAAATTATTTCAAAGTTTTAGATTAAATCATGAATCTGCGTTTTCATGATTATTTAAAAACTGAGTTTTAGATTAAGATTTAGATCATATTGTATTTGCTCTAACCTACAATAAATTTATATAATTTTACAAGTATTCACGATTTATTGAATTTTTAATTTTAAAAATGTTAGTTTATTGATATTTTAATTTATGAGAAATATTTTTAGAAAATTTACATTTTTAGTTTGATATTTTTGCATAATTATTATTCTAAATTTTTTAAAGTTTTTTATTAAAAAAAGAAAACATAATGATTTGATCGAGGAATTGATTGGGTTTGGGTTTAACCTGAGGTAGGTTTGGGTTCAACCTATCCTTAGACCTAAGCTAAACCTAGGCATGGATCGTGAGTCATCATTGGCCATGCAGCCTAGAGGCCTATGTGGTTCAGGGCTTGGCGCATATGTTGTCTCTGTGGGTCGGCCTAGAGCGTCATGTGGCTAATCTCGGCTTGGGCCTATGT
Organism: Musa schizocarpa; assembly: GCA_900464855.2. Taxonomy (NCBI): domain Eukaryota; kingdom Viridiplantae; phylum Streptophyta; class Magnoliopsida; order Zingiberales; family Musaceae; genus Musa; species Musa schizocarpa. Next base: position 20,277,291 of record LS990922.1, on the reverse strand, counting down.
AATGCAGCTCGGCATAACCGAACGCCTGAAGCCCATGCTCAGTCCAATCAGCCAATGTTGACGTCCAACCCGTTGTCCTCTCCCTTATGGTGGACAAGTGCAATGCACATGATCCAATTGGGCTTCTATGTTCTGATCCATAGTTGAACCTGTAACCCTTGTTGTCGTTGGCATGTGTGATACACGTGACTAGTTTTGTAGGTGGGATTAGAGCTCGGCCCAGCACATGCATGCAGGGATCTAGGCCCTTGCAGTTGCCCTCTTATTGCTAGTTAAACCCTGTTCCAAGATCGCTTGTGGCTCGACCTAGCATTGTGCAGAGCTCAACCGTATCCAATTTAACTGTTAATTTAGGCCAAACCGAATCATTTTGATTGGCTCAAGATGATTTATTGTGACTGAATCAATTTTGACTGGTTCAAGCTTGTTTAACCAAAGTTAGACTCAATTAAGTTTAAATTAGACCAATTTAAGGTGTTTCCATACTAGTCCTAAAAAATGTCATATGCACCATATTAAAGTCTAATTTTAAGCTATACTAGGAAGGACAACAATCCCTTAAGTAGATTTTAACGCTTTGGTTTAGCCCTACATCAGGAGTTTCTAATGGTAGATTGAGTTATAAAGGTTTGATGGATGTACTATTGTCAAATCCAACAAAATTAACATGTTAGTTATCCCATCAGGTTGGGTCGTGATACTTTTATTTTGGCCTGTCAAATTTGTTCATTGTTTTCTTGTGTGTGTGTGGGGTATGGAATTTCTTTTCTGAAGTTCTTGTACTCTTTTTTAATGCAAGTTCTTTTAGATTAATTTGGTGCTAGTAACATATTCTGATTTCTTTTATTTAGTTTCCAAATTAGATGATTTCTCTGCACAGCATATTAAGTGAATGGCAGACATGGTGTTTGGAGATTGTCCACTCGTCCTCTAGGGTTGGTGCAAAGTGCAGTTTATTCATGTGAATATTGTTTAAAGGAATTTCTGTTCTCACATGTGAAGAAAGATATGCCATGATCATTGAAGCATATATGCAAGGCTGAATTTAGCTTTTATACCGGAACTAAATATGGTGCATGGCCTGGACCATTTAATCCTCAAGTTTCTGGTTGCCTTCATGAGATGTGTTGACTTGATATCCTTTTGAAAAAAATTTTAACTCCGTCATAGAAGGCTTCATAATTTTTGTTTATTAATGGAGATAATCATGTTCTTGTTTGTAATGACATTAAATTCATGTATTTATCAAAGTTTATTCACTCCTTTATGAATGTTATTAACTAAGTATACAGTGCACGTTTTATTTTTCTTTTTCAGGGTTTTTGTTGGGACTGTGAGTGAGTACCTGGTGAAGCATGTAGATTGCCCGGTGGTTACCATTAAAAGGAAGGCTGACGAGGCTCCTCATGATCCAATTGATGATTAGTGTTCAAAAACCGTGTAATATTGCTGGAAATGCACATTTCTGGGAACAAAACCAAGTTGAGATTTTTATGGATGTGTCTCAGCTTTATTTTGGATGATAAAACAGAAAAACTATAAGTTGTGTTTAAGTTATGCTCATGGACATGACTGCTTCAAAATAATGTATTAAGAATTCTGGATGTTTGATCGTGGCATTTTTTTTCTCGCAAGTTCCAAACGGGTTGCTTTCGCTTTCTTTTATTTGAGCAGTGTCCTTATCAGCCTTCTGGTTGATATTTGAGAATTTCTTTTTGATGGATTTTTAGAAAAAAGTTTTTGACTATGGCTTTTTCTTACATAGTGTTTTTATTTTGAAAAATATTCAAATAGCGTGAGCTATTTGATCTATCTAATTTTGAACAGTTAAGCTTAAATTTATTTTTTCAAAACAATGGGTTTGCATCGTCCGTTCAGTAAAATCTTACTAATCAACTCAGGTTAAAATGATTTATGCTGGTTTAATATTTTTGTTTAATTATGCTGGTTTAATTTCTTTTTATTAAGAAAATCTACAAAGTGATTGTTATCTGCACGGTGTTGTTCTGATAAGTATTTTTTTTATTGTTTTTATTTGTCTCCCCTTGTCTTTCATACACGGATACGTGGGTTGATGTTCTTTGTTTTCTTCTTTGTTCATTGTGTTTTTTCATTTCTTCTTGAATCAAGAACACACAACATCACTTAACTATATTGTTGTTTATATATATATATATGTATATGTATATATATATAAATATATATGTATATATATACATATATATATACATATATATATATATATATATATTCTCATGAATAGTGTAGTATTTAAAGCATATTTTTTTATTTAATATTTATTTGTTAAATATAAATATTGTTAGGATCGAGTTGGTACTAAGAGGGGGGAAGGGGTGAATTAGTGTAGCAAATAAAAATGACGTCGGTTCGAAAATCTTTCATTTGATAAAAGTTCGTATCGAAAATGTAAGTTTAACTTGAAAACGTACAGAAACATAGTGAAAACAATAAGTAAGTAAGGCAGTTTGCAGTGAGGGAATGAAAAGCAAAATAGAAATACAAATTGAGTTTTATAGTGGTTCGGTCATCGTGACCTACATCCACTCTCGATTCTTTTTCAATCGAGGCCATCGGCATCCACTAACGATCTTCTTTCAACGAGCGAAGATCAACTACCCTTTTATACTCTTTCTCCATTTCACGGGTTTAGTAGACAACCCTTACAAGTCTCTCTTTCTTAGACCTCACTTCTCCCTTTAGATGAACTTCTAAATACTAGGAAGAAGTGAACCTAAATCCTAAGAGAGTTTTCCAATTTTTCTCAAGTATTTTTTTTTTATTTTTCAACTCAATTTTATGCTTAATTCTTGCTACTCAATGCACGAATAGCTAGGATATTTATAGACCCCAAATAGCTTTAAAATTAAAGCTAAAAAAGGTCTATTAGAGCTAAAAAAGATTTCATCCCGGGTTTCCCAGGTCCTAGCGATACCACTGCCTGCAACACTAACATTGGGCGATACCATCGCCTAGGAGACTATGTCTGGGCGATACCACCGCTTGACATAATATCGGAGATTGTGCCACCGATGGTTCCATCTATTGGGTCACTATTTGGGCATTTCACTTAGCCGAACACAACTTAAACTTAGGCTCAATTGGCTCTTAATTGAGTTGGCCCAATTCTAACCCAATTACACATAAAACCTATTTTGATCTAGACAATTATTACAAAGCTTGAATCAAATCTCGTCCGACATGTCATTGGTTCATCGATGCTTCGTCCGATTCTTCGACGCATCGTCCTCTCTTTTGGCCTATTACCCAATCGGCGAATTGACCTTTGCAACTCCAATTTTCTTAGTACAATTTCCACTCTTCTTGACCCAATACCTGAACCCATGGCCCGAAGTCTTTTGTCGATACGTCGATCGATCGTCTAGCTCGAAGTCCAATCTTCGGATATGTTCCACTCCGGCCCAACATGATTCTTTCTACTTTAATTGTCTCTCATTGATCGAAGCTTCCTGCGTCACTCAAAACACAGATCAAATCATAAACACTATCAATTAGTTTCATCATCAAAATCCGAGATTCAACAATCTCTCCCTTTTTTATGATGACAATGATAAAGTTAACCTTTAACTCCCCCTATCAATATTTCATATTGATAGAATCTTGAATTCAAACTGAATTTAAGTCAAAGAGCAATATTTCATCATGAATATTTCATCATTATCATAAGTTGAAGTATTACATGCATAATACCAAATCATCATGTATATTTTTAAAATATAAAATCATCATTAAATGCATGATTCCAAATCATTATTCATCATGCCATGCATTATCATCATACCTTCTCCCCCTTTGTCATAAAAAAAAAAGGAGAAGTGCATCTAGCAAGTTTTTGAGATATGCAAGTTTTACAACATACAAGCTAGCAACAATTTTGAGTTGTGCAAATTTATAAATTTTACTTCTTAAAATAGGCAAGATAACACTTTTGCTTCTCTTGAGATTGCAAACTAGCAATTATTGGTTATGTTCAAGATAGTAAGTTCTTTTTCTCTTTTAAGAAGTGCAAGCTAGCAATTTTTCTCCTTATAATTTGAAGCTAGCAAATTTAGCAAGTGTTGTTATATCATATTAGAACATACAAGCTAGCAGATTTTATATCATTTTAGAGCATACAAGCTAGCAATTTTATCTCCTTGTTTGTCATTATAAAAAAAAGGGAAGAATACAATTTTGTAATCCTTTTCCCTTTACATCAATTTTCATATTATGATAAAGATAAAGTATCATTCTTAATTCAATATATTTGTGCATCATTATAGTTTCAAATTAAAACATGCACAATTTCAAAACCTTACATATCATCCTTATTTTATATATAATACCAAAAATAAATCAATCATCACTATAGACATATCATGCATGGTGCTCAAGCATTTATGATACATCATTTTGGGCATAACATTCATGATACTAAGACATTAAAATTTTTAAGCATTTATCTCTTTATACATTAAATCAACATTAAAATTTTTAAGCATTTATCACTTTCATACATGATACCAAACATTCAACATTTATTTTCTCCCCCTTTGTCAAAAAGAGGGGAATAGCACAAATGTGTAAATATTCGAGTCATCATATGAAAGATATCAAGAAAATTTTGGTGATGAGATATACTTCATGAATATAAGGAATTATATAAAGAAAATCATATCATGAAAGACAAGATCATGTGAATACCAAAAAACATAATTCATTTTGACAAATCTCCTCTTAAATAATCAAAAGGAAATATTAAGAGATTACTCTTCAAAAGAAATTTTAAGTCATGAATTCCTATAAAGATATTCTCTTTTGTAAACAATAAAAGAATTATAGGAGAACAAATAATAAATAATCTCGATTCATACATAAGAATTTTCAAGATTCATATAGAAAATCTATTTTTCAAGTTGTAATCAAAAGAATAATTTAGATAATTTTTCTATTTAGCAATGGGCAAAAAGAAACATTGGAGAAAAATATCTCAATTCATTCATATGAAATCTTCAATAATTAAGATCATGATTTGGATAAAACTCATTCAAATCTAAATCATCAAAATCACTTTAATAGTTCGAGAGATTCATAAAATATCATAAATAGATTCTTTAATCTCTTTTTTAAAAAATTGATAAGATAGAGAAAAAAAACTTTTCAAGAAAAATGCTTTCCTCTTTTTAATTATTTTAATTTAAGTGATTTTATTTTTACATGCCAAAGCTTTTATGCCAAATCAAAACATGCATCATCGTTTAAAACTAAAAAATAATTTTCATCATTAAAGTAGTTGAATCTCAGATTTTGACGATGAAATCAATTAATTAGTTTGTGATATAATATGCTTTTTGAGTAACGTAGGACTAGCTTTGATCAAGGAGAGACAAATTGATTAAAGTAGGAGGAATCAAACATTAGGCCGGAGTAAACATGTCAGAAGATTGGACGTCGGGCCGGAGAATCGGTTGACATGTTGGCAAAAGGCTTCGTGCCGTGAATTCGGGTATCGGACCGAAGGATCGAACATTGTGCCAAGGAGATTGGAAGTTGCAGGAGTCAACATGCCGATTGGGCAATACGTCAAAGGATCGGATAAGCATCGGATAAACCAATGACATGCCGGACAAAAGATTCATGTTTTGTAATCATTTGTCTAAGATCGAAGTAGTTTAGGGAGCTAATTGAGTTAGCTTTTGATATAATCATGTTAACTCAATTACAGATTAATTATACCTTAATTGGGACTGATTTGGACTTATTGGGAGGCTCATTCAGTGACTCAATATGTATCATTGTATTAATGATTTATTGTAAGTCAATATATCACATAATAAACAGACTCTAATGTCTATTAACTGAGGTAATGGGCTTATATATTATGTTTTTAAAAATATATAAGTTACTTTAGACACGAGTAAACCATAAGGGTTTAAGTGGTCCATGGCCAAAACAATATGGGCTAAAATGAACCTTAATTTTTTTTAAAACTTAAATTACATGTGTTATTATATTAATAATTTATTATGGGTCAGCATGTCACGTAAAAATATTTTAGTATCCGTTAACTTAGGTTTGACGGGAGGGATTTATATGTTATATTTTTTAAAATGTAAGAATTAATTTAGACATAAGTAAATCATAAAAACTTAAATGATTCATGATCAAAATTATAGGATTTTAAATGAACCTTAATCCTATAAATAAAACAAAGATACATATGATATTCTCGTAAGACAAATATTACCGATTGATAAGCGTGAACGAAAACGAGAATAAAAATAAGAAATAAGAGGACCACCGGGGTAAGTGTAGTGTGTCGGCAGCAGCGAACAACACAAGATAGGATCGCGTGGGAAACATACATTATTGTATTAAGGTTTATAGGCTTACTGTCTTGTCTGATCCTTGTTGATCACTGTACCACATGTGGATTGTCCGTAATTGGGGGGCCTACGTGTTGATAGCCAGTGCGTACCGATCTCAGGTGAAATTGCATTCACTATTACTGTAGGAGCAATCACACTTTGGAAGTTTCCTTCGGCCGTTGTTATCTGTCAGGCTTTGTTATCCTATAAAAATTGCTTTTGCAGTGACACTTACTATTTCACATAATGAATCTATTTTACAAGTCTATAGGTTCTATTTCTTGCATGGCACTTTTAATTTAAAAGAAAATCTTCTTGCATTCTGATGTTTAGGTTAGGCTAACATTTCTTGTGGCTGTGCAGTTATCGCCAAGCCATCAGCCATCAGCCATCAGCCATCAGCCATCAGAATACAATAAACACCCTTTGATTGAATTAACTGCAGCTGAGTTTGCTTTTCCAGCTGGCATACCACTAGTGACTCTCCATTTTTTGTCTTTTGATTTTTTTTTTCTCTGGTAAAAACATTTAGTTGATAATTTAGGATAAATAACTTCAAAATTTAAGACTACTAAGTGTAGTACTTAAAAAAGAAATGTACCAAATAAGTCGTAACAGTTACTATTTTCTTTATCTTTAAGTAATTTTTCTACACAACAGTAGTCTTGATAAGCCTGCAAAAAGTGTGATCTTTGTTCTCGATGAGCAGGCTTTGATAAACTTGGATGAGGATGTCCCTTGCTCTTCTTTTAAACTTCTTTGTTGCCCAATTAATTAACCAAGAACGAATGGGAGGCACTATGAATTGGTATTAGGTGGGACAATTAAAGTAAAGAAACATCTGGCCGGCCCAATGCGATTAATAAATGAAGTGAAAGCTCATTGTTTTCTGTTTATTGATAATTTTCTATGTTCGTTTCATAGATTCTACAAGTGTAGGCCATTATGTCTATTGGAAATATACCATGTGATACAACGAAGGTACGATTGTCAAATTAACCGTGCTGATTTAGGAACGTTTCTAGAGGGATAGGAATTATTACATGCTAAACTAAAAAAATACAATTCAAAGGGACGTGATGAGACTTAGAGATTGTTCTCCTTTAAGGGAACTAGTGGAAATGTTTCATGTGGTTGTCATATTAGAATTAATTCATCTTGATATTGATAATTGTAGTAGCTCCTCCATCTTTAGGAGATGAAGTATTTGGTTGGTGTTAGTTATATCACAATGCATGTCTAGGAAGAACTGGTGTGCTGACACAACATAAATATTGTCCAACATGGCATCCTTTTTTATAATTTATATATTCTTATATTCATAATAATATAATGGATTTGTCACCTTCCGAATTTATAAAAAGAATAATAAATTAATAATTTATTATTCATAATTTACATAATAATTTTTTTTTCATTCGTGTTTGAATTTAAATCGATGTCTTTACGATAGTAAATATTTTATTAATTAGAAAAAGATCACATCTTCTTGGTAGGATAATAAGTCTCTTCCACCCAAACTTCAGATCTAGTACAAAGTAGTAGATTACTCTAAAAATAAATATAAGATAAAAACTTATCAGCAACTACATAATAAATATTAATAATTTAATAAGAAATGACAATATATCGATTCATTGTAAAATTTATGCATAAAAAAATAATGATAATTTCTTACATAATAAACAAAATCATGCATCAACCACATACAACACATACATAATAACAAAGACGTATATCACCCGATGGTGCACTCTCCCAACAACGGATGGAGTGGCATATTCCACGAGATAGATTCCTCCCAACAGCGGATCGAGATAATCCATATCGTACTCCCAACAACGGATGAAGTGGTATCCCTCACCCGCTTAAGTAGGGACACGTTTCTCCTAACAATAGATGGAAGAACCGTCTAACAATCATGTCTGACGACCCGCTCATCCTTGGACAGAATCGTCATACTTACCCTTGGCAGGGATACATAAACATTCATGATCATTCATTTACACTCATCCATTCACTAACGCATGCATCAAGAAATCAATATGATTAAATATTATGAGAGACCATTACACTCATCCATTCACTAACGCATTCACTAACGCATGTAAATATGCTAGACTATATTCATTGATAGCTTCGCACTATGGGCCCGTAGCTCCTTTCACAAGTTACACTTCCAATGTGAACTACTAGTCTAGTCACATCTACTACATGATACTAATCATATCAATATCATAAACATAAGAAAATAGAAAATCAATAATCATTTTCAAATAATATCTTTAGATAAAACCTTTAAATTCATCAAATCATAAAAGACATGAAACTCTAATTGGAATATCTCAATCTCTCAATAGTTCTCAATCAACCAAAACTCTAATTGGAATATCTCAATTAAATTAAATAAAACTTAATTTGATTATGACCTAATGGAACCAATCTCAAATCCGTATAGAACTAATCTGAAATCACCCTAGACATCACCCTTGACTGATCTAATTTAGATTTGATTGATCTCAATTAAGTCAAGTAGGTTTAAACTAGTCAAGTTACTTTGGAATCATCTTAAATCGATTTTAACTGATCAAACCTATCTAATTTAGTCAATTAACGAGCTTAAACCAATAAAGGGAAAGGAAACTAGACTATGTCGTATAATGCTAGACCAGACCGAACCAGCCCACTAAAGTCTTAGATGGGTCACATGCACTGCACATGCCTATTCCAAGTAATAGGTTGAGTTGAGGTATAACGGGCTGATAGAGAAGCAATGATGTGTCTAATGCCAATCGCATAGTTGGGCAAATTTAATTTCATGGACTAGGCTAAGCATCACTTATAAATTAGACTGAGCCTTACCACTGAATTTGGTCATGCTTGGCTCGCAAGTTGGTCATACCTAGGCACTTAAGTTGGGGTCATATTTGACAACATGAATTGGGTCGTACATTGCCACATGAGTTATGTCATGTCTGGCCACGTGGTTGGGTTGTACCTTGACACATGGGCTAGGTCATGCCTAGTTACATGAGCTATGTTATACTTAGCTACATGGGCTAGGTTGTACATGACCACATGGGCTGAGTCGATCCGATCTGATAGATCAACCTGACTCAAGTCGGACCCTAATTAGACTTCTCTCATCAAATTAAATTTTAATATTTAAAATTATTAAAAAATAACTCAAATCTATTAACTAAAAATTTAAATTCATGATCTTAAATTTAAAACTAATTATATTATATAATTTCACACATAATTCTTAAAACATAAATATATCTAATTAAATAAATTAGAACTATTATGCTAATTTAAAAATAAGAATTTTAATAATTAAATCAATATTAAAATTCACTTAAACTTAAGATATCAATATAAATCAAATAATCATTCTAACATCATAAATCAATTATTATTATTTACTAATCATAAAATTTTAAAATTAAACATAATCATGCATTATAAAATTATAATAATCTCAATTTCAAGATTTTAAAACATAAATCAAAGCTAATTAAAAAGAAAAAGATCCTACCTCTCATCGACTATCCTTTCCTCGATATCATCTCCTTGAGAAGTTCTCTCCTTAATCCTCCCATTGTTAGATTCGGTGAGGAATGAGAGAGGAGTAGTTCCCTTTATATAAGAGAAGATGAGATCTCCCTAGAAGATAAGTAATAATTTAATTCTTATTTTTAATTTATTTTTATTTTTTTTATACAAAGAGAGAAATATAATATTCATTTCTTATAGTTCACACATGAAAATGGAATGTAAACTATGTACTTCCTAAAAATCAAATTAATCATTAGGAAATAAATTAATTAGTAATTTAATTAATTAATATAATTCTTAACTTATCCGGAAACCAAATTTAATCATTTCCTTAACTATAGTACACAAACATAAAAATTACTAATAAAGCAATACATCATTTATAATAATTAATTTATGTTAAGGGAGAAATGATAGGTGATTACAGGATGAATCATTTGCATGCAATATGCATGATATAAATGGATAAGTTGATGGATGATTCTTGTTATTTGAGCATGTCAAGTTATTAATTGCATTTTTTAAGCCTTTGTTAGCTAGTGGGCAAGTGAGGTTTATAAGTTCATAAACTAAAATATGGGGCTTTTCAATTTGGAATGGTTCACATATCATTTAGGGCTTGTTGCTTGGTGAGTCTTGTGAAACCATGTTCAGTTGTTTTTTTTTTTCCTTTCTCTAATAAAATCCTAAGAACAATCCTCGGCCTCGGTCACCCGTCGTGTTAGCCCATTTGTATTTATAATATTATTCTTATCAGCATCAAGACAATAATCTTTTGTTGCTATTCAGTTTTTAGAAAAAAAAATCATATAAATATATATATAGGGAAGTTAAGCTTTTAGAGTAAAATTTAAAAGGAGATTTATCTACATAATTGACACATTACTTTTTTGGCACAAAACAATATGATGAACTGTAAGCATGTTTCAACATCAAATATTCTTCTTTAGCATCCTTTGTTCGATTATCTTTCATTGTTAAATTAACTTGGGTTTGCATTCAATCCATCATAATTTTCATCTGTTTGATTAATATAATCATCTCATTGAATGTGGTTCATCGTAATTTTCATCTGTTAGATAATATAATCATCTCATTGAATGTGGTTCAAACTCAAACTCCTATAGCTCTTTTCTAAATGCTTTATATCTTTGTTTTATGATCACCATCTATAGTCGAGGAATCATTACTATGATACCATCTAATTCGTATGGGACTTGAGTTTGACGATTTATTAATTCAATATCATCTAGGTTTTGCTAAAAGAGTTACATTTTTATTATAATAAATACACCTTCAAAAGTGAAATTAATCTATGAATTTAAAGTGCCTAAAAGAAGAAATTGAAACAAAGAGTTCTTGAGCAATGATTGTTTGAAAGTTCTCATGAGACATGCATGAATGAATAGATAGAGGTAGAATGCTTATTACTAATTTTTTCTTTATTTCCTCCTCTGACCAATCTGGCAGCTATCTCTATTTGGCATTGTGGAAGGAATATGTCAAGTGTTGCATCTTTAGATGTCAAGATCGAAAATGAAGCTATTGGTTTTACATAGTCCTTTATTGAAGAATTCTATTGTAGGCTATAAGAAAAGGATTTTTGGCAAATCTTGATTACTACAGGACTATCAAAGCTTTCTTCCTCTTCTCTTCTTCTTATGCTAAGAAAAGACCTTTTTGAAAGTTATTGAGGATGGCAGCAATTTGAAAAAGATATCTGAAGTAGTAATAAGTAGGAAGAAGGAAAACGACCTAGTTGTTCCAAGGACGGTTGAAACCCTAAGATTTATAGGATTGTGATATTTGCCCTAATTTTAGTTCTACCATGATTGAGATTAAGCTGACTTAGTGGTCTTTCCTCCCTCTTTTATGAGTAAGAGTTTGAGGTTTAAAACTTGTAGAGTCTGAATACCTTTAGAACTTGAAGAGTCGTAATGTATTAAGAATCTTAAGCTTACATAAATATGATATTTAAGCTTGATATAACTTAATTTTAGTATTACGTGGTTTTGAGCCTCCATTTGTTTGAAAATTGGGAACAAATTGTAGTTGACTTGGGTTACTTTACATAAATGCTTCTTATAGTATATATATATATATATATTGTAATTTCATATTATGTAGTTGATATAACAAGATTGATTTTTCATACACTTTTGCATGTAATTGTTTTACAAAATTTTTGGATGTGGTTGAAAATGGCTACACTCTTGAACTTGTGACAATACATTATGATCCGTGTGAAATTATGAATTCTGTTGGACCTATTTACTAACTTGAAGCATTTTGTTCTGTAATTTAAATTTTTTTATGAATATTTTTTTTATTGTTCGTATTAACAGCATCAAAGATTCCAATTAAAATTGGAGTAAAAGGTTTTACTTATGAAGAAATAGAATTAGCCACAAACAAATTCAACAGTTCTACTCAAGTTGGACGAGGATATGGAAAAGTCTACAAAGGCCTTTTAGCTGATGGAACAGTTGTAGCTATAAAATAAGATTCTTTAGAGGGCTCAAAATATTTCTCGTCAGACATATAATTATTGTCGATGTTGTCATCGTGATGAAGAAATCGAACGGGTTTGAACTTGCAAATAGAGTGATTTAGACTTGAACTTGGTCCCTAAATGACTTGTTACATCATGAACACCATTGACTTGAAGTCGTATATTTATGGCCCATTGATGGTCTTTTTAGGTAAATATCTTGTTTTATGTCATCACAAAATAGTAGCCGGCTTCGTTAAACTAATTTTAAAAAAATTAAATATAAATGATGAAGACAAAATGCAAAGTCTTTGATCTTTACCAACCCAACTAATCTTATCAACACTTTTACTAAATAAAAATCGTATATACAAGGAGTATTGTGCTCTTATTATGCAACATAAAGTAGGATATCGGTAAGTGGTAATGTTTGATTTCATTCATTTGCTTAGTATATTGTATTTTGCATTGTATTTTCTTTATCCCTTAAAATGATTTGTCATGCTAAGCAGAATTTGAAAATTTGTAGCTCAACTGACATACCTAATTATCAAGTTCAATATGCAAAAGCCTATTTGGCATTGACTCATTAGCACTTATTTAAGTACATTACTGAACAAATGCCAGAAAAAGGGCTCCATTGGACCCAAATGTTATATTTACGCTATCCACCAGCAAAATTTTGTGCCTTACCATATGATTTGAGCATAGGGCCAAGTATAAAATAACAAAGGAATATCAGACCGAGTTCACTTAGCCAATATCTTCGCCTCAGTCGTTAAGGGCTTTAACGAGCGTTCTTTGGAAATACAAGCAAGACTTCAGATACGATAATCTCAATATTGAAATGAGTACGAAGTATCCGAATGACAGAGAATATAAGGAAATACAAGAAACCCAAATATAATGTAATGTATAAAAAATAGATGATTTTCCTAAAAACTTTTTATTTTTAATATTTTCCAAACAATTATCTCTATTTGAGTTTTTTCCCTTCACCACTTTTTTACCATTGCCTTCTTTCTCACCATTAGCCCCCCACTCCGCCATCATCCTTTACCTCATCGGAGTTATCGTCCGTAGCCCTCATGTGAGGAAGGAGGGGGCACAAGGGCTTTCGCTAGTCCTATGCTCCGTCATCGCCATCTACCCCGTCGAACTCATTGCTCGTAACTCTCGTATAAGAAAGGATGAGACGACGACAACCCTCATGCCCCCTCCTTCCTCACATGAGGGCTACGAGTGATGAATCCGGCAAGTCATATGCCGAGAGCAAAGGGTAGAAGATAACTCTTGCATCCCCTCCTTCCTCATGCAAGGGCTACGAGCACCAACTCCAATAGGGTAGAGGATCGGCAACAATCTTTGCACCCCCACCTTTCGGGGTGCAAGGACTGTTGGTGTTGGCAGTAACTCCGACAAGGTAGAGGATAGGATATGCGACGATGCATATAGAAGGTGATAGTGAGTCCAACAACAATGGTGGAAGAAAGAGGGAGGAAAAGGGACAATTTGAGTAATTTTTGAATCAGGAGAAATGATTCGAGAAAAACCAAAATGAGAATAACTATTTAAGAAATATCTAAAATAAAAAATTAAAGAAAAGTCACCGATGAAAAAAGGATTCTTAACAAAGTTACTTTTGTAAAGTTTAGGAATATTAGAAAGCCAAATCCTCTGGTTCAAGATTTCTGATTCTTGTGCCAGCTTTCAAGCACTTTCATTCCTCCTTTTTTTGTGTCTGTCATTGGCAGAGGGCATAGATGCCTTGCGAGACCAATACCTTTGAACTCTGCTCCGTTTTCATATAGTGCTATTACTCTGAAAGTCTATTCTTAAAGGACGGGCTTTCTTTTGTGGGATGGATATTAATCAGAAATCAACCTCTTCTTAAGCACATCACTTTATCCTCAAATAATCGATAATCCTCAGGTAAGGCGAAGGATGAACTTCATAATTCTTTACGAGTGAATTATCTTACTAGCTCCCCCCCCACGTTCTGCTTATAAAAAAATGTTTCCTCAGTTGTATAATGTTTGTGCAGTCACAATATCTACTGAATCTGCCCCTACAATAAATCAGCAGAATAAAATATAACATTTGTGAGCTCAGTATTTTCAGCCACTATTATTAGCTCTTTAAATCTCAAACTACTTTCTAAGATCCTAACAAGTATCATTAACAATCAATCACCCATCATTCTCTCATGTCAATATTTTCTTTAGAGAAAATATCAATCTTGAAAAGCTCTTGATTTTCATTCAATATTACAGGTTGAAGACTTCACACAATTTTTTGGTGGATCAATTATCTTTGACTACGAAGGTAAATTTATTGGTGTTGGTACAAGGATAGAATTTGAACAATGTCAATCAACTAAATATGTCTTCCTCAGCCACAGAGGAATAGTTAATGTGACACCTCAATTTAACAACCTCAAAGTTACACTTTTTATTCAATTAATAATCAATAGAAAAAATGACACCTCAATTTAGGCCTCCATGGTTGGAAGGAAGGAAGGAAGGAAGGTGATTGATATTAGTTGTATATAAGAACTAGATGGAGCTGTTAATTGAAAACTATAGGGCAAGGTCATGACAATCTCAACACAACATAACCACCGCAAAGTTACACTTTTTATTCAGTTAATAATCAACAGAAAAAACCCACGCAAAAATAGTAAAACATGTATCTATTTGATCTTTCAAATGAAGACAACATCTAATATGAAAGAATATGTGAATGGTTAGTCAAAGTGTGCTCACTACACAACTGCTTAGAATCATCTGGTGTTCCTCCTCAAAGAGAGAGTTCACACGAGAAAGGTTTGGGAAATAATTAATTGACATGTTTGGGATCGAATTGAAGTGCTTTGGGTACCGCAAATATATGCACTACAATATGTCAAAACAGATCCTAAGCCCTCTGTGAACACCAGTTGCCTGTAACAAGCAACTTTCTGAAATATACAACTACACAAAACAGAGATGCTTGTATTGGCATTGACACAGCAATGACGTAAAGAATACCATGGAGATCCCATCTTTATCATCTATCTATTTTCACAAAACCATAAACGAGCATCACAAAGCTAAATTGAGCGATAAAATCGAAACCATAACTAATTCAAAGCACCGACACATATACGTTTGGCATGGCATGGTATCATATCATTATTCAAAAGAATGAACTACACCATCAAGATACCAAATCGTGATCCGGAAAGAACAATACTTGGAGCGACCGAAAACAATTACACCCAAAGAAACCTTTCGTCAAAAAATCCGAGAAGAAAACAACTGTATAGGAATGAGAATGGCGACTACCAAATATGATCATGCAATCGTTCGAATACCGAAATCCAATCAAGGAGCTTCCTTTTCGCCAAGTATTCTCGAATTCACTTGATGCAAGAGGGGAAGCGTGCCGGCGGGACCAGTGGAGATCGGATCGGATTCCGGAAGCAGAGGGATCCGGCGTCCCATCACCGATCGATCGATTCCCGACCTGCACCAAGCGAAGCCGAGAGTGTGGCGACGAAAACAGGGGAATGCAGCGGTGGAGGCTGCGAAATGGGAATGAGGGCAAGGGAATATACAAATGCTTAACAAGCGATGTAGCAGCGTTTAATGGCGGACCCGAAATGCCGGGGATCGAGGTCGATTTAAAGAAGGTGACGAGTCCGCACGAAAGGGTGGACTCGTCTATTCACCCATCGTCCAGCTCAGCCCGGCCCGGCCCCTTTTCGGCATCACGTGAACGTGTCCCCATCACGTGCGGACCCCTGCTCATTGGCAGTTGCATAACATCATTTTCTTCGATATAAAAAGGAAAAGACGATTTTTCAGAAAAACCTTTAGTTTTGGGGTTTTTTTGGGGAGGTTCCATTTCAAAATTTCGTTATCTTTCGAAGACTCTAAATATGGTCTAACATAATTTTTTCGTCCAAACATTCTGTGTTTGGTTTATAGGGTGACCACGTCCAATTCTTCATGTATAAGATTTACATTATTAGTTATTATTTTTAAATAGATTTATAGAATTTTTTATATCTCCTTCAAAAAATATAAATCTATTCAAAAATATTATAATTAAAATAAATTAACACAAAAATCTAATAAAAATTAATTTTTATAAAAATAAATTTTCATATAATTATTCTTATTAGTTAAACCTTAAGTGTTTTTAGTATCTCCATCAAAACATTATAAGTTTATTAAAAAGTATTATAATAAAAAAATAGATTTAAATTCCAATAGAAACCAACTCTTATACAAAAAAATAAAGTTATAAATAAATATATATATATATATATATATATCTTTATTGGCTTAAAAATAAGAACAAACAAATAGGGACTTTCATACAAGTATAGCGCTTTTGAATAGGCTTATAATATTTTCAAAATATTATAAATATATTCAAAAATACTAAAAATAAGAAGTTGAATGACTCTAAATTCAACGAACCGATTTATGTATTAATACACCAAAAAGGGGAAGCAACTGTTTTGCCATGTTAGGGTATTCAGAGAATTATGAAAAGATGAGATTAGAACGCCACTTGAGAAATATGTTAAAAGGCACCTCATTGAAAAATCTAGAAAGAGAGCTTTTTTAAGAATTCATCTAAGAGAAAAATATTTATAAATTCAATTCGAAATTAATTTATAATTAAAAAATATCATAATTTTTTATTGATGTGAGTGGTTACTTTTATTATTCAAATTTTACATGTTTTTTCTTCACATAAATATATATGTACAACATATTGAGATTTGTATCTCAAAAAAATTGATTACTTTATTCAAATTAATTTATATGAGCATTTGACTTTTGGTTCATGAATCCTGATTTGATTTTCTTATTGGAATTATTATGATCTAACATTAATAAAATTTAATTATATTTGATAATAGTTCAATATCTATATAAATTGGGATTACTAAAAGGACACCAACAAATAGCATAAGAGAAAGGACAAATGTTAGCATCTACTAAGAGGGGGGTGAATTAGTGCAACGATAAAAATCACGTCAATTTAGAAAGTTTCGTTTGACAAAATCATCTCGTCAATGCCCGTATCAGAAAGTAATGACTTAAGCAAATGTAAAACATAAAGTACAAATAAGTAATGAAAGAAAGCAGTAAGGAAAGAACATGTAACATCCCATTAGTCCCACATCGGAAGTGGGGAATGTGTATGATTAGCTTATAAGGACTTGATGAGTGTACTACGTTAACTCCCGTTTAAGCATTTTGGTCCGTGGTTGAAGGATCAAAATGGAGTTATTGGCCAGTTGGCTCATCAAACTCGGGTCGTGACATTTGGTATAAAAGCTGACCTAGCATTTGGGCAGAGTGAGAGGGCTCGAGTAGGAAAGGGCTACCGGATGGAGTCAGAGAACTTATCACGACTGGAGCCACCACTGAGTTAATCCTCACATACACTATGCTAGGGTTCGATCTGGGTGGGTTATGTCGGGCCTTGACGAGGTTGTCAAGTTAATTGAGTTGGGGATAATGTAACATCCCATTAGTCCCACATCGGAAGTGGGGAATGTGTATGATTATGTCGGGCCTTGACGAGGTTGTCACCGGATGGAGTCAGAGAACTTATCACGACTGGAGCCACCACTGAGTTAATCCTCACATACACTATGCTAGGGTTCGATCTGGGTGGGTTATGTCGGGCCTTGACGAGGTTGTCAAGTTAATTGAGTTGGGGATAATGTAACATCCCATTAGTCCCACATCGGAAGTGGGGAATGTGTATGATTATGTCGGGCCTTGACGAGGTTGTCAAGTTAATTGAGTTGGGGATAATGTAACATCCCATTAGTCCCACATCGGAAGTGGGGAATGTGTATGATTAGCTTATAAGGGCTTGATGAGTGTACTATGTTAACTCCATTTGGGCAGGGTGAGAGGGCTCGAGTAGGAAAGGGCTACCGGATGGAATCAGAGAACTTATCACGACTGGAGCCACCACTGAGTTAATCCTCACATACACTATGCTAGGGTTCGATCTGGGTGGGTTATGTCGGGCCTTGACGAGGATGTCAAGTTAATTGAGTTGGGGATAATGTAACATCCCATTAGTCCCACATCGGAAGTGGGGAATGTGTATGATTGGCTTATAAGGGCTTGATGAGTGTACTATGTTAACTCCTGCTTAAGCATTTTGGTCCGTGGTTGAAGGACCAAAATGGAGTTATTGGCCGGTTGGGCAGGGTGAGAGGGTATCACGACTGGAGCCACCACTGAGTTAATCCTCACATACACTATGCTAGGGTCATACACTATACTAGGGTTCGATCTGGGTTATGCCACCACTGAGTTAATCCTCACATACACTATGCTAGGGTCATACACTATACTAGGGTTCGATCTGGGTTATGTTGGGCCTTGACGAGGACGTCAAGTTAATTGAGTTGGGGATAATGTAACATCCCATTAGTCCCACATCGGAAGTGGGGAATGTGTATGATTAGCTTATAAGGGCTTGATGAGTGTACTATGTTAACTCCCGCTTAAGCTTATAAGGGTTCGATCAAAATGGAGTTATTGGCCAGTTAGCTCATCAGACTCGGGTCATGACATTTGGTATCAGAGCCGACCTAGCATGATTAGCTTATAAGGGCTTGATGAGTGTACTATGTTAACTCCTGCTTAAGTATTTCCTTCCGTGGTTGAAGGATCAAAATGGAGTTATTGGCCGGTTGGCTCATCAGACTCGGGTCGTGATAGAACACACCGGATTTATAGTGGTTCGGTCGTTGTGACCTACGTCCACTTCTGATTCCTCCTCCGTCTAGGTCATCAGCGTTCATTACACTTATTTCTCTATTAAACAAAAATTAACACTTAGATTAAAGGAGGAAAACTCTCACAAGATTACAATAGATTTTTTTCTTATTTTTGTTTTCAGTTCTTGTATATCTGAGCAGGGATGAGAGGGGTATTTATAGGCCCCAAATGAATTCAAACTTGGAGCCTAAAAGTATCTTTTTTTGGATTTTCAAGGTACTGATGGTACCACCACCATTATTGGGTGATACCATCGCTTGACACTTTGATACTAGGCAGTACCACCGCCCAATCTGGCAGTACTATCGCCTGACAAAGCCTTGGAGACTGAGCTTTGGCGGTACCACCACCTAGTAGCATTAATTGCTAGTGATACCACTGCCCAGACCACTTGTGAAGTTGAGCCTCAAGCGGTTCCACCGCCCACCCTAGGCAGTGCCATCACCAATCAACCTTGTCTTAGGTCTAGTTGACCCCTAAATAAGTTAGTGAGATTACCTCATAATCCTAACTCAATCTAGGTTCTAACTACGATAATTAAGGTATTAACTAAGTAATCTTTGTCTTGTATGTCAATCATTCTTCCGGCGAAGTCTCGATAAACTTCTAATGAACTTTCACCATACTTTTGGCGAACTCCCGAAAAACTCTTGGCGAACTCCCGATGAACTCTTGGTAAGCTCCCATCTAACTCTCAGCGAACTCTCGACGAACTCTCGGCGAGCTCGCGATGAACTCTCAACGAACTCCTGATGAACTCTCGGCGAGCTTCTGGTACATCGTCCGATTCTTCGTCATAACGTCTAATTTTTGACTTCGGCCCAACATCTGCTTTATGCCTTATTCATTATCGTAGTTAAACCTGTAACACATATCTCAACATGTAGATTAGATCAATAATTTATCAATTGATTTCATCATCAAAATATGAAATTCAACAATCTCCCCCTTTTTGATAATGACAACCAATTGATGACGGAATTAACCTTAACTCTCCCTATTTATATGTTGTCATATTGAGATAAAATAAACTTGAATTCAAAAGTAATCACAACCTTTGAATTCAAGTTAAACATTTTTTATCATAGTGATTAAATGTAATATATTATATCAAAATTTCAATATGTTATGCATCATTAAAACATGTATATTTTTGAAACCTTACATTTCATCCTCACTTCATGCATGATACCAAAAATAAATCAACATCACTTTAGTCATATCATACATGATACTAAAGCATTCATGATATATCATTTTGGGTATAACATACATGATGCGGAGACATTGAAATTTTAAGCATTTACCACCTCAAGCATTAAATTATGATACCAAAAGACCAATTAATGATGAAACCAATTGATAGTGTTTATCTAATATGCATTTGAGTGACGCAGGAAGCTTTGATCAGGGAGAGATAATTAAGACAGGAAGAATCATGTTGGGCCGGAATGGAACATGTCAGAAGATTAGACGTCGAGCCGAAGGATCGGTCGATGTATCGATAGAAGGCTTTAGGCCATGGGTTCAGGCATCAGGCCAAAAAGAGTGAAAATTGCACCTAGGAAATCAGAGTTGCGAAGGTTAATTGGCCGATTGGGCAATAGGCCGCAAGAGAGGATAATGCTTCGAAGAATCGGACGAAGCGTTGATGAACCAATGACATGTAGGACAACATTTAATTTAAGCCTTGTAATAATTGTTTAAATCAATGTAGGTTTTAATTGTGTAGGATTAACTACATTAGCGATCAAGGCATAAAGCAAAATGAAATCCTAGAGTCAAGAACAAGATTTCGTTGGGAGTTCATCGGAAGTCTGGACATTCATTAGAAGTTTTATCGGAATTGACCGAGAAGTCCCTAGAAGATCATTATGAAGTCCAAGAGCTCATCGAAACTCACCAAGAAGATCATTATGAAGTCCAGGAGTCTATCGAGAGTCCACTGGAATATTGTCGAGAGATCATCGAAAGTTCGCTAGAAGATCACCGGAAGCTCATCAGAAGAAACCTAGACCTACCAGATTTATTTAGCTTATTATATACCTTAAATTTTATAGTTAACATATAATTAGGTTGGAATTGGGCCAACTCAATTAGGGGCCAATTGAGTCAAAGTTTGGGCTGTGTTGGGCCAAGTGAAAGGCTCAAACAATGACCCAACAGGTGGAATCGTCATGGCACAATCTCTGAGATTGTGTTAGGCGGTGGTACCGCTGGTCTGGGCGATGGTACCACCCAAACATAGTCTCCGAGAGGCTGTCAGGCAGTGGTACCACTAGATTGGGTGGTGGTACTACCTAGTGTTAGTGTTGCAGGCAGTGGTACCGCCCAACACAAACGGTAGTATCGTCATGACCCAAAAAACCCGAGATGAGACATTTTTAGGCTCCAAGTTTGAATCCACTTGAGGCCTATAAATACCCTTCTTATCCCTATTTAATATATATAAGCACAGAGAGCTTAAAAGTGGGAAAATACTATAGCAATCACTTGAGAGATTCCCTCATCTAAGTTCTAAGTTTAGAATTCTATATAGGGAGGAGTGAGTGCTTGTAAAAGCTTGACTCCTGAACCTGTGAAAAGGAGAAGAGGGGTGTAAGAAGGTGGTTGGTTTTTGCCTATTGAAGGAAGACTATTAGTAGATACCGGTAGCCTCGACGGAAAAGGAATCGGGAGTGGATGTAGGTCACGACGACCGAACCACTATAAAATCTAGTTTGCATTTCTATTATTGTCATTTACTTACTTTTTAATTGCTTCACTTCCTTCTTACTTGGCTTTCACTACCCTTATGAATAAACATGCTTTCAAGTTATCTTCCGATATCGGTTTTATCATACAGAGATTTTTAAACTGATGTTTTTATCCGCTGTATTAATTTACCCCCTTATCTTTGTGCCGACTCGTTCCTAACACTCTATTCTTCTTTTGATAGGCTCAGGAGAGAACATTGACACCCCCACTTACTCCTCTCTTGAACAAAATTTAACACTTAGACTAGAGGAAGAGAACTCTCACAAGATTACAATAGAATTTTCCCTTGTTTTTGTTTTTAGTTCTTGTATATCTAAGTAAGGATGAGAGGGGTATTTATAGGCCCAAATTGATTCAAACTTGGAGCCTAAAAGTATCTCTTCTTGGATTTCTGAGGTACTGACGGTACCACTACCATTATTATACGGTACCATCGCTTGACACTCTAATACTAGGTAGTACCACTACTCAATATGGTGGTACTACCTATTGAATCTCGAATTTTGATGATGAAACTAATTGAGAGTGTTTATGATTTGATCTGCATTTTGAATAATGCAGGAAGCTTTGATTAAGGAGAGACAATTAAAGTAGGAAGAATCATGTTGGGTCGGAGAAAAATATATCAAAAGATTGGGCGTCGAGCTGAAGGATCGGTCGACGTATTGACAAAAGGTCTCGGGCCATTGATTCGGGCATCGAGCTAAGAAGAGCGAAAATTACGCTAAGAAAATCGGAGTTGCAGAGGTCAATTGGCTGATTGGGTAATAGGCCGCAAGAGAGGATGATGCACTAAAAAATCAAATGAGGCATCGATGAACCAATGACATGCCAGACAATATTTAATTAGCTTAGTAATAATTTTCTAGATCAAAATAGGCTTTAAATACGTAGGATTAACTATGATAGCGATCAAGGCATAAAGGCAATTTGTCACATCATTGCATACATCATAGAATCATGCATAATCAAAATATCCAAGTACATCATCCCATGATCATTATCATACCTTCTCCCCCTTTGTCATCAATAAAAAGGAGAAGTACAACTAGTAAGTTTTTAGACATAATTTTAAATAATTATATTTATCATCATGCAAGCTAGCAAGTTTTTGAGATATGCAAGTTTTGTAACATACAAGCTAGCAAACATTTTAAGTTTTGCAAGTTTGTAAATTTTGCTAGATGTACAAGTTAGCATGTTTTGCTTCTTGAGATAGGCAAGATAGCACTTCTTGATGATATTTAAGATAGCAAGTTCTACATCATGCAAGCTAGTGAATTTTATAATATTTTAGAATATACAAGCTAGCAAATTTATATCATTTTAGAGTATGCAAGCTAGCAATTATATATATATATATATATATATATATATATATATATATATATATATATATATATATATATATATATATATATATATATATATATATATATATATAAGTTAGCAAAATTTTATATTTTTTGAGATGTGTAAGATAAACTATTTTTGTATCTTTTTGAAATGTGTAACTTAACAAACATTGCTTCTCTTGAGATTTGCAAGATAGCACTTCTTGCTTCTCTTTTGAGATGAGCAAGCTAGCAAGTTTACCTCTTTTCGTGATGTGCACTCTAGCAATTATTTCTCCCCCTTTGTCATTTGCAAAAAGAGGGGAATAACAATACAATAGTGTAATTCATTTTCCTTTACTACAATCTTCAAATCATGACAAGGATAAATAACAAAGATGAAAAATCAAGTCATGAATGTTGAAACAATTTTTCATTATGAATATTTCATCATTGCATGCATCATTACCATAAGTTAAAGTATTGCATGTATAATACAAAATCATCATTCATAATTACATCAATATTCTAATTATTTTTTCAATTATAAAAAATGAGAGATCAAGTCTAAGATCATGATCCGAAAAATGTATAAGAAGAGTTTATGCATTTGGGAGCTCTAACATGTCTAAGTTTATCATTCAAGCTAGCAAATTTAGTTCTCTTGATATGCTAGCTATTTTCTTTCCCACTTTTGTCATTGTAAACAAGAAAGAAGGGAAGAACATAATGATGTGAATATTCAAGTCATCACAAAAATACAAAGGTGTCATATGAAAATCATGATATGAAAGATATTAATATCAAATCATGAATGCCACAAGATATGATTATTTTAACAAATCTCTTCTTTTTATAAATGGTAAAAAGAAACATAGGAGATCAAATGATATAATATCTTGATTTATGCATAAGAAATCTCAAGTTATAAATCTCAAAAAATTACGATAAAGCTCATTCAAATTCAAATCATCAAATCATCAAAATTATTTTCAAGAGATTCAAAATGACATAAACAAAATTATCAATTTCTTAGTAAAAAATCAATAAGATAGAGTAAAAAATGTTTCAAGAAAAATATTTTTCTCTTTTTAGTTGTTTCAATTCATGTGATTTATTTCATAAAAGCATGCCTTTTTAATTTATGCCAAATCAAAACATGCATCGTCATTTAAAATTGAAAAACAAATCTTATCATCAAAATCATCATGACAAAAAATATAATATATTAAACATAAGGCTTCTTTAAACAAGAGATTTGATTTATTATTTTAATTCTAATGATAATATATTTTTTCTTTTTATGTGTTTCATTTTATATGATTGATTTCATATAAATATGTTCATGTTTTTCATATAAAAACTATCCATCTTATTTAAAATCGAAAAAGTAACTTTCATTATGACAAAGATCAATAAGCCATGAATCACAAAAATCATGCTTAATTTCAAAATATAAACTTATTAAGCATCGTACTATCAAACATGATTTCATAAAGCATTTTCAATCAAAATCGGAAATCATCAATTTAGATACACATTATTTCTTCTTAAAAACATACATAGGATTAATTATTAGATTTAAATCTAATATTTTATTCCTTTATCATAAAACATGTAATTGTCATTATCATTTTTAAAATTACTAGCATGATCTTAATTTTTTTTATATTTTCATTACATTATTAAACATGTAATTTTCAAGAAAAAATTATATATAACTGAATTAAAAATAACTTATGAAAATCATCATGTAATTTCAAAATAAATTAAGGGGATTTTGGTTGCTTCGTGGTCGTAAGCCGTTAAGGCATAGTTTGCCACCTTACCTTTGTTAGTTTTTCTTCATCTTCGGATGAACTTGATTCGTCCCAAGCCACTTTTTGTATTTTCTTCCTTTGTGGCAACTTCTTCTTTTTAAGTTCATTTTTATTCTTTAATTCTTATTTTAAAAATTTCTTAAGCTTTAATGATAAGAGTTTAAAATCATCATCACTTGAGCTTTCGCTCGAGTGGTCTTCATTTGTTCTAAGTGTCAAATCCTTCATGTTCTTTGGAAGGTGGTTCTCATGTTCATCAAGTGCATCATGAGTCATTTCATAGGTCATCAAGGACCCGATAAGTTCTTCAAGTGGAAATTTATTTAAATCCTTTGTCTCTTGTATTGTCGTTACTTTCGATTCCCAATTTTTAGAAAGAGATATTAAAATCTTGTTAACGAGTTTAAAATTAGAAAAGCATTTGCCAAGAGCTTTTAAATCATTGACGACATACATAAAACGGGTGTACATGTCAACAATGGTTTCGATTGGCTTCATAAGAAATTACTAGAAATCATGCATCAAAAAATTAATTTTAGAGTCTTTAACTCTACTAGTGCCTTCGTGTGTGATTTCAAGAGTGTGCCAAATATCAAAAGTCATTTCGCAAGTAGAAATCCGATTGAATTCATTTTTGTCTAAGGTGTAAAATAAGGCATTCATAGCCCTAGCATTTAAAGAAAAAGTCTTCTTCTCTAACTCATTCCAATCATTTATTGGAAGAGAAGATCTTTGAAATCCATTTTCAATAACATTCCATAAATTTAAATCCAAGAAAGCAAGAAAACTCTCATTCGAGTTTTTCAATATATATAGTCCGTCCCATTGAACATGGGAGGACGAATAAGATAGTGACCCTCTTGAAAGTCGAAAAGAACCATTTCTCTTCGGTGTTAAACCAAATAAGAAAATACGTGGCTCTGATATCAACTATTAAGAATGAGTCAACACTAACGGGGGGGGGGGGAATTAGTGCAACGGTAAAAATTACGTCAATTTAAAATCTCATTGCAATTAAACCTGTTTCGGAAGATATTTATTTGAAAGTATAAAGAAGAGTGTAGTAGATGTAAAACAAGTAAAGAATGATAGTTTGTAGTAAATGTAAATTGCATGAAGTAAATGCAAATCGAGTTATAGTGGTTCAGTAGCCGTGACCTACATCCACTCTACCGATTCCTCTTCTGTCGAGGCCACCGTCATCCACTAACAATCTTCCTTTAATAGACAAAGATCAACAACCCTCTTACAACTCTATTCTCCTTTTCATAGGCTCAGGAGAGAACCTTTACACTTGTCTTTTAGACCTAGACCTCTCTTCTCCCTTTAGAAGAACTTTCTAAATACTAGGAAGAAGGGACTCTACTCTTCAAGAGAGATTATAAGTTTTACTCACGGATTCTTTCCCTATTTTTAACTCACTTTCTTGCTTTACTAAGCAGGAAAAAGTGGGGTATTTATAGGCCCCAAATGGATTCAAATTTGGAGCCCAAAATTTAAATCCCTAAGATTTCGAGGTTTAGACGATATCATCACCTACAACCTGACATTAGGTGGTACCACCGCCCAGTCTGGTGGTATCACCATCTAGAAGACTATGTTTGAATAGTACCACCGCCTAACAACCTTGGAAACTGGGTTTTTCGAGTTTTCCAACTCATAAGCAGTGCCACCGCCTGACCCAACTTTTGGGTCACTAAATGAGCCTCCCAATGAGCCCAAATCAGTCCCAATTAAGGCCCAATTGGGCTCTAATTGAGTTAACATAATTATACCAAAAACTAACTCAATTTGTCCCCTAAACTACTTCGATCTTAGACAAACAATTACAAAGCATGAATCCTTTGTCCGGTATATCATTGGTTCATCCGGCGCTCGTTTGATCCTTCGGCGCATCATTCTCTCATTCGGATATTGCCCAATTGGCATGTTGACTCTCGCAACTTCTGATCTCCTTAGTGCAATGTCCGATCCTTCGGTCCAATGGCCGAATTCATAGCACGAGCCTTCTGCCGACACATTGACCGATCCTCTGGCCCGACGTCCAATCTTTTGACATATTCACTCTGGCCCAATATGATTCTTCCTACTTTAATCAATTTGCCTCTCCTTGATCGAAGCTAGTCTTATGTCCCTCAAAACGCAGATTAGATCACAAACTCATCAATTGATTTCATCATCAAAATCCAAGATTCAACACTTTTTAGGCTCCAAGTTTGAATCCACTTGAAGCCTATAAATACCACTCTCATCCCTGGTTAAAAAACATATAACTAAGAGCAAAAAAGAAAAAAAAACATTATTATAATTATTAGGAATGGGTCGGCACTAAGAGAGGGGGTTGAATTAGTGTAGCGGTAAAATCACGTCGGTTTGAAAATTTTTCATACGACAAAACCTGTTTCATAAATATGCTTAAATTAAAAGTGTATGGAAGAGTATAGTAAGTAATAAGAAGGTAGTTTGCAGTTAAAGTAAATTACTTAAAAGAAATGCAAACCAAATTTTTATAGTGGTTCGATCGTCGTGACCTACATCCACTCGATCGATTCCTCTTCCGTCGAGGCCACCAGCATCCACTATCGGTCTTCCTTCAATGGGCAAAGACCAACTACCCTTTTATACCCCTCTTCTCCTTTTCACATGTTAAGGAGATAACCTTTTACAAGCACACACTCCTCTCTAAATAGAATTCTAAGTTTAAGCTGAAGGAGGAGAACTCTTAAGTAATTTCTACAGTGTTTTCATACTTTTAAGTTCTCTATGCTTATGTATGTTAACTAGGGATGAGAGGGGTCTTTATAGGCACCAAGTGGATTCAAACTTGGAGCCTAAAAATGTCTCATCCTGGGTCCTTCGGGTACTAGCGGTACCACCGCTTGTGCTGGCGGTACCACCGCTAGTGCTTTATGACATTAGGCAGTACCATTGCCTGATAGGGGTGGTACCATCGCCTGGCACCCTATCACTGGGCGGTACCACATCCCAGAAGGCCTCGGGTTATGGATTCAAGCATCAGGCCAAGAAGAACGGATATTGTGCCAAAGATATCGGAGTTACGGAGTCAACTGACCGATTGGGCAATAGGCCGCAAGAGAGGACGATGCGCCGAAGAATCGGATGAAGCGTCGAGGGACCAATGACATGCCGGACAACTTGATTAATGCTTAGTATTAATTGTCTAGATCGAAGTATATTTTACATGTTCAGGATTAACTATAATAGCAAGGCATGTAGCAAAATAAAGTCCTAGAGTCAAGGACGTGATTTCATTGAGAGTTCGAGAGTTTGTTAGAAGTCCGGACGTTCGTTGGAAGTTCTAACGGAACCAACCGAGAAGTCTCAAAACTTACCAGAGAAGCTTGTTAGAACTTGTCAAGAAGATCGTTGTGAAGTCCAGGAGCTTGCCGGGAGTCCGCCAAAACATTACCGAGAGATCGTTGGAAGTTCGCCGGAAGAATAGACTTACGGACTTGTTTAGCTCAGATTATGTCTTAGATTTCATAGTTAGCACGTAATTGGGTTTATATTTGCGCCACCCAATTAGGGGCCAGCAAGGCCCATGTAAGTACTATGTTGGGCCTAATGAGAGGCCCAAACAATGCCCCAAGAAGTCTCACCGTCGTGGCATAGTCTTCAAGACTATGTCATGCGGTGGTATCGCCAGTCTGAGTGGTTGTACCACCCTTGGCAAGGTGCTAGGCGATGGTACCACCAGTCTGGGCAGGGGTACCACCCAGCACTACCCCCGAGATGGTGGTACCACCCAGGGCAGTGTTAGTGTCAGACTGACACTAGGCGGTGGTATTGCCCATGCCCGGGGGACCCAGGGTGGGAAAGTTTTAGGCTCCAAGTTTGAATCAACTTGATGGTACCGCCCGTGCCCGGGGTACCCAAGGTGGGAAAGTTTTAGGCTCCAAGTTTGAATCAACTTGAAGCCTATAAATATCCCTCTCATCCCTGGTTAAAGAATACAAGCACAAAGAGTTTAAAAGTAGAAAAATGCTGTAGAAGTCTCTTGTGAGAATCCTCCTCTAGTCTAAGTGTTAGAATTCGATAAGAGAGGAGTGAGTGCTTGTAAGGGTTGTCTCCTAAACCCGGTAAAAGGAGAAGAGGGGTGTAAGAAGGAGGTTGATCTTTGCCTATAAAGAAAGATCGTTAGTGGATGCCGGTGGCCTCGACGGAAGAGGAATCAGCGGAGTGGATGTAGGTCACGATGACCTTACCACTATAAAATTGGCATGCTCTCTAGTTTGCATTTAATTATTGCTATTTACCTTACTGTAAACCTCTATACGTGCTTTACTTCCTCATTACTTTTGCTGCACACCTTTACGAACACGCTTTCAAGTTAAGCACTTCCGAGTTCGATTTTTATTGTACGAAAGAATTTTCGAAACCGACATTTTTATCCGCTGCACTAATTCACCCCCCCTCTTAGTGCCAACATCTTGATCCTAATAATTAGTATCAGAGCCTTATGATTTCTCATTTAGATTAACACCCAAGAGAAATGGCTCATTTCGGCTTTCAAGAGGGTCACTCTCTAATTCGCCCTCCCTTTTTCAATGGGACGGACTACACTTATTAAAAAACTCGAATGAGAGTTTTCTTGCTTTCATTGAATCTTGATTTATGGCACATAGTTGAATTTGGTTTTAAAAAGTCTTCTCTTCTAATGAAAGATTCGAATGATTTGGAGAAGAAGACTTTTTCTTTAAATGCTAGAGCTATGAATGCTCTATTTTGTGCCTTAGATAAAACGAAGTTTAATCGGGTTTATTTGTGCGAAACGGGCTTCGATATTTGGCATATTCTCGAAATCACACACGAAGGCATGAATAAAGTTAAAGATTCTAAAATCAATCTTTTAATGCATGATTTTGAACTATTTCATATGAAACCAAGCCAAACTATTGGAGACACACCCGTTTTACGGATGTTGTTAATGGTTTAAAAGCTATTGGTAAAACTTTTTTATATTTTGAACTTGTTAGTAAAGTTTTACGCTCACTTTCTAAAACTTGGGTTTCAAAAGTAACAACTTTACAAGAATCAAAAGATTTAAATCATTTCCTTCTCGAAGAACTTATCGGGTCATTGATGACCTATGAAATCACGTGCAATGCACGTGAAGAACTTGAGAACCACCTTCCAAAGAATAGGAAGGATTTCAGACTAAGAACAATTGAAGACCACTCGAGCGTAAGCTCAAGTGTTGGTGAACTTGAACTATAAATGAAATTTAAAAAATTCATGAAACAAAAATTGAAAAACAAAAAGAACAGAACTACTTACTATAAACGCAAGAAGAAAAACACAAATTGGGATGAATCGAGCTCCTCCGAAGATGAGGAGAAAATCAAGAAAGGCGAGGTGGCAAACTACGCCTTAACGACATATGACGATGAGGTAATCGAAACCCCTTTAATTTATTTTGAAATTACTTGATGCTTTCTATGATGCTTTTCTTTTTTATTTAGTTTAGAAAAAATATTTTTTGAAAATTACATAATGTAATGAAAATGCAAAAAATTAGGAACCATGCTTTTCTTTCTAAGTAATTTTTGAAAATGATCATGAAAATTATATGAAAATATAATAAAATGTTAATCTAATATTTGCATACCAAATATGATTAATTTTATGTATGTGCTTGAGAAACAATAATATATATCTTAATGATTTTCATATTGCCTTCCGATTTTAAAAATGATGCATGACTTTTATATGGAAACTAAGCATGAAAAGTTACATTCACTTAAAAGAAAAATGCATGACTACAATGAACTTGATTGAAATGCTTTAAGTTTGATAAAATAATATAATGATGCATAATGATTATACTTAATAAATTTCAAAATTATGCATGATGATTCTTGAGATTTATGGATTATTGATTTTCACGGTAATAAAAGTGGCTTTTTTAACTATAAGTAAGATGAATGGTTTTTATGACGAAATTTATTTTTTGATTTTAAATGTTGATGCATATTTTTATTTGGCATAAATAAAAAAAAGGCATGCTTGAATGAAGTAAATCACATGAATTGAAACGATTAAAAAGAGAAAAGTATTTTTCTTAAAAAAATTTTTCTCTATCTTATTGACATTGATGAATCTATTCGATCATCTTTTTATGAATCTTTTGAAAATAATTTTGATCTGATGATTTGAACTTGAATGAGTTTGTATTCAAATCTTAATCTTGATTTCTTGGATTTATTACTTGAGATTTTCTTTCAAGATCACTTCTTTGTACACCTACAGCTATTTATAAAAAGAAGAGATTTGATAAAATGAATCATGTCTTTTGTAATTCAAGATGTCTTATCTTTCATGACATGATGTCATTGTATTTATGGCTTGTATGCCTTGAAATGATTGAAATATTTTACACTATTTTATTCTTCCCTTATTCTTTCTTGTTGACAATGATAAAAGAGGGAAAAGTTATGATCATGCATGGTAAGATGCAATTTGACAAATTAATACCATCATGATTTGAAACATTTATGATTTGGAATGATGCATATAATACTTATGCTTTTTATTATGATGATATATGTGATGCATATGATGTGTATCATAAATGCTTTAAATGATGAATGTTTGGCAACATGATCAAAATGTTGATAAATGCTTAATATGTATGATATGCTTATAATGATGACTGATTTATTCGGTATCATGCATGAAAAATGAAATGTAAGGTTTTTGAAAATATGCATGTTTTAATTTGAAAAATATAATGATGCATAAATAAGATTGATACTTACCTTTATCATAATTTGAAAATTGATATAAAGGGTCTTCCTTTCTTTTTGACAATGATAAAGGGGGAGCAAAACTTGCTAGAAAGTAAATTTGCTAGCTTGTACAATTCGAAAAGAGGCAAACTTGCTAGCTTGCTAATCTCAAAAAGGAAAGAAGTACTATCTTACAAATCTCAAGAGAAGCAATGTTTGCCAAGTTACACATTTCAAAAAGAGGCAAAATAGTCCATCTTGCACATCTCAAAAGATGTAAAATTTTGTTAAATTTTTTATGTAAAATTTGATAGTTTGCATACTATAAATGTACATACCAAAAGTGCTATCTTGCCTATCTCAAGATGCAAAATATGCTAACTTACACTTTGCAATGGAAGCAAAATTGCTAGCTCAAACATTGCAAAGGAAGCAACAATTTGCTAGCTTGCAACTTGCATATTTCAAGAAGCAAGAGTTGCTTTTTTGAACATCTCTAATTTGCTAGCTAGCATGATGTAGAATTTGCTATCTTGAATAGTATAAATAAATGCTATCTTGCACATCGCAAAGAAAAGCAAATATGCCAAGTTGCATATCTTTAAATTTCCTAGCTTATCTGTTGTAAAACTTGCATATCTAAAACTTAATAGCTTAAATGTTCTAAGCATGATGTAACACTTGCTAAATTTTCTAGCTTCAAATTACATGATGATAAAACTTGATATTATGTTTTTCATGCAATGAATTGAACTTAAATTTCAAACACATGAATAGTTGGACTTCTCCTTTTTGTTGATGACAAAGGGAAAGAAGTATGTTAATGTCATATATGATTTGATCATGACATGTTGCTTGGATTTTTGAATCTAAGAGTTTCTATTAATATGACATATTGATAGGGGGAGTTTGTTTAAACTCCGGGAGTTAAGGTTAACTTCGACGTCGATTGGTTGTCATTATCAAAAAGGGGGAGATTGTTGAATCTCGGATTTTGATGATGAAACCAATCGATAAGTGTTTATGTTTTAATCTGCGTTTTGAGTGACACAGGATGCTTTGATCAAGATGAGATAATTAAAGCAGGAAGAATCATGTTGTGCCGGAGGAAAATATGTCAGAAGATTGGACATCGGACTAGTGGATCGGTCGATGTATCGACAAAAGGCTTCGGGCTGTGGATTCAGGCATCGGGCCAAGAAGAGCATATATTGTGCAAAGGATCTCAGAGTTGCAGAGTCAACTGACCGATTGGGCAATAGGCCGCAAGAGAGGACGATGCGCCGATGAATCGGACGAAGCGTCGAGGGACCAATGACATGCCGGACAACTTGATTAATGCTCAATATTAATTATCTAGATCAAAGTGTGTTTTACATGTTCAGGATTAACTACAATAGCAAGGCATGTAGCAAAATGAAGTCCCGGAGTCCAGGATGTGATTTCGTTGGGAGTTCGAGAGTTCGTCGGAAGTCCGAACATTCGTCGGAAGTTCTGGTGGAACCAACTGAGAAGCCTCGGAGCTTGCTAGAGAAGCTTGTCGAAACTTGCCAAGAAGATCATCGTGAAGTCTAGGATCTTGCCGGGAGTCCGCCAGAACATTACCAAGAGATCATCGAAAGTTCGCCGGAAGCTCACCGGAAGAATAGACTTACGTACTTATTTAGCTCAGATTATGTCTTAGATTTCGTAGTTAGCACATAATTGGGTTTCAATTTGGGCCAACCCAATTAGGAGCTAGCAAAGCCCATGTAAGGACTGTGTTGGGCCCAATGAGAGGCCCAAACAGCCCCAAGAAGTCTCACTGTCATGGCACAATTTTCGAGACTGTGTCAGGCGGTGGTACCACTAGTCTGGGTAGTGGTACTGCCAGTCTGGGCGGTGGTACCGCCCAGGTGCAGTGTCAGTGTCAGACTGACATTGGGCGATGGTACCACCCAACGCAGGCGATGGTATCGCCCTTGCTCGGGGAACCCGAGATGGGAAAGTTTTAGGCTCCAAGTTTGAATCAACTTGAAGCCTATAAATACCCCTCTCATCCCTGGTTAAAGAATACAAGCACAAAGAGTTTAAAAGTAGAAAAACGCTGTAGAAATCTCTTGTGAGAATCCTTCTATAGTCTAAGTGTTAGAATTCTATAAGAGAGGAGTGAGTGCTTATAAGAGTTGTCTCCTAAACCTGATAAAAGGAGAAGAGGGGTGTAAGAAGGAGGTTGATCTTCGCCTATAAAGAAAGACCGTTAGTGGATGCCGATGGCCTCGATGGAAGAGGAATCGACAGAGTGGATGTAGGTCACGACGACCGAACCACTATAAAATTGGCATGGTCTTTGGTTTGCATTTACTTATGGCTATTTACCTTACTGCAAACCTCCATACGTGCTTTACTTCCTCATTACTTTTGCTGCACACCTTTACGAATACACTTTCAAGTTAAGCACTTCCGAGTTCGATTTTTATCGTACGAAAGATTTTTTAAAACCGACATTTTTATCCGTTGCACTAATTCACCCCCCCTCTTAGTGCAGACCTCTTGATCCTAACACCATCGCCCAGTCTGGTGGTACCACTGCTTGACAGCCTCGGAGACTGAGTCTGGGTGGTACCACCGCCTAGACCGGCGGTACCACCGCCTGACACAGTCTTGGATACTGTGCCATGACGGTGCTACCTGTTGGGTCACTGTTTGGGCCTTTCATTGGGCCCAACATAGTCCATACATGGACCCAACTAGCCCCTAATTGGGTTGGCCAAATTTTAATCCCAATTATATGCTAACTATGAATTCTAAGGCATACACTAAGCAAATCCGTTTTGGTTTGTCTTGGTTTCTTCTAGCGAGCTTCCAGTGATCTTCCGATGAACTTTCGACGATCTCTTAGCAATGTTCCAATGGACTCCCAGCATGCTCCTGGAGTTCACGATGATCTTCTTGGCAAGTTCCGATGAGCTTCTTCGGCAAGCTTCTAGACTTCTCAGTCAATTCCAATAGAACTTCCGGCGAACGTTTGGACTTCCAACGAACTCTCGAACTCCCAACATAATCTCATTCTTGACTTTAGGACTTCATTTTGCTTTATACCTTGATCACTATTGCAGTTAATCCTACACAATTAAAACCAACTTCGATCTAGACAATTATTACAAAGCTTGAATAATGTTGTCCGACATGTTATTGGTTCATCGACGCTTCGTCCGATTCTTCGACGTATCATCCTCTCTTGTAGCCTATTGCCCAATCAGCCAGTTGACCTTCGCAACTTCGATATCCTTGATACAATTTCTGCTCTTCTTAGCCCGATGCCTGAACCCATGGCCCGAAGCCTTCTACCGATACGTCGACCGGTCCTCTGGCTCGACGTCCAATCTTCTGACATGTTTCTCTCCGACCCAACATGGTTCTTCTTATTTTAATTATCTCTCCTTGATCGAAGTTTTCTACATCACTCAAAATGCAAATCAAATCATAAACACTATTAATTGGTTTTATCATCAAAATCTGAGATTCATCAATCTCCCCCTCTTTGATGATGACAACCAATTGATGACAGAGTTAACTTTAACTCCCCCTATCAATATGCCACATTGATAGAACTCTTAGATTCAAAAATCCAAGCAAAATGTTATGATAAAATTATACATAACATCATCATACTTCTCCCCTTTGTCATCAACAGAAAGGAGAAGTGCAACTTTTAAGTGTTTGAGATATACCATCATGTAAGGTAGTAATTTTATTTCATTCATTTTTGAGAAGTGCAAGCTAGAAATTTTTGCTTCTTTTACAATATTCAAACTAGCAAGTTTTTGAAATATAATGCAAGATAACAAGCTAGTAAGATAGCAATGTTTTACATGAAGCAAGCTAACAAATTTTGCATCATGCAAGCTAGTGAATTTTATGCATGGTAGTAAGATAGTAAGTTTTACAACATACAAGCTAGCAAAATTTTCCATCATTATAGAAAGTATAAGCTAGCAATATTTAAGATGTTCAAGAAAGCAACTTTTGCTTCTTGAAATAAGCAAGTTAGCAATCTTGGCTTCTCTTGAATTATGCAAGCTAGCAAATCTTTCTCTTTTGAGATGTGCACACTAGCAATTCTTTCTCCTCCTTTGTCATTGGCAAAAAGAGGGAAATAATAATACAATGGTGCAATTCATCAATTTTCAAATTATGATAAATATAAAGTATCAATTTTATTTCAATATGTTTGTGCATCGTTGTAATTTCAAATTAAAACATGCACAATTTCAAACCCTTTCATTTGCATCCTTACTTCATGCATGATACAAATAAACCAATCATCACTATGAGCATATCATATATGATACTAAGATATTAAAATTTTTAAGCATTTACGATTTCATGATTGTTGGTTCCAAACATTCATCATTTATCAAATCATCACATGAAATATATCAAGAAAAAAATTAACTTGGTGATGAGGTATACAATTCATGAAGACAAATTATGAATATCAAGAGAAATTATGATTCTTTTGGATAGAAAAAATAAGAAACATATTAAACAATCTTGATTTATAAGAATCTCAAGTTGTCAAGGTCATGATTTATATATTAATGACATATCTCAAGTTATAATTCAAAAAATCATGATTCAAAAAAAATCTCCTCTTTGAATAAAATACCAAGAAAATCATAAGAGTCATATAAAAATCATGGCATGAAGGATATTAATATGATAGATCAAATTCGAGAATGATTCCTCTTGACAAATCTCTTTTTAATAAATAACGAATAGAATCATAGGAGATCAAATAAGATATCTTGATTCAAATAAATCTCAAATTATTAATGTCAAGAATCAAGATTCATTTGGTTAAATCTTCTTTTAGACAAGTAAATCATATGTGAATCAAGAAAAGAATATTTCATATAAAATACATCTCATTATTAAAACAAATCATATGAAAAGGAATCCAAAATCATCATTAAAATCACTTTTCAAAAAATTCAATGAAAGCAACATAGATAGATTCCTATAAGATTAAAGATAGCTCAAGTTCTTTTAAACGAGCGATTTGATTTATTATTTTGATTCCAATGATAATACATTTTCTTTTTTATGTGTTTCATTTTATGTGATTGATTTCATATAAGCATGCCCAAATTTGTAATAAAAACAAGCATCAATGTTTAAAATAAAAAATAACTTTCATTATGGCAAAGTTCGATAATCCATAAATCATAAGAATTATCATGCATAATTTTGAAGGATAAACTTATTAAGCATGATCATTATGCATCATTACTTTGGGCATAATACCAAAACATTAAAAAATTTTAAAACATCATTACTTGAGTATGCTTGATACCAAAATATGGTTTTAAGTTTTCAAGGTATAACATGCACATTTTAAAGCTATAAACTCATTAAGTATGATTTCAAATCATCAAGCATGGTTTCATTGAACAAAAAGCATTTTCGATCAAAATAAAAAAGCAATATGAAAATCATCAAGATACACATTATTACTTCATTACATCATTAAAACATCAAGCATGATTTCATAAAGCATTTTCCATCAAAATCATTTGTTTGTTGTAGTTATGCATTTTTCATTTTAGGTGAATCTAACTTTTCATGCTTAGTTTTCCATAAAAAAAGCCTTGCATCATCATTATAATCGAAAGGCAATATGAAAATCATTATTGCTTCTTAAAACATGCAATTATCAATTTCAAAATTACTAACATGATCCCAATAATTTTTTTATTTCTAAATTAAAAAAATAACTCATGAAAAGCATCACGTAATTTCAAAATAAAATAAAGGGGTTTCGATTGAGTTGTTTACCTTATTGACGAAAGCGTTAAAGCGCAGTTTGCCACCTTGCCCTGGTTGGTTTGCTCCTCATCTTCGGAGGTACTTGTTTTGTCCCAAAGCACTTTCTTCTTCTTGCATTCATAGAAAGTAGTTGCATTCTTTTTAAGTTTACTTTTAATTTTTTATTATTATTTTAAGAACTTTTTAATATTTATTATTAGAAGTTCAAGTTCACCATCACTTGAGCTTTCGCTCGAGTGGTCTTCTTTTATTCTAAGTGCAAAATCCTTTATGTTCTTTGGAAGATTATTCTCAAGTTCATCATGTACCACATAGGTCATCAAAAACCTGATAAGTTCTTCGATAAAAAATGTATTCAAATTCTTGACCTCTTGAATGACCGTTACTTTAGAGTCCTAATTTTTTTAAGAAATCGTAAAATTTTGTTCACATGTTCAAGGTTCGAGATACTTTTACCAAGAGTTTTTAGATTATTGACGATATCTGTAAAACGAGTGTACATATCTCTAATAGTCTT
The DNA here is from genome assembly GCA_900464855.2 of Musa schizocarpa. Classification (NCBI taxonomy): domain Eukaryota; kingdom Viridiplantae; phylum Streptophyta; class Magnoliopsida; order Zingiberales; family Musaceae; genus Musa; species Musa schizocarpa. Next base: position 20,239,059 of record LS990922.1, on the reverse strand, counting down.
GCTTGGTTCCTTTCGAAACAACTCAAAATCATGCATCAAAATATTAATCTTCGAATATTTAACTTTACTAGTGCCTTCGTGTGTGATTTCAAGAGTGTGTCAAATATCGAAAGTTATTTCACAAGTAGAAACCTGATTGAATTCATTTTTGTCTAAGGCGCAAAATAAGGCATTCATAGTCTTTGCATTTAAAGAGAAAGTCTTCTTCTCCAACTCATTCTAATCGTTCATTGGAAGAGAAGACTTTTGAAAATCAAATTCGATGATATTCCATAAATCGAAATTCAATGAAAGCAAGAAAACTCTCATTCGAGTTTTCCAATATGTGTAGTGTTGAATCTCGGATTTTGATGATGAAATCAATTAATGGGTTAATTGATCTAATCCATATTATTGAAGTTGAGTATGCAGGATTATTTACGACAGCCTAAAAACATAAAGCAACGATACCGAAGTCAAGTTCGATGGACGTTTGAGAGTCTGAAGATTCGTTAGAGATGCTGTCAGAACCAACCAAGAAAGATCGGAGACTTGTCAGAACTTTCAGAAGTCTACCGAAGAGATAGTCGGAGGTTCACATAGATCACCGAGAAGGCTCGGCTACTCGTTAAATTCGTCACAAGATCGGGAGCCTGTTGGGAGTTCGCCAGAAGAAACCCGAGGGCATATTGGAAGTCCACCGGAAGAACACGGGAAAGCTCGCCGAAACAAAACTTGATGTTGGTCGGTTAAACACTTGCTTAAGATTATGTTTTTAGGTATGTAGTTTACATGTAATTAGGGTTAGGATTAAGGGACAATCCTATACCTTGGTTAGGGGCCAACTGAGCCCAAAAGTGACTTGGTTTGGGTCGGACGTGAAGCCCAACTAGAAATTTGTAAGGACGGACGGTGGAACCGTCGGACTAGGCAGTGGCACCGGCCAGAACCCGAAGTGTCAAGCGGTGGCACCGCCCAGCACCCGAGACCAGGCGGTGGCACAGCCACCGACAGGTGGTGGCATCGCCTGTATGCTTGCCTGACAGACATTGATAGGCGGTGGCACCGCCAGTCTCGGAAACCCAAGAGGAATTCAAATTTGGAGCCCAAATTTTGAATCCTCTTAGGGCCTATAAATACCTCTCAATTCTTATCAGAGAAGACACCTTTTGCAAAGCAATAGTTTGAGATAAGAGCCTTAGAAAAGTCTTAGCAAGTCTTGTTTTTCAAATTGCTTGAGTGTTCACCTTCTCCCATCTTGTTGAAAAGAATTATGAGAGTGTAAATCACTTGTAAAGGTTGTAAGAGGGGTATTAGTCCTTCCCCTACAAAGAGATTTGCTAGTGGAAGTTGGGAGCCTCTTCGAAGAAGGCTTCGCAAGTGGATGTAGGTCATTTTGACCGAACCACTTTAAAACTGCTATGTTAACTGGTTTGCATCCTACTCGTGCCATTTACATACTACAAACTTCTTTACTTAGTCACTACATTTCCATACGCTTCTAAGTTACCAAGCTTCCAAAATCAGTTTTCATCGATATTGTTTTTTATCGTACGAAAGATTTTTCCAAAACCGAAGTTTTAATTTGTTGCACTAATTCACCCCCCCTCTTAATGCCACGTCGATCCTAACAATTGGTATCAGAGCGAGGCTCACTCTCATATTTGGTTTAATACCCAAGAGAGATGGCTTACTCCGACATGCATGAGGGACATTCTATCACACGTCCACCTATGTTTAATGAGTCAGATTACACGTATTGGAAGACCCGTATGAGGATCTTCCTCATTTTCATAGATTTTGAGCTTTGGACTATTGTCGAAAACGGATTTCAAAAATATTCTCTTCCGATGAGCCAATGGAATGAATCGGAGAAGGTTTTTGCTTTAAACGCAAAGGCTATGAATGCCTTGTTTTGTGCACTAGACAAAAATGAGTTTAATTGTGTTTCAATTTGTGATTCGGCTTTTGATATTTGGAGAACTCTTGAGGTCACTCATGAAGGCACTAGCCAAGTGAAAGAGTCCAAAATCAATATCCTTGTGCACTCTTATGAACTTTTCCGAATGAAACCAAGTGAGTCCATCGGAGACATGTACACCCGTTTCACGGATATCATCAATGGACTCTAAGCTCTTGGTAAAGATTTTTCTAACTTTGAACTAGTAAACAAAATCTTAAGATCTCTTCCTAAAAGTTGGGATCCAAAAGTTACGACCATTCAAGAGGCCAAGGACCTCAAAACATTCCCTCTTGAAGAACTTATTGGGTCTCTAATGACCTAGAAATGACGTGTCAAGATCATGACGAACTCGAGAACCCCCTTCTAAAGAACAGGAAGGATATGACACTCACATCACAAGAAGATCACTTGAAAGGAATATTAAGTGATGAGGACAATGAAAATGACATTGCACTCTTGACTCAAAAATTTAAAATTTTTTTAAGAAAGAACAAATTTAAAAATAACACCAAAAACAGACTTGAACATAAAAAGGACCAAGTGATATGCTATGATTGCAAGAAGCTAGGGTATTTCAAAAATGAATGCCCCCAAGCCAAGAAGAAGCAACCAAAGAAAAAGAAGGCTCTAAAGGCAACTTGGGACGATTCATGTGATTCCGAAAGTGAAGAAGCTAGCAACAAAGAGGATCAAACTTCGCGCTAATGGCTTTAGGAGAAGAGGTATGTGATTTAATTAATGAAGATTTATCTTTTGAAGAACTCTCTATCGCTTTTCATTAATTATTTGATAAATGTAGAACTATTAGTAAGAAGTTAAGTATCTTAAAGAAAGAGCATGTTTTACTACAAAATAAGTTTGATAGTCTTCAAACTCCTCCATGCTCTAAGTTGTGAGCATTTAGAAGCAATAAAAAATGAAAATTTACTTCTTAAAGAAACCTTAAACAAGTTTAAGGTTGGTAGCAAAGGATTAGATATGATCCTTGCAAACAAGGGTCACGTCACAAATAGAAGTGGAATTGGATTTGTAAAAGGATCACATCAAAATCCTACCACTTTCATAAAATGACCTACATTACTTGTTTCATCTTATATGAAATACAACTTTTGTTGCAAATCCAGACATATTGCCTACAAATGTCCATTTAGTAAAAATAGTTTTCATTTAGTAAAAATAGTCCACAAAAATTAATATGGGTTCTTAAAGGAACTATAAATGATTCAATAATGAATAACAAATTTAGTGGATCAATTTTTGAGGCACCCAAAATCAAATGGATACCTAAAAATCATCCTCTTTTGTAGACAAACCCACAAGCTAGGAGCAAGAGATGATATCTTGATAGTGGATGCTTAAGACATATGACTGGAGATCCATCTCATTTTTTTATGCTCACTAGCAAAGAATAAGGGTACGTCACCTTCGAAGACAACAACAAAAGCAAAATCATTGGCAAGGGAACTATAGGTAATAAATTAAGTTTTTCTATTGATGATGTTTTACTAGTTGATGGATTGAAACATAATCTCTTGAGTATTAGTCAATTATGCGATAAAGGTTATATCGTTAGATTCGAATCAAATATGTGTATTATCGAAAAACCAAACAATAACATGACTATGATTGCATTAAAACAAAATAATGTCTACACCATCAACCTTGATGAACTAAGTAATGAAATGTGCTTCTCTGCTCTAAATGATGATGCTTGGCTTTGGCATAGGAGATTAGGTCATGCAAGTATGAAACTAATATCCAAAATCTCATCTAGAGAACTAGTACGAGGGATTCCAAATATGAAGTTTACTAAGGACAAAGTATGCGATGCATGTCAACTAGGTAAACAAATAAAAACTAGTTGCAAACCAAAAAATCAAATTAGCACCACTAGACCACTACAAGTGATCCATTTGGACTTATTTGGACTAATTGACACAACAAGTCTAGGAGGAAGCAAATATGCTTTTGTAATTGTGGATGACTATACTAGGTACACTTGGACCTATTTCTTAGTTCACAAAAGTGATTGTTTCAACTGCTTCTTAAAATTTTGTAAACTCACTCAAAACGAAAAGGGCTTCATGATTTCATCAATTCGGAGTGATCACGGTGGCGAATTTCAAAATCATGATTTCCAAAATCTTTGTGAAGTTAATGGATACAATCACAACTTCTCCACTCCAAAAAATTCTCAACAAAATGAAGGAGTTGAAAGAAAAAATAGAAACCTACAAGAAATGGCAAGAACTATGTTAAATGAACATAGTCTACCAATGTATTTTTGGGCCGAAGCCGTGAATATGGCTTGCTACATCATGAATAGGGTTCTAATAAGACCGTCTTCGTCTAAAACTCCCTATGAATATGGAATAACAAAAAATCAAATATTTCTTATTTTAAAGTTTTCGGTTGCAAATGCTTTATTTTGAATGAAAAGGATGCCTTAGAAAAATTTGATGCTAAATCCGATGAAGGCATCTTTCTTGATTACTCTTCCGTTTCTAAGGCTTTTCATGTTTTTAACAAAAGAACCTTAGTTATAGAAGAGTCTATTCATGTAGTTTTTAATGAAATTTCTAATTTAAAGAAAAATGATTTTGATGATGATCTTGGTTTTGATAATTTGAATTTAAATGAACCCCCTCTTCAAAATAGCAACTTGGATGCATCTTCTTCCGAAATTTTCTTACCGAATTTTTGTGCCAACGCCACCTTCCTTTCTCAAATCGAACCAAAATGCATTGACGAGGCCTTAAAAGATGATTTTTGGGTCATTGCAATGCAAGAAGAATTGAACCAATTTGAGAGGAATGAGGTATGGAAGCTTGTTCCTAGACCTAGTGACCATTTAGTTATTGGTACTAAATGGGTCTTTAGAAACAAGCAAGATGAATGTGGTTTCATTGTTAGAAACAAGGCTAGATTAGTGGCCAAAGGTTTCAACCAAGAAGAAGGTATCGACTAAGAAGAAACCTTCACTCCTGTGGCAAGATTAGAAGCCATTAGGATGCTCCTTGCCTATGCTAGTAGTAATAATTTTAAACTATTTCAAACGGATGTCAAAAGTGCTTTCTTGAATGGTTTTATTTCCGAAGAAGTATATGTTGAACAACCTCCCGGATTTGAAAACTCTCTTCTTCCTAATCATGTATTCAAATTAACTAATGCTCTTTATGGCTTGAAACAAGCTCGTAGAGCTTGGTTTGAAAGGCTTAGTTCCTTTCTTATTTTAAATAATTTTACCAAAGGCAAGGTTGATACTATATTGTTTATCAAATACTTTGAAAATAATTTTCTTATTGTACAAATTTATGTTGATGATATTATTTTTGTCTCTTTGGGTGAATCACTATGTGAATCATTTGCCAAATGCATGAGTCACGAATTTGAAACGAGTTTAATGGGTGAATTAACTTTCTTTTTGGGATTACAAATCAAACAACTTAGTGATGATATATTTCTTAACCAATCTAAATATACATTAGAATTGTTAAAACGATTTAACATGAATAATTCAAAAGCGATAAACACCCCTATGAGTACTTCGACTAAGTTAGATATGGATGAAAATAGTAAAAATTTTGATCAAAAACCATATAGGGGAATGATAGGTAGTCTACTCTACCTCACCGCGACTAGACCGAACATCATGTTTAGTGTAGGACTCTACGCTAGATTTCAATCTAATCCTAAATTATCTCACCTTAAGAGTGTTAAAAGAATATTTAGATATCTAAAAGGAACTCCAAATTTAGGATTGTGGTATCCAAAGTATGATAAATTTGATTTAATAGCTTATACAGATGCCGATTTTGGCGGATGCAGGATAGATAGAAAAAGTACATCCCGAACATGCCAATTTTTAGGACATGTATTTGTTTCTTAGACTTCCAAGAAATAAAATTCAATTGCGCTATCTACGGCGGAAGCCGAATACATTGCTACAAGTGCATGTTGTGCATAAGTTGTCTGGATGAAAAATACATTAGAAGATTATGGAATTCACTTGAAAAACATTCCCATAAAATGTGATAATACAAGTGCCATATGTCTTACCAAAAATCCGATTCAGCACTCTAGAACTAAGCATATAGATATTAGGCATCATTTCATATGCGATTATGTCCTTAACAATAATGTCGTTCTAGAATTTATTGACACAAAGCATCAATTAGCAGACATTTTTACAAAATCTTTAAATGAAGACCAATTTGAATTTATTAGAATGTAACTAGGTATGTTAAATTGTCCCTGAAAATAAGGTTGTTTGAATGTATTTTTTGAAAAATGTCTCATCCTTGCTCCGTTCTTTTGTAGATTTGATTTCATCCTTCTCTTTCGATTCCAAATGATATATTAAAGTACAACTCAATATCTCAACCTATCTTGAGTCAAACACCTCCTAAGGATTAATCGATGTAGTTTCTTATTATGTTCTGATTACTCTTATTGTGAAGTTAGAAGTCTATCATCTTCTTTTGAGAAAACTGAACCTTTGTTTAAGATGTATTATTAAATTCTGGATAATTACTATTTTGGTTTTGAATCTAGATAAATATTTCTTGCGAGATTAATTTTGAATGATGAATTTCGTATGATTAATCTTTATTCTGACTTCTTTTGATTTTATGATCACAAACTGTGTGTTTCAAGTCTTATCTCCTGATTTTTTATTGATGACAAAGGGGGAGAAGTGATGACTTGTATGACTTATGCGCATCGATAGCATGACTTATATGAATTGCAAAAGCTTGTCTTATATGTCTTAATCTTTGAGTATATCCCAAGATTGGTTGATCATATGAAATCATTCCTCACATTTATATTATGAAATTTATGTTGAAAATCTTTATCATATTTTTTATCTCTTATCAAAGTGAAAATTGTCTCTTATCATTTGACTTAAAAATGAATTTCAATAGCTGAAAATTATAAGAAATACGAAGGTTCATATTTGCTCATGCTTAATAAGACAACGATAAGTTCAACGTTAGAACTTATCAATTTATGCTTGAATTCAAAGGGATGGGATTCAAGTGGTTTTATCTTCTCACAATACGGCATATCGATAGGGGGAGTTATGTTTAACTCCGTCATCAATTGATTGTCATCATCAAAAAGGGGGAGATTATTGAATCTCGGATTCTGATGATAAAATCAATTGATGGGTTAATTGATCTAATCCAAATTATTAAAGTTGAGTATGCAGGATTAACTACGACAGCCTAAAAACATAAAGCAAGGATACCAGAGTCAAGTTCAACGGATGTTTAAGAGTCCGAAGATTCGTCGAAGATGCTATCAGAACCAACCAAGAAAGATCGGAGACTTGTTGGAACTTTCGGAAGTCTGCCAAAGAGATCGTCAAAGGTTCGCAGAGATCACCGAGAAGGATTGGCTACTCGTTGAATTCGTCACAAGATCGGGAGACTGCTAGGAGTCCGCCGGAAGAAACCCGAGGGCATATCGGAAGTCCACCAGAAGAACACGAGAAAGCTCGCTGAAACAAAACTTGACGTTGGCCGGTTAAACATTTGCTTAGGATTATGTTTTTAGGTATGTAGTTCACATGTAATTAGGGTTAGGATTAAGGGACAATCCTATACCTTGGTTAGGGGCCAACTGGGCCCAAAAGTGACTTGGTTTGGGTCGAATGTGAAATTTGTAAGGACGGGCGGTCGAACCGTCGGACTGGGCGGTGGCACCGCCCAGAACCCGAAGTGTTAGGCGGTGGCACCGCCAGACTAGGCGGTGGTATTGCCCAGCACCCGAGACCAGTCAGTGGCACAGCCACCGACAGGCGATAGCACCACCAGTACGCCTGCCTGACAGACATTGACAGGCGGTAGCACCGCCAGTCTCGGAAACCCAAGAGGAATTCAAATTTGGAGCCCAAATTTTGAATCCTCTTGGGGCCTATAAATACCCCTCAATTCTCAGTAGAGAAGACACCTTTTGCAAAGCAATAGTTTGAGATAAGAGCCTTAGAAAAGTCTTAGCAAGTCTTGTTTTTCAAATTGCTTGAGTGTTCACCTCCTCCCATCTTGTTAAAAAGAATTGTGAGAGTGTGAACCACTTATAAAGGTTGTAAGAGGGGTATTAGTCCTTCCCCTATAAAGAGATTTGCTAGTGGAAGTTGGGAGCCTCTTTGAAGAAGGCTTCACAAGTGGATATAGGTCATTTTGACCGAACCATTTTAAAACTACTGTGTTATCTGGTTTGCATCCTACTCTTGCCATTTACATACTGCAAACTTCTTTACTTTGTCACTATATTTCCATACGCTTCTAAGTTACCAAGCTTCCAAAATCAATTTTCATCGATATTGTTTTTTAACGTACAAAAGATTTTTCCAAAACCGAAGTTTTAATCCGCTGCACTAATTCACCTGCCCCTCTTAGTGCCGCTCCGATCATAACATGTAGTTCATCCCATTGAACATGGTAGAACAAATGAGAGAGTGACACTCTTGAAAACTAAAAAGAGTCATTTCTCTTTAGGTGTTAAATCAAATGAGAAAAACGTGGCTCTGATACCAACTATTAAGAACAAGTCGGCACTAAGAGAGGAGGGGGGGGGGGGTGTGAATTAGTGCCGTGGTAAAATCACCTCAGTTTGAAAATCTTTTGTACGATAAAACTCATTTCGTAAAGATGCTTAAATTGAAAGCGTACGGAAGAGTATATCAAGTAATAAGAGGCAATTTGTAGTTAAAGTAAATTGCTCAAGAGAAATGCAAACTAGATTTTTATAGTGGTTCGGTCATCGTGACCTACATCCACTCCACCGATTCCTCTTTCGTTGATGCCAAAGACATCCACTATCGGTGTTCCTTCAATGGGCAAAGACCAACTACCCTTTTACACCCCTCTTCTCCTTTTCACAGGTTTAGGAGAACCTTTTACAAGCACATACTCCTTTCTAAACAGAATTCTAAGTTTAAGCTAGAGGAGGGGATCTCTTGAGTAATTTCTATAGCTTTTTCTCACTTTAAAGTTCTTTATGCTTATGTATGTTAACCAGGGATGAGAGGGGTATTTATAGGCCTTAAGTGGATTCAAACTTGGAGCCTAAAAATATCTCATCTCGGGTCCTCCAAGTACTGGCGGTACCACCGCTTGTGCTAGCGGTACCACTACTAGTGCTTTCTAACACTTGGCGGTACCACCGCTTGACAGGGGCGGTAACACCACCTGGCACCCTGTCACTAGGCGGTACCACTGCCAAGTCTGGTGGTACCATCGCCTAATAGACTCAGAGACTGAGTCTGGGCGGTACCACCACCCAAACCAATGGTACCGTTGCTTGACACAGTCTCAGAGACTATGCCATGATGGTGCCACATGTTGGTGTTAGGATCGAGAGCACTAAAGGGGGGTGAATTAGTGCAGCGGAAAACTTACAGCGATTTAAAAACAAAAGCCGCGTTCGTCCGATAAAAACGATTTCGATGTAAATGCCGATTCACAGTTTGTAGTTTACGCAGTTTGCGTCTAAATGCAGATTGCGTCTAAGCGCAGTTTGCATTTAAGCGCAGTTTGCGTCTAAGCGCAGATTGCATCTAAACATAGTTTGCGTCTAAACACAGTTTGCGTCTAAGCGCAGTTTGCGTCTAAACACAGTTTGCGTTTAGCGCGGTTTGCGTCTTGTTTAGTTTGCGTTTGGCGCAGTTTGCGTCTAAGTTTAGTTTTGCGCCTAAACGCAGTTTTACGCCTAAGTGCAGTTTTACGCCTAAAGTGCAGTTTTCGCCTAAACGCAGTTTTGCATCTAAACGCAGTTTTACGCCTAAATGCAGTTTTATCGCCTAAACGCAGTTTTATGCCTAAACGAAGTTTTACGTCTAAACGCAGTTTTATCGCCTAAACGCAGTTTTCGCGTCTAAACGCAGTTTTACGTCTAAACGCAGTTTTACGTCTAAAGGTAATTTTACGTCTAAATGCAGTTTTGAACTTTGAAAAGCATTTTATGAATACGCAGAAAGCAATTTGCAGTTATAAATGGAATCAAAACGTAAGCGTAAACTACTGTGTAAAGATCGTACGAAAACACCGATTTACGTCTGAATGCAGATTCGGAAAGATCAGAACTTAGAGACTCGTTCGTAAACGCACAGAGGGCAGTAGCAATGTAGGAGGTTTGCAGTAATGATAAAGTGCTCAAAGTAAAAGCAAACCAGAGATTTAGAGTGGTTCGGTCAGTCTTGACCTACTCCACTTTTGGCTTCCTCCTCCGACGAGGTCACCGACGTCAACTAGCTGCCTTCCTTCAATGGGCGAAGGCTAACTGCCCTTTTATAGTTTCTCTCCTTTTGACGGGCTCAGGAGACAACCCTTACAGATCCTTTCTCTCCTCTCTTTACAACTCAAGACTTGAAGAATAGAAAGAGGAGAACTTTTGGACTTTACACAAATTTGAGCACTTAGAATCACTGAAAAGATCAAGAATTCGGTGTGGATCTGTATCTCTTCAGTGCTGAATGGGTGGGGTATTTATAGGCCCCAACCCAGTTCAAATTTGGAGCTCAAAACGATCAAATCCCGGAATTTCGGGATCAGGCCGTTGCACCTCTTGACTGGAGAGGTTGCACCGCCTGGCAGAGCTCGGAGATTGAGCCCAGGCGGTTGCACCTCTCTGTCAGGGGCGGTTGCACTGCCTGAGTCTGGCTCGAAGACTGAGCCCCAGGCGGTGCCACCTCCTGACTGAGGCGGTTGCACCTCTCTGCCTGAGCTCGAAGACCGAGCTCAGGCGGTGCTACCTCTCTGTCAGGGAGGTTGCACCGCCCAGTCTAGCTCGAAGACTGAGCTCTGGGCGGTTGCACCTCCTGGCTGGGGCGGTTGCACCGCCCAGTCTCGCTGGGAGACACAGCCCTGGCGGTTGCACCTCCTGGCCTAGGCGGTTGCACCGCCTGGTGCAATCAGGGTCCGAATGGTTAGCTCCATTCGGCCCAATTTCAATCTTTTCAGGGGCCCAATTGCCCCAAGATTAAGCTAATGGGATCACCTCCCATTTTCAAGCTTAATCAACGTGCTAACTACGATTAAAGGCGTAGTTTGCCACCTTGCCTTTGTTGATTTTCTCCTCGTCTTCGGAGGAGCTCGATTCATCCCAATTTTTGTTCTTCTTCTTGCGTTCAAAGCAAGTAGTTCCATTCTTTTTGCTTTTTAATTTTTGTTTCATTTGCAGTTTAAGTTCACCATTACTTGAGCTTATGCTCGAGTGGTCTTCAAATGTTCTATGTCCCAAATCCTTCATGTTCTTTGGAAGGTTGTTTTGTTCATCATTGTCCTCATCACTTGAGTCATCGCTCAAGTGGCATTCATTTGTCCAAAGTTCCAAATCCTTCCTGTTCTTTGGAAGGTGATTGTGTTCAACATGTTCATCATGTGCATTGTGCACCATTTCATATGTCATCAATGAACCAATTAGTTCTTCAAGTGGAAATTGGTTCAAGTTTTTCGATTCTTGAATAGCAGTTACTTTTGAATCCCAAGTTTTAGAAAGTGAGCGCAAAACTTTGTTAATGAGTTCAAAATCCGAAAAGCTTTTACCAAGTTTATTTTAAACCATTGACGACATCCGTAAAACGGGTGTACATGTCAATAACGGTTTCGCTTTTGGTTTCATATATGAAAAGCTTCGAAATCATGCAGTAAAATATTAACTTTCGAAGTCTTTGACTCTACTAGTTCCCTGCATGATTTCAAGAGTGCGCCGGATATCGAAAAGCCGTTTTGCACAAAGAAACCCGATTGAACTCGCTTTTTTTGTCCAAAGCGCCAAAATAAGGCATTCATAGCCTTTGCGTTTAAAGAAAAATACTTCTTCTCTAAATCCGACCATACGTTCATCGGTTTAGAGGGAAGTTGAAAACCGTTTTCAATGATATTCCATAAATACAGATTTAGAGAAATTAAGAAAACTCTCATTCGAGTTTTCCAATAAGTGTAGTCCAATCCGTTAAAGAACGGTGGACGAAAGACCGAAAAGCCCTCTTGAAGAGCCATTTCTCTCGAGTGTAAATCCGAAATGAGAAATACCCCGCTCTGATACCAATTGTTAGGATCGAGAGTACTAAGAGGGGGGGGGGGTGAATTAGTGCAGCGGAAAACTTTCAGCGATTTAAAAACAAAAGCCGCGTTCGTCCGATAAAAACGATTTCGATGTAAATGCCGATTCACAGTTTGTAGTTTACGCAGTTTGCGTCTAAATGTAGTTTGCGTCTAAATGCAGATTGCGTCTATGCGCAGTTTGCATTTAAGCGCAGTTTACGTCCAAGCGCAGATTGCGTCTAAACACAGTTTGCGTCTAAACACAGTTTGCGTCTAAGCGCAGTTTGCGTCTAAACACAGTTTGCATTTAAGCGCAGTTTGTGTCTAAGCGCAGTTTGCGTTTGAGCGCAGTTTGCGTCTAAGCGCAGTTTGCGTCTAAGCGCAGTTTGCGTTTGAGTGCAGTTTGCGTCTAAACGCAGTTTTACGTCTAAGTGCAGTTTTACATCTAAGTGCAGTTTTATGTCTAAATGCAGTTTTGCGTCTAAACGCAATTTTACGTCTAAACGCAGTTTTACGTCTAAACGCAGTTTTACGTCTAAACGCAGTTTTACGTCTAAACGTAATTTTACGTCTAAACGCAGTTTTGAACTTTGAAAAGCGTTTTATGAATACGCAGAAAGCAATTTGCAGTTATAAATGGAATCAAAACGTAAGCGTAAACTGCAGTGTAAAGATCGTACGAAAACACCGATTTACGTCTGAATGTAGATTCGGAAAGATCAGAACTTAGAGACTCGTTCGTAAACGCACAGAGGGCAGTAGCAATGTAGGAGGTTTGCAGTAATGATAAAGTGCTCAAAGTAAAAGCAAACCAGAGATTTAGAGTGGTTCGGTCAGTCTTGACCTACTCCACTTTTGGCTTCCTCCTCCGATGAGGTCACCGACGTCAACTAGCTGCCTTCCTTCAATGGGCGAAGGCTAACTGCCCTTTTACAGTTTCTCTCCTTTTGACGGGCTCAGGAGACAACCCTTATAGATCCTTTCTCTCCTCTCTTTACAACTCAAGACTTGAAGAACAGAAAGAGGAGAACTTTTGGACTTTACACAAATTTGAGCTCTTAGAATCACTGAAAAGATCAAGAATTCGGTGTGGATCTGTATCTCTTCAGTGCTGAATGGGTGGGGTATTTATAGGCCCCAACCCAGTTCAAATTTGGAGCTCAAAACGATCAAATCCCGGAATTCCGGGATCAGGCGGTTGCACCTCTTGATCGGAGAGGTTGCACCTTTTGGCGAGCTTCGAGATCGAGCCCAAGCGGTTGCACCCTCGTGTGGGCGGTTGCACCGCTCGAAGTCTGGCTCAAGATCGAGCCCAGCGGTGCCACCCTCGACCGAGGCGGTTTGCACCTCTGCTCGAGCTTCGAAGACCGAGCTCAGGCGGTGCTACTCTCTGTCGGGGAGGTTGCACCGCCCAATCTAGCTTCGAAGATCGAGCTCTAGGCGGTTGCACCTCGTGGCTGGGGCGGTTGCACCGCCAGGTCTCGCTGGGAGACACGACCGGGCGGTTGCACCTCCTAGTTTAGGCGGTTGCACCGCCGGTGCAATCGTGGTCCGAATGGTTAGCTCCATTCGCCCAATTTCAATCTTTTCAGGGGCCCATTGCCCCAAGATTAAGCTAATGGGATCACCTCCCATTTTCAAGCTTAATCAACGTGCTAATCACGATTAAATCTAAGACAACTTCTGCAGCTTTGCTCCGATCGTCAATCGCTTCTTCCGGCGGTTTCGCGAACTTCCATCGATCATCCGATGAACCCTCGGTGATTCTTCTGCGGACATCCGGCAAACTCCTGGACTTTGCGACGATCCACTTGGCGAGTTCCGACAAGCTTCGCTTGGCAAGCTTCTGGACTTCTCGGATCTGTTCTCGCAGAACCTCCGACGACCGTCCGAACTTCCGTCGAACTCTCGAACTCCCAATGTGATCATGATCTTGACTCCGGCGCAACTCCTGCTGCTTGTCTAACTTTCATCGTAGTTAATCCTGCACAATAAAACAAAAACTTCGATTGAGACAATTAATCCAAAGCAATTAACCAAGTTGTCCAGCATGTCATTGGTCCCTCGACGCTTCGTCCGATTCTTCGGCGCATCGTCCTTTCCTGCAGCCTATTGCCCAATTGGCCAATTGACTCTGCAACTCCGATATCCTTGGCACAATACCCGCTCTTCTTGGCCCGATGCCCGAGTCCACGGCCCGAAGCCTTCTGTCGATACGTCGACCGATCCACCGGCCCGACGTCCAATCTTCTGACATGTTCCTTCGGCACAACATGATGTTCCTGCTTTAATTGTCTCATCTTGATCGAAGCACCCTGCGTCACTCAAAACGCAGATTAAATCATAAACATATATCAAGTAGTTTCATCATCAAAATACGAGATTCAACAATCTCCCCCTTTTTGATGATGACAACTACTTGATGACGGAGTTAAACTTAACTCCCGGAGTTTAAACAAACTCCCCCTATCGATATGCCATATTGATAGAACCTTGAATTCAAACTGAATTCAAGTCATTGCAATATTCATCATGAATACTTGCAACACGTCAACATGAACATATGCATAAACTTATGCATCACATGTCATGTCATCAACATACTTTCATCAACATACTTTTCCCCCTTTGTCATCAACAAAAAGGAGAAGTATCACAATCAATCGTTTGTGATATTGATTCAACTCATTGCATGAAAAACATAGTATCAAGTTTTATCATCATGCAATCTTGGAGCTAGAAGATTTAGCAAGTGTTACATCATGCTTAGAACATTCATGCTATCAAGTTTTAGATATGCAAGTTTTATAGCATATAAGATAGCACTTTTGGTAATGTTCAAGATAGCAAGTTCTACATCATGCAAGCTAGCAAATTAGAGATGTTCAAGAAGGCAACTCTTGCTTCTTGAAAATTTTGTTCACTTTGCTAGATGCGCAAGTTAGCATTTCTGCCTCTTGAGATAGGCAAGATAGCACATTTGCTTCTTTTGAGATAGCAACTTTTTGCTTCTCTTTAGACCAACAAGCTAGCAATTTTTATGATATACAAGTTTCACAATATATAAGCTAGCAAAAATTTCGAAAGCAAATGCAAGATAGCTTTCTTGTGTAAGCTCATGATTCTTGCTTCCTATTGCAATGTGCAAATTGCAAGTTTTGCTTCTTGAGATATTCAAGATAGTGATGTTCAAGAAGACAATTTTTCTTCTTGAAATAAGCAAGTTAGCAATCTTTGCTACTTAAGATAGGCAAGCTAATAATCAAGTTTTTTGCATCTTCTTGACTTGTACAAGCTAGCTATCTCCCCTTTGTCATTGTCAAAAAAAAGAAAGGAAGAATACAGTTTTGTAGTTCTTTTTTCCTTTTACAATGATTTCAAAATCATAACAAAGGATGAATAATCAAGTCATGCATGTCAAGACAATTTTTCATCATGAATATCATTGCATGCATCGTTATCATAGGTTGAAGTATTACATGCATAATTTCATATCACCATTCATAATTACATTAATGTTTCAATATAGCAATTTTTTTCTCAAAGTGTGTAACTTAGCACTCATAGCATTTTAAATCATGATTTACATCATATGCAATACATCACATCATAATTAGAAAGCACAAGTATTGCATGCATAATTGCACATTATAAATGTTTCATATCATGATGGTATCAATTTTGTCAAATTATATCCTACCATGCATGATCAAAACTTCTCCCCATTTTATCATTGAAAACAAGAAGAAAGTAGGGGGAAGAGCATAAAAGTTAAATATTTCAACCATTTCAAGGTATTTATATCATAGATCAAGTTATGATTCGTGATTCTTTTTCATCTAAGCATGCCTTAGTCTTTATATGCCAAATTAAGATAAGCATGAAGGTTCAAGACATAAGGCAAAGAAATCTTGTTATTTCTATATGATATCAAGGCTCATGATTCATTTGAAAAGATACAGTACAAAGAGCAACTTGTAACATTCTTATCAAGATCACATTTTAAAATATTCCAAGTTTCAAGATATCAATATGACACTTCATTGAATTCTAAGAAATCAAAAGACAAGTTGCATTTCATTTGAAGAACTCCTTTTTGATAGATGTAGGGAGCATAATGAACGATCTTGATTTATAAAGAGCTTCATGTTATAATTATCAAGATCATGATTTTAATAATTATTCTCTTTAGCAAAAACACTATCATTCATATTTCAAGATGGAATTTATAAGCAGGAATCATTTCATCAAATCCATTTTAGAAAAATATTTTTCATAAGTGTATGAGAAAATCCGATTGTTAGGATACCAATTGTTAAGTGAATCCGAAAATGAAATTAACACTTTCATATATTCAGACATGATTTTTGCTATAGATCTTGAAATTAAATCATGAAGATCAAACAAGCTCATGATCATGGATAACTTAAAATCTCATGCATAAAATTGTTAATCATTGTATCATAAGCATTTAATATTACATCTTTATGCATTACTTTAAATCAAACGTGATTTCATTCAACAATGTTAATCAAACATGATACACATTATTACTTTTTAACCATGATTTCTCAATTAAAATCATTTTGTTTGTTTATCATAAAATATGCAATATTATCATTTTCGAAATTACCAGCATGATCATAATTTTTGTATTTTTATTTTTAAACATGTAATTTTCAAGAAAATTAATTCTAAACTAAAATAGAAAATACATCATGAAAGCATCAAGTAATTTCAAAATAAACCAAAGGCATTTTAATTACCTCAACGTTGAAAGGCGTAAAGGCGTAGTTTGCCACCTTGCCTTTGTTGATTTTCTCCTCGTCTTCGGAGGAGCTCGATTCATCCCAAATTTTGTTCTTCTTCTTGCGTTCAAAGCAAGTAGTTCCATTCTTTTTGCTTTTTAATTTTTGTTTCATTTGCAGTTTAAGTTCACCATCACTTGAGCTTATGCTCGAGTGGTCTTCAAATGTTCTATGTCCCAAATCCTTCATGTTCTTTGGAAGGTTGTTTTGTTCATCATTGTCCTCATCACTTGAGTCATCGCTCAAGTGGCATTCATTTGTCCAAAGTTCCAAATCCTTCCTGTTCTTTGGAAGGTGATTGTGTTCAACATGTTCATCATGTGCATTGTGCACCATTTCATATGTCATCAATGAACCAATTAGTTCTTCAAGTGGAAATTGGTTCAAGTTTTTCGATTCTTGAATAACAGTTACTTTTGAATCCCAAGTTTTAGAAAGTGAGCATAAAAAACTTTGTTAATGAGTTCAAAATCCGAAAAGCTTTTACCAAGCGATTTTAAACCATTGACGACATCCATAAAACGGGTGTACATGTCAACAACGGTTTAAGCTTGGTTTTGAAAAAAAGCTTCGAAATCATGCAGTAAAATATTAACTTTCGAGTCTTTGACTCTACTAGTTCCCTCGTGCGTGATTTCAAGAGTGCGTCCGGATATCGAAAAGCCGTTTTGCACAAAGAAACCCGATTGAACTCATTTTTGTCCAAAGCGCAAAATAAGGCATTCATAGCCTTTGCGTTTAAAGAAAAAATACTTCTTCTCTAAATCCGACCATCGTTCATCGGTTTAGAGGGAAGTTGAAAACCGTTTTCAATGATATTCCATAAATCTAGATTTAGAGAAATTAAGAAAACTCTCATTCGAGTTTTCCAATAAGTGTAGTCCAATCCGTTAAAAAAGCGGTTGGACTAAAGACCGAAAAGCCCTCTTGAAGAGCCATTTTCTCGAAAGTGTAAACCGAAATGAGAAATACCCGGCTCTGATACCAATTGTTAGGATCGAGAGTACTAAGGGGGTGAATTAGTGCAGCGGAAAACTTTCAGCGATTTAAAAAACAAAGGCGGCGTTAGTCCGATAAAAACGATTTCGATGTAAATGCCGATTCACAGTTTGTAGTTTCGCAGTTTGCGTCTAAATGTAGTTTCGTCTAAATGCAGATTGCGTCTAGCGCAGTTTGCATTTAAAAGCATTTTCGATCAAGCGCGAGATTGCATCTAAACACAGTTTCGTCTAAACACAGTTTTGCGTCTAAAGCGCAGTTTGCGTCTAAACACAGTTTGCATTTAAAGCGCAGTTTGTGTCTAAAGCGCAGTTTGCGCTTTTGAAGCGCAGTTTTCGCCTCTAAGCGCAGGTTTGCGTCTAAGCGCAGTTTGCGTTTGAGTGCAGTTTGCGTCTAAACGCAGTTTTACGTCTAAGTGCAGTTTTACGTCTAAGTGCAGTTTTACGTCTAAATGCAGTTTTGCGTCTAAACGCAATTTTACGTCTAAACGCAGTTTTACGTCTAAACGCAGTTTTGCGTCTAAACGAAGTTTTACGTCTAAACGCAGTTTTATGTCTAAACGCAGTTTTACGTCTAAACGCAGTTTTACGTCTAAACGTAATTTTACGTCTAAACGCAGTTTTGAACTTTGAAAAGCGTTTTATGAATACGCAGAAAGCAATTTGCAGTTATAAATGGAATCAAAACGTAAGCGTAAACTGCAGTGTAAAGATCGTACGAAAACACCGATTTACGTCTGAATGTAGATTCGGAAAGATCAGAACTTAGAGACTCGTTCGTAAACGCACAGAGGGCAGTAGCAATGTAGGAGGTTTGCAGTAATGATAAAGTGCTCAAAGTAAAAGCAAACCAGAGATTTAGAGTGGTTCGGTCAGTCTTGACCTACTCCACTTTTGGCTTCCTCCTCCGTTGAGGTCACCGACGTCAACTAGCTGCCTTCCTTCAATGGGCGAAGGCTAACCGCCCTTTTACAGTTTCTCTCCTTTTGACGGGCTCAGGAGACAACCCTTATAGATCCTTTCTCTCCTCTCTTTACAACTCAAGACTTGAAGAACAGAAAGAGGAGAACTTTTGGACTTTACACAAATTTGAGCTCTTAGAATCACTGAAAAGATCAAGAATTCGGTGTGGATCTGTATCTCTTCAGTGCTGAATGGGTGGGGTATTTATAGGCCCCAACCCAGTTCAAATTTGAGCTCAAAACGATCAAATCCCGAATTCCGGGATCAAAGTGATTGCACCTCTTGACTGAGAGGTTGCACCTTTGGCAGAGCTTCGGAGATCGAGCCCAAGCGGTTGCACCTCTGTCGTTGGGCGGTTGCACCGCCGAAGTCGCTCAAGATCGAGCCCCCAGCGTGTGCCACCTCCGAGGCGGTTGCACCTCTCCGCCTCGAGCTTCAAGACCGGAAGCCAGCGGTGCTACCTCTCTATCGAGGGAGGTTGCACCGCCAATCAACTTCGAAGATCGAGCTCTCTAGGCAGTTGCACCTCGTGGCTGGGGCAGTTGCACCGCCCAGTCTCATTGGGAGACACAGCCCTGGCGGTTGCACCCTCCCGGGCCTAGGCGGTTGCACCGCCTGGTGCAATCGGGGTCCGAATGGTTAGCTCCATTCGCCCAATTTCAATCTTTTTTCAGGGGGCCCAATTGCCCCAAGATTAAGCTAATGGGATCACCTCCCATTTTCAAGCTTAATCAACGTGCTAACTTCACGATTAAATCTAAGACAACTTCTGCAGCTTTGCTCCGATCGTCAATCGCTTCTTCCGGCGAGTTTCCGACGAACTTCCATCGATCATCCGATGAACCCTCGGTGATTCTTCTGCGGACATCCGACAAACTCCTAGACTTTGCGACGATCCACTTGGCGAAGTTCGACAAGCTTGGCTTGGCAAGCTTCGGACTTCTCGGATCTGTTCGCCAGAACCTCCGGACGACCGTCCAACTTCCGTCGAACTCTTGAACTCCCAACATGATCATGATCTTGACTCCGGCAGAACTCCTGCTGCTTGTCTAACTTTCATCGTAGTTAATCCTGCACAACAAAACAAAAACTTCGATCGAGACTATTAATCCAAAGCAATTAACCAAGTTGTCAGCATGTCATTGGTCCCTCGACGCAGCCGTCCAATTCTTGGCAGATCGTCCTTTCCTCGCAGCCTATTGCCCAATCGGCCAGTTGACTCTGCAACTCCGATATCCTTGGCACAATACCGCTCTTCTTGGCCCGATGTCCGAGTCCACGGCCCGAAGCCTTTTACGTCGATCGTCGACCGATCCACCGCCCGACGTCCAATCTTCTGACATGTTCCTTCGGCACAACATGATGTTCCTGCTTTAATTGTCTCATCCTGATCGAAGCACCCTGCGTCACTCAAAACGCAGATTAAATCATAAACATATATCAAGTAGTTTCATCATCAAATTACGAGATTCAACAGTTGGGTCACTATTTGGGCCTTTCATTGGGCCCAACATAATCCATACATAGGCCCAACTTGCCCCTAATTGGGTTGGCCCAATTTCAATCCCAATTATATGCTAACTATGAATTCGAAGGCATATACTAAGCAAATATGTTCTGGTTAGTCTTGTTTTCTTCCAGCGATCTTCCGGCGAACTTCCGACGATCTTTTGGCAATGTTATAGTGGACTCTCGGCAAGCTCTTGAACTTCACGACGATCTTCTTGGTGAGTTCCGACGAGCTTCTTCGGTAATCTTCTGGACTTCTCGAT
>LS990922.1:18991676-18993302 GCA_900464855.2 Musa schizocarpa | reverse complement strand
CATGAGCTTATGCCTCGAAAGTGGTCTTCAAATGTTCTATGTCCCAAATCCTTCTGTTCTTTGGAAGGTTGTTTTTTTGTTCATCATTGTCCCTCATCACTTGAGTCATGGCTCAAGTGGCATTCATTTTGTCGAGTTCAAATCATTTCCTTTCTTTGGAAGGTGATTGGTGTTCAACATGTTCATCATGTGCATTGTGCACCATTTCATATGTCATCAACGAACCAATTAGTTCTTCAAGTGGTAAGTTGTTTAGGTTTTAGCTTCTTGTATTGTAGTTACTTTTGAATCACTTCTTAGAAAAGAGAACGAAAATCTTGTTTTACGAGTTCAAAATCCAAAAATATTTTCCAAGAGAGTCTTAAACTATTGGCGACATCCGTGAAAGCGGTGTACATGTAAGCCTATAGTCTCTCGCTTGGTTTGCATTCGAAAAAGCTCAAAAATCATGCAATAAAAAGTTAACTTTTCGAAGTCTTTGACTCTACTAGTTCCTAAATTGTGATTTATTTCAAGTGTTAAGCCAAATGTCAAAAATCATTTCACACGAAAAATCATTGAACTCATTTTGTCCAAAGCACAAAATAAGGCATTATGTCGTTTAAAAAAAATACTTCTTCTCAAATCGACCATTCGTTCATCTAGAGGGAAGGTGAAAATCGTTTTCAATGATATTCCATAAATCCAAATTGTAGAAATTAAGAAAACTCATTTGAAGGTTTTCCATTGCGTAGTCCAATCCGTTAAACAACGATGGACCGAAAGACCGAAAAAAAGCCTCTTGAAAGCCATGAAGAGCCATTTCTGGGTGTAAATCCTAAATGAGAAAAACCGAAATCTATATACCAATTGTTGGGATCAAAAGCACTAAGAGGGGGGGGTGAATTAGTGCTGAAAACTTTCTGCGATTAAAATCGAAAAGCCGTTCGAATCGACAAAATGATTTCAATGTAAAATCCGATTCTAAGACTACTTTAGCTTAAGATTAAGAGATGACGTTAAAGTAAATCTCCAGAGGCAGTTTTCAGTTTATGATAAAAATCAAAATACAAAGCGCGAAAAAATCCAAAGCGTTAGATGCGATAAAACCGGTTTCGTCTAAATGTCAACTTTGAAGATCTTGAACTTCTGAAATATGTTTTGTAAATGAAGAGTGGTTTGCAGTTATAATTGAGTCAAAATGTAAGCGTGAACTGAAATGTAATGATCGTATGAAAGCGTCGATTCGTCTCAAACGATATTCTGAGAAGTTACGAACTTAGAAACTCGTTAAAGTAAAAGCTTAGGAAAGCGATAGCTATTTAGGAGGTTTGTAGTAATGATAAAATGCTCCAAAGTAAATGTAAACCGATATTTTAGAGTGGTTGGTCGGTCTTGACCTACTCCACTTTACTTCCTCCACCGGCGAGGTCACCGAGCGTCAACTAGAGGTTCCTTCAATGAGCGAAGGCCAACTGCCCTTACGGTTTCACTCCTTTTGGCCGGGCTTGGGAACAACCCTTTAAAAATTTTCTCCCTCTCTTTACAACTCAAAACTTGGAAGAAAGAGGAGAAGAACTTTGGCCTTTATAATTTTTTGAGCTCTAAGAATCACAGAAAAGATCAATTTGATTGTATGTCAGTGTT
>LS990922.1:18981676-18986676 GCA_900464855.2 Musa schizocarpa | reverse complement strand
CCGGGGGATAGGATATGCCGCCGGAGGATAGCGACGCCCACCACGGCAGCGGCTGGCGGCAATAAAGCGTCTTGCCGAAGCCCCCTAGCCTCGCCCGCCAGATAGGCCGCCCTTGGGTGCGGTAGGGTGGCGGCGGCAGAAGCGAGAAGGGGAAAGGGCATTAGGGTTTTCTGGGCAAAAGACAGTTTTGCCCCTCAGAATTTGAGAAATTTCAGTTTATGTCTTTTGTCCAAATTACGAAAATACCCCTATGAAGTCAGAAATTCCCTATAATGTCCCTGATTTAAGAAGATATTAATTAATTTTAGTTGATTATTATTTTTTATTATTATCTAGTAGTCCTACATGATGATGATTAATTATACATGTGATGTATGATATGTGGACGGATGATCATGGACCGTGTGATGTGTGTACTTGTGATTATTATTATTGAGGTCTGCGAACCTCCATTATATTTCTCGTTTATTATCGGGCCTGCGTGCCTATGATTAAGTTGTAATCACATGAGGAGGCACATCGGGAGCATGGATGCGATAGCATGACCCACGAGACGGACGATCGTGATGCATGAAGATGCTTCAAGATGTCGATGGAACCGATAAGGACAAAATGGACGATCACAGGGCATGGAGATGCACCGTTGCACACATAGATCTTGATGTGAGTGATTAGGTCTACTGGCTCGGGCCTAATCATATTAGGTTGTGGTCCATAATCATCTAGTGTAATTGTTTATACACATACTAGATATGTATATATATTTGCATGCGATGTAGATATATATTAAATATTTTTATGTGTGACATGTCATATTAGGAGACCAAATCATAGAAACATCTCTCGATAATATTAAGTCGGTAAACGTGAGGTAATTAGATTGACCCACGTGGCCTTCCATCGTTATAAGTAGGAACCGATTCCCGGTGTAGGTTGAGTTGGTCGAGTCCCTCGAGACTCACCTATATCGCGATTCGCTATCTTGCTTACGACATAGAGATGTCACGGTGACCTGAGGGCATGGTATACTTGGTCGAGTCCCTCGAGGGTATATCATCAAATCAGACTCATCTTGTAACGAAGGTGTTGACTTAACCGAGCATCATGGTTGGTCGAGTCCCTCGAGGCCATGGTGATTCGGAGGCCGAACAGGACGGGAATCACAAGGAGTTATGATCGACAAGAGTTGCCTACCTTTTAGGCTTAGTGTGATTTGTCGAGTCCCTCGAGGTTACACTAAGACGCTGATTGGATCCTGATCCCCACTAGAAGTCTGCCGGAGACTTCCATTTCACGTGCTGAGAGTATCGCGTGACTCGTTAGTAAAATAGTGGGAGCATATTAAGATAGAAGTCCATATCTTGATAGTTTATTTCTTTCAAAATCTGCATGTTATTCATTTCTGTTGCATCTTTATTTTCAGAAAATGTCGCTTTTAAATCCCTTACGTGGCATACTTGATGTTAACCGCCTCACTGGTCCAAATTATACGGATTGGCTCCGTAACTTGAGAATTGTTCTCACAGTAGAGAAAATTGTGTACGTCCTTGATACAATGATGCCTGCGCCCAAAGAAGGGGCAAACGAGGATGAGATCGCTCGCTACGTGAAGTACATTGATGACTCCACTCTTGCTCAGTGCTATATATTGGGCTCTATGTCTCCTGAGTTACAGAGACAACATGAAAAGATAGATGCCAGATCCATTCTCCTACATGTCCGTAAATTGTTTGAGGAATAGGGAAGGACTCAACGATATGAGATATTTAAGAGCCTCTTCCGCGCTAGGATGACTAAGGGGACACCGGTTCAGAACCATGTCCTAAAGATGATTGAGTGGATAGAGAAACTCACATGTCTAGGAATGGTCCTAGAGGATAACTTGTGTGTGGACATTGTGCTTCAGTTCCTACCAGATTCCTTTTCACAGTTCATAATGAATTTTAATATGAACAAGCTTGAAGTGACTCTTCCAGAGCTTCTAAATATGTTGAGGGAGGTAGAGAGAGTACTATCAAGAAAGAGAAGCCAGTTCTCTACACTGGTGAGACCAAATGGAAAAGGAAAGCAGAAAGGTCCCTTGAGAAGGGAAAGGGCAAGGTCAAACCAGGTAAAGCAAAGGTTGCTAAGAAAGACCCAGCAAAGGACAAAGGGCCAGTGCTTCCTCTGTGGTAAAGATGGGCACTGGAAGAGAAACTGCAAATAGTACATTGCAGAAAGGGCGAAACAAAAGCTTGATGAAGCTTCAGGTACATTCATGATCAATCTCCATTTGTCAGACTCTTATGATAACATATGAGTATTGGATACCGGTAGTGCTTATCATATATGCAATTCGTTGCAGGTTCTGGCAAGGCCTAGGAGACTAGAGAGAGGCGAGATGGACCTCAAGATGGGTAATGGAGCAAAAGTTGCTGTAGTAGCTGTTGGCGAGGTCGCCCTACATCTTCCTAGTGGAGCTTTTATTGCATTAGATGTATGTTATTTTGTTCCTTCTATTATCAAAAATATTATCTCCATTTCATGTTTAACAGTTAGTGGATATAAATTTGTTTTTGAGAATAATGGTTGTTCGATATTATTAGATGATAAGATCATCATGAAAGGAACATTGCATAATGGTTTATTTATATTAGACACCACTCCACATATCATGAATGTAAATGTGTCCAAAAGGAAACAAGATGAGTTGAACAGTGCATACTTGTGGCATTGTAGGCTAGGTCACATCCATGAAAGAAGGATTCAAAAGTTGCCAAATGATGGATATCTAGATCCATTCGACTATGTGTCATATGCAACTTGTGAGCCTTGCATTCGTGGAAAACTGACCAACTCTCCATTTAGTGGAACTGGAGAGAGAGCCACTGAGTTGTTAGAACTCATACATAGTGATGTATGTGGACCCATGTCAACTCATGCCATTGGAGGTTACTCCTACTTCATTACATTTACTCATGATTTCTCAAGGTATGGATATATGTACTTAATGAAGTACAAGTCCCAGGCCTTTGAGAAATTCCAGAGAGTATAAAGAATGAGGTGGAAAACCAGGATCGAAAGAGTATCAAAACTCTTCGATCGATAGAGGAGGTGAGTACTTAAGTACAGAGTTCACTCGCCTCAAGGACCATGGGATATTATCCCAATGGACACCTCCTTATACACCTCACCTCAATGGTGTCTCTCCGAAAGGAGAAATCGTACATTATTAGATATGGTACGGTCCATGATGAGTTTCATGACCTCTACTCATCTCATTAGGAGATATGCCCTAGAAACCGCGAGGCCACATTCTCGAACGAGAGTTCCAACTAAGTTCAGAGTGTCTACACCATATGAGATATGGAAAGGGAAGAAGCCCGATCTTAAGGTTGTTAAGATTTGGGGCTGCCCCCACATGTTAAAAACACAACCCCGATAAGTTAGAATCAAGGATAGAGTGATGCAAATTTGTGGGATACCCCAAAGGAAACTTGTGGGTATTATTTCTATCATCTCGAGGACCAAAAGGTCTTTGTAGCTAAGAGAGCAGTGTTCCTTGAGAAGGAACACATTCTTGGCGGAGATAGTGGGAGAATGATAGAATTGAGCGGGGTTGGAGAACCAAGCTCAAGCACCACTCTGACAGAATGCCGTTCAAGTACCTAATACCTAAGTTTCAACTTTATGCAGTCCGATGAGAGTATCCCATCCTCCCGAGAGATATGTGGGACATATTAGAGGAGAGAATGTAGAGGATATTGATCATGGGACCTACGAGGAGGCTATTATGAGTATAGACTCGGAAGTGGCAAGAAGCCATGAATTCCGAGATGGATTCTATGTACTCCAATAAGGTTTGGAACCTAGTTGATGCACCAAGGTATTGTACCCATCGGTTGCAAGTGGATCTTTAAGAAAAAGATCGGAGTAGATGGAAAGGTAGAGACTTATAACGCAAGGCTAGTGGCTAAGGGGTATCGTCCAAAGGCAAGGTGTTGACTATGACGAAACCCTTCTCACCCGTGCAATGCTAAAATCCATCGAATTCTATTGGCTATTGCAACACACTATGATTATGAGATCCGGGCAGATGGATGTGAAAACCACATTCCTCAATGGGAACCTCGAGGAGGAGGTGTATATGATGCAACCTGAGGGATACGTGTCCAAGAACTGTCCAGATAAGGTGTGTAGGTTGCTTAGATCCATTTATGGATTAAAGCAAGCTTCCCGAAGTTGGAACATAAGATTTGATGTGGAATCAGATCTTATAACTTCGTTAAGAACGAAGATGAGCTTTGTGTATACAGAAAGGTAAGTGGGAGCGCTATCACCTTTTTGGTGTTATATGTGAATGACATCCTGATCATTGGGAATGACGTAGGAATGCTATCCACAGTAAAAACTTGGTTATCTAGACACTTCTCCATGAAGGACTTAGGGGAAGCATCATATATTTTGGGGATTAGAATCTATAGAGATAGATCCAAGAGGATGCTTGGCTTGTCCCAGTATAGGTACATAGAAACCATTGTCAAAAGGTTTGGCATGGAAAATTCCAAGAGAGGTCTCATACCGATGAGACATGGGATATCGCTTTCTACGAGTAAGTCCCTAAAGACTCCAGAAGAAAGGGCGAACATGGATATGATACCTTATGCCTCAGCAATAGGGTCTATCATGTATGTCATGCTATGTACTAAGCCTGATATAGCGCATGCTCTGAGTGTCACGAGCAGGTATCAGGCGGATCCAGGCTTGGAGCACTGAAAAGCAGTGAAGTGTATCCTTAAGTACTTGAGAAGGACTAAGGATCTTTTACTAGTATATGGAGGTAATAGCCTTAAGGTTGAAGGCTACACTGACTCAAGTTTTCAGTCTGATGTCAATGATAGCAAGTCGAATTCAGGGTATGTGTACACCTTGAATGGAGGAGCAGTGTGCCGGAAGAGTTCCAAGCAAGATACCACTGCTGACTCGACCACAGATGCGGAGTACATTGCTGCATCAGATGC